>MU122223.1:57959-181444 GCA_014904905.1 Wilcoxina mikolae CBS 423.85 | reverse complement strand
CTCGGTTTCACAAAAGGCTCACAGAACTACCACAACATTGTGTTTTTCATTCGATTCTTCTTACATCAAACACGCTACCACCGCTACCAAAAATATGCCTTTCACCTCGATTAACGTCCAAACCTCCGCCGAAGCCAATTCCCCTAGCGTAAGTAATCTATATAGCTTACCCACCGAAGGCGGGACTGAACTTAAGAAGCAGCAGCAGCAAGTCGATGAGGCAAGGCTTGCCCGTTTTACGGGTATTGTTTTGGCCGAAAGGCGCCGCATTGGAGCTTTAATCCCTTTGAGATCTTCGCAACCATTGTACATATCGCGGTTAGGGTTGTGAGTAAGGATACTGGTGGACTCACCCATGAGGATGCAGTTTGGGGGTAGAGGCGGGGAAGATAGGGAGATTTGGGAGGGCAATGGGCGACATACATGTCCCAATATTTATAGCCGTGATACTTACTCGCCAATGCGCAATGATTACCATCACTTTCTCACAACCTCTCTATCTTTACACCCCTCTATATTGCAAATCTACTAAGTACTTGTGTATTCATTCCGGATCCACTTGCACCTGTTTTGATACAAAGATGTGATGCTCCAAAGTGATGTGCTCCATGTAATCTTCAAGCTATGTAGCTACGTAGATAGATAGTGGGGGTTAAAGCTGAATAGAAAGTGAGGATACATCGATTCTGATCCCTTAAATTATCACGATTAGAGCGGGCAATAGTGCTATAGCAATAGAGTGCGCTTGGGGGGGGTGGTTGTAAATATTCTCCTCTGCACTACAATTTTTGCCTCTCCGCTCTCCACTGCTTTACATCACTTGTAGCAAGCTTGCTCTCTATAATTCAGACGGTTCTTCATGATTATTTTGCAAACTAAATTCTACCCAGATTAATGGAATCTTAGCGCAATTGAACTGAGGGTACTAGGCTAAGTTGAGAGGAATCCAAGACATCCCCGATTCATGCCCATTCAAATAGAATAATGATCCCAAGGCGCTAATAAACCCATTTCCCGTGGAAAAAAAAGCGTAATAGCAACTATCAGACATTCGGACCCGTTCATAGCTACCCATCCAGGGAGTTGTCGTGCGGGCGATACAGTTGATTGCAGTGGTTAAAAATGTACTTATGTTGGTATTGGCACCCATAGACAACTTTGATGCCGGGGATGGGTGAAATTGGCTGTGCCTGGACGCCATGACTTTCAATTGCAGCTTGGCAATTGATACACGCTAGGATTTTGTTGTCAACAGTGATTGTAATTGGATGCAGGTTCCTTTCCCTGCTCACTATCTTCGGATTGCTGTCGCATACGCTTTCCATTATTGCTATGTCTTGCTCGAACTGCTTGTTGCTTCGGACGAGATTGAGGAATTTGCTTCTTCTTCTTCGTTCTCGGCTCAGGCTCATCTTCTTCACTTTTGTCGGGACGGATGCACCATCATAACCGCATCTGACGATTGTCGACGATACTGATGAGTGGGAAGTCGATGGGATCCTCGATTCCAAGCGACAATACCGAAACCACCATTATCTCATCGCGGTGCGACGCATGATCCATTTGCTTGGACGCGACGAAAGTGGCCTCGCAGGTGAACAACAGATTGTATACCTCACGTATGGTGAGCAAGGGAAGAAGGTTGTTCACAAAGATGTCGAGCAGTTGACGAATGCTTTCGGTGTTTATTCCTGCGAGATGGTACACGGACCCGCAGGCCCCACGCCCCCAACACCGTATGTCCAAAGTTTGGCTGATTATCGGTGAAGAACGCCACGTCTGCCGAGTTCGAATATAAGAATGCCCAACGAACTTTTATGAAATCCAGTGTTCCCAAGCGACTACTTCGGAATTGATACAGCGTTTGCCCGCTTTCTTGGTGCCGGGATCTTGGTGGACATGTTGTCTCCGTCTCCACCGGCGGTAAAAATTGCAGAGATCTGGGTGTCTTCAGCTGCGGCAGCGGTATACATGTAAGGAGTGTTTCCCCCACTAGTAGAATGAGCAGGATGAGATACAAGCTCGGTAGGAATAGATCGATAGCCAGCCCGGCCCGGTAAAAGGCCATATCTGACCGGACTGACCGCTTGGGAACACTGATGAAGTCTACATTTTCTCTCCGCTTGTTGTAGACATCCGCAAGCTTTGTTTTTTTCCTCTTGTCCAGAAAACATTCCCTTTCCCTTTCTGGGGAAAAAAGCCCCCGTATCAAGTATCCTCCCCTCCCTCCCCCACAGCCCTTAACTGGGGTCTCATCGACGTCCCTGTTCCATGTCTTCCCAGGCGCCCAAGCAGGTAGAGGTAGCCCCCACGGTACGATACAAGGAGGGAATCCTGAACTTCAGACTGTTCCATCTTGCGAGTCATTGTCACCTTGATTTTTCTCTCAATCATATCGTCGAGAGTGAAGAAAGAGACAGGACGGATCATCATCTAGCTCAAGTTAGCAAAGGCATGATTAGAGGGATGACTTATGCACCTTGTGTGGGTGATTCGATCACGGTATCCTCGAGTTCATTTAGCATTTAGGTGTCTACGAGAAGCAGATGTAGTGGAGATCTACTTGGTCGCCACGGGATTGAACGTAACGGCGGCGGCATTGGACTCGACATTGGCGTCGGCGGCAGTGGCATCGGCATTCGCAATAATAGTGTCGTCGTCGGTAGTGGCAGTCGCCTTCAAAATCGAAGGACCAAGTCTCCGTAGGTTGTGGGCGTAACGGTGGCCAGACGTTGAGTCGGTACTAGTGGACCCATCGGCAGCGGTAAGCTTCTGTTTCTTTTCGGACTCCGTGTTGTCGTACGCTCGTCTAGCCTTTTCGACCTCTTTGGCGTTTCTTAGGTAGTAGCTTTCAAACTCTTTCTGCATAACTAGGCGGACCCCCTCGGCTGTTTGGAAGCTTAACCCCGTATAATGTATGCTAGTTGGCCATGAACTGGGACCATCAAGGTCAAGGTTGCTCTTATCGAGGCCTGTGACGTGAATTATCCCATTGTTTTCAGTTTGACCACAGGTTGTCTCGGGACTTCCTTCCGGGACCTTAGCATGGGCCAGAAGAGAGGAAGAGACTTCTACAGCTGCGGGACGAGATATCCCGGGACTTGCGAGACTCCGTGAGTGATGAGTTATGACCTGAGGGCGATCGATGCATTGACCGAGAGACCGAAGGCCCCACGAGACAAGACGGAATCTCAGTGCCAGCGGCTGCTGCTAAGAGCAGATTAGAATTGTTGAGGCTGCAGCTGTGGATGATAGTTGGAGGATTGACATACCTTCTGCTAGCATCGTCTCTCTGGAGGGAATCTCGGTACCAACGATTGCTTCTGATTCGAAAGCAATTTAGAATTGTTGGGACTGTGGATGATAGTTGGAGGCTTGATATACCTTCTACTGGCATCGTGGATCTAGGTGTCAACAGCTGCTCGTGAATGCAATTACTGCATCTACTGTGTATTAAGGCACCGGACTAACGTGCGTAAGCCACCACGGAACCCGTGGCTCACCTGCGGCCCAGCTTATTATCGAGTAGATACGGTACTGACGATATCCTTTCGCCGTGTTTTTGAAGGTGTGGTGTGGTGTGTGAAGGTGTCAGTGATTGGATGCATTGGGGTTGTGGGGTTGGTCGAATTGTAGGGCTTTGCAAAGCTGTCACTAGCTCCCAAGCTTCACACAAGTACACCTTTCTTTCGCTTCTCAACTGTCACCATATAGCTATGCCGTGTCGGACCGGTCAATGTATCACCACACCAACATCTCTATTTTTCGCTAACATGCACACACTCTACCTAGGTAATTCCTCAACCGTTCCCGACCCCATAAAATCCCGAGTGCAAGTCTATCCTCAACCTCAACTCCTCTGGTAACCTAAAAGCCCCTTCCCATCCGCTCAAAGGAGTGCTTCCAATTTGTCCAACCTGGCCAGGGCGTACCATTTCGGGATTGAATCTCAACGAAGCGATAGGAAAATTGGTTACAGTGTGGGAAGAGAGAGGTATCAAGAGAAGGAGATTTCGGGGTCAGTGGTGGATGTGGGAGTCATTGAGGCAGGATGGTAAGGGGACGAAAGCTCGATCAAGATTGAGGACAGAGATGGGAGGCGCAAATTACTTAAGTGCGATCCCAGTGTAGTATCTCGCATGGTGTCATGAGTCCCAATGTAGTATATTGATATCCTAATGTAGTATACGCTAACTGGTGTTGCGATCCCAAGTAGTATTTATGGCTCTGTTTTATCTCTACTTCTCTTTTGAATCTACTGGGGCTTCGCTTCACTCACTTCGGGCCATAAAGCAATTGGATGGAGTTCATTAAAGGAAACTGGGCTTTGAACCAGGTATTCTGTTCCCCCGCGCGCTCCCTCATTCATATATACTATTCTCATGAGAATGAATGTCGCGAGAATGGTTTGAATCAACTACTTTTCAGAATCCAATTAACTGGCCAATCGGAAGGCAGAAGGCATCCAAATAGGACAGTTAAAAAACTTTGACCTTACCATAAAGTAAACTTTATGGCACTTCTCGGTCATCTTTCTCCACTGCACTTACAAACCTTTTCTCTACAGTCTTCATTTGCCATCTAAACTCGACGCCATGGATGGAAGCAGAAACCAAGACTGCGTCGATAATTGTTTTTCGTGTGATTCTAATCATCATTGTCTTGCGTCGTTCGGGATCCCTATTGGCCTCTATAATACCCACTCACTAAAGGCACTGGATTAACTACGAAGAAGACGCCGCCGCAGTATTCTTCGGAGTGGAAGACATGATACGAAGCCGCCTTCACATGTAACACATCCAACCGGGTGCATATGATCCTAGGAAAAGCGGCAATAGGTATGCGTATGGGAATTCAAGGGTTCAGGCGGTTAACGAATAGCGGGCGCTTCAAACACCAACACTCACCGTTCCACGCGTATACGGATGGTTGACGAGCGCAATGCACATTCGGTTGTTTGTTTCAGAACTTTAATATTCAGTAGGCGTTACTATTCTTGTTGGAATTCCTCCCTTCAAATGTTCATAGACTCTCACTGTCTATGGGCTGTATGCACGATCCACGGACAGGATGCACACCGCATATGCATCAGCCCTCAGTAACCGACGTCAACGAATAATGCAAAACTCCAATAGTTGGGGACAGATCAAGAGGTTCAGGGTGTTAAGTTGGGTCCAATTCCAGTAGGGATTTGCAGCGAACAGGTGGTATATTGGATTTTTTTAGAGGAACTGGGCGGTAGATAAAGATTATCTGTACCCAAGGGTTATTGGTATTGCGGTTTTGCGGGGTTCTTCCCAATCTCATGTAGCAATAATTATCAATGGGCAGTTGCCAAATACAAATGGCCGATTCTTGAACGAACTAGAACAAATTCCATCTCACCGAAGGGATACCAAATACGACCAGCTCCGGGCTGCTCTTGATTCACCATCGCAGTTTGTGGTTCTGGGTGGCTTTAAAACCGCCATTCTCTTGTCTGTTGAGTTGGTCTGTTGGTGATATCAACCCATCTCATCCTTTGCGACTTGAGTCAGGTTTCCGTATCACGTCTCGATTCCCCGTACCACAGCGTCCCAAAGATCCTGTCCGCCCGTATATGAGATGTAAGCCGACTTAACGGAATTCCTTCTTAACAACTTAGAAGATACCGAGTTTCCACCTATGACTCGGGGTCCGCACGTATCACCGCACGCAATTCGTGACACAACCCGGTATATATCCACCACATCACCGAGGACGAACATGCTGTTTCTATACCACAGAGTTCTCCAAGCCTCGGCACTCCGTAAGTTCTCTTTCTGGTGTCCTGTGTCCTCCAATAATAAAATGGACTTTACCCCCGAAACATATCGCCTGAGTTTCTGCGCATGCAAGCCACAACGATGACGTCGTCAATACCATTCACACACCGCGCCGGTCAACTCGCGGTGTCATGAGATGCGGGAGTTTCAACCGCCACTTTGTACCACCATCACCCCACCAATCATGCAGTACGGCATCACCACTTGCCTATCAGCTGTCCTTGTCCGTTTTTTTGTGGCCCGTGCGGCTTGCATACCCGGGCGATATCGATATCAATCTAATTGCACCCGAGGATTTGAAAATCAAGCCCGAGGACGGTAGAAACAGAATCTATGTAGTGACGCCGGATGCGGGGTCCGCGAGATAACGGTAAGTATGAGTGACGACATTTGGTACATCTAGACATAGTCATAGGGTATTCCTGGATACAATGTAACGGGTTCCAGCCAATCTAAGCCGCCTTCAAAATGAGGTTTAAACTTTATATATGTCTACAAAGATCACATGTTATTGTCGAACGTATAAACGTCAGTATGTCCGACATTCTGTCTCTAGATCTAGATCTATGCTACCAACACAGTGGACACATTCACACAGATCCATCTCCAGATCAAGAAGAAGAAACACACTCACGTCTCCACCACAAGCAGAACAATGATGTTAAACACTTCCCCAGACCTCGTCCATTCTGCAAAGTATAAGCATATCTGATTCAGCCTTTTTGTTGCACAAACCGAATCTAGTCTCGGCCAGTTCCAGACCGCCTCAACATCCATACCGACTGCCGGTTCTCAGATGACCCGAGCCCCACTCGTTCTATACGTCATCAATATCTGATTCACACACCATCACTCCATCATGATTCATCTGGAACCACACGAGACACAAGATTCACCCAAAAAACCAAGGTAAGATTTAGATAGATAAGATAGATAAGATTGATGCATTTCCGATTCTCCATTGCCACACATACATACATACAAACATACATACATACATGCCGCAGAACGAAATCGCAATCCCATGCGTATCTTTCTCTTCTCGCGACCATCGTGGGGAAACCCGCTAGCGAATGTCTGTCTGTATGCCTGTCGTGATAACATACCCACCATACAAAAGGAACGTGATAAACTCTCTTCATCAAAAAAAACACAAAAAACACCAAGAGTTCAAGTGAAAAAAACGGATCCCACACTTCACTCCACTCGCGCCGAAAAGCAAACATCCATCCAGCCAAAACCCATAGAAAAAACTCAAGGAAACGCATGAAGACAAAGGGAAACCATAAAATGAAAAACTGAACCACGCCAACGCACTGAAACTGTTCAAGGAACCCCGCCTTGTTATCTCTAACATCATAGACAAGAAGAATCATATCCCATCCCATACATCCATGATCCAACAAATGAGACAAAAATCACAACACCCTCCTGGGGGAGGAGAGGGGGGGTTAAATCAAAACCCCATCTTCCTCCCCAATCGTACCATGCCTATCCGGACCCATACAATGAATCCTAGCCATCGTTTCTTGAGGCCGACATGTTTCTGACTGCTGCTTTCTTTCCGGCTCTGCTCAGCGCTTAACACACCCCACTTCTTCCCAGTTGCGTTTCTCCCCCTGCCGCTAAAGCATGTTGGGTCGGCGTGTTGTGATATCACCGGTGTCCCTCGGCCAGTAAAAACCTCGTCATCATCGTCGTCGTCCAGGTTCCTTCCCTTTTCCCGATACCCCGGTTCTCGACCCTCTTTAGTATCGGCATCCCACACTGTTTGCGCGCTGGATCCGGAATTCCCTCGGTCTCGACATGAGTTTTGGGACACGGTTCTTCGCTCTCCTTCCTTCGCTTCTGATCTTCGCCGCTTCTTTTCCCGCTTCTCCTCCTTCTTCTCTTCCTTGGCTTCCCACGCTAACCGCGCCGCGGTTACGGATGCCGCGAACGATGGCGATGCTTCGCGTCGCTTTGAATCTTTTGATGTTAGGTGGCGTCCACGTTGCTTCTTTACAGGTATTTGTTGGGGATTCGATAGCGATTCGACGGGTGAAACAGGCGTAATGGGGGTTGTAAGTTGGGAGCTCGGTGTTCGCGCACCGCGAGAAAACGAGTGCAAATCTGTCATGCTTGTTGTGTTATTAACTAATGCGGGCGTCGAGTGACTCTCATGACTCGTGCTTATCGTGAGCCCTCGGGCATGAGCCGCAGTGGCCGATGCTCTTCTACTGGAGCCAGATAGCACTATACGTCTGGTTTCTCGTTCGTCTTCTGAGTTATCGCTCGATTCATTGCTTGTGCCGTCACGCGATAGGTCGGGGGTGTAGACGCCTCGTCTTGGGACTTGTCGTTTAGGGTGAGCGAAAGGCTGAGTGGGATTCACGCCTGGTATCAGTGGTGAATTTGCACTGGCTACTGAAAGGCCAGAGACATTTCGTTGATGTCGTTTACGCGGGTGTCTAGGAAATGCAGTTTCGAGAACGTCCTCATCCACGCCGCTTGATTCGTAACCCGGTGGCGTATCGAAGATACCAAGCCCAACTCCGTTCGGTAACCCTCCATCCGATCGCGAAAGGTCAAGAGAATTGTTGCGTGAGACCGAAACTTTCTTTAGTAGTGGCTTTATCTTATTTTTTGACTTGATAGGTTTCGTGATGATCTCGGCGGGAGGCGGCGAGCCGGGCCCGGAAAAGAACCCTTCGTCAAACATCTCGTCAGGTATCTCTTCTGGTGTCTTGTGCCCCGACCGCGCGCGCTTGTGCAAACGTCCTGCAGTGTGCTTCGTAACGTACTGGGCCGCGGCCAGTCCGGCGTTTAATCGAGGAGATGCTGAGGATGTAGTAGAAAAGGACGAGGAGGGACCGTTCGGCCAGTACGAGGTGTGCTGTGTTGAAGTCGACGAAGCGGTATAGTAGCTTGCCGCTGTTGACGACCTTGGTATTGGTGTCGGTGTTGTGGGGGTGATTGCGTGCGGATGCCGCGGTGGGTGGTAGGTGTGTACCGGGATCGCGGAGGTCATCGTAGTTTCTACCGTCTGTTGCGAGACAGAGTTCGACGTGCGGGGGGATCAAGCTTCGTTTGTGGTGAAGGTTGTTGAAGTGGCGGTGGTGGTGGGGTGGGGTGGAGTCGGTGAGTTGAGGCAAGGCAACAGTTGAACAAAGCGTTGGGGTTGCTGAGAAGAGGGGACGACGGTAAGGTTGTACTCGTGTTGATGGTGTAATAGCGTGAGGCGGAGCAGGATAGAGTTACGAAAGGCGACGGGCGCGACGACCCAGTGATGACGACAAGACGATGAGTAGGAGTGTCGATCGATTTCTCCACACTTGGTCGCAAGAGATGAACGAGATGGCGGAGAAAGGGTGATTTGCCGATGCGACCGCAAGGTTCCGGAAAGCTGGTGGTGTGGATTTGATGGCGTGAGGGTGTGTGGTCGTGGCAACACGGTGGGACAGACGAAAATCCAGACCAGATCTCAACCCTTCTTCCCCACTCAACGGTAAGTCGATGAATGACAGGAGAGGAGAGAGGGGTGTTGCAGGCAGATAAAGACCACAAAAGGGAAACAAGGAAACAGAGTGAGTCTCACCAAAATGGAAATAGTAGCACCCCGGGAATGAGCTCTCAAGCCTCAACTCGAGTGTGGAATCTAAGCCCGAGATGAGATTACAATATCCAACGCGGCTACCCTCATAGCATCTTCGTCCGTTGGGTTGGCTGAACTGCTTGTGGCTGGCGGTTCGTCTCTCGTAAGTCTGCTCTGCAGCGGAGATGTGTTTCCTGGGCCCGAACAGGGGTTTGATTGCTATTCGGATCGTGGCGTGTCCGACCTCAGCCACGCACGGATTCAACTTGGAAACAAAGAACCAGAACAAGAACACGACAAGAACACGACAAGAACGCCAATCAACTTGGCCCACAAAGCAAACCTAATCTGGCCATGACAACACCGAGCGTGTGAGCTGAGGTTTCAAGAACAAGAACAGACAATGAGAGGAAGAGGAGAACATCTGCACTGACCGCTGAGTGAGTTTGTTGAGTTATGGTATGGTAAGGGTATGCGACAACAAAGACGGTTGTTGAATTGAAGTGTCGCGCAAATACCAATTTCCCGGCTGATAGAGCAGAAAGACGCGGAGTTAGTTAAAGCCCCGCCTTCTTTCGATGCCGCAATAATGACGCTGGAGAATAGGTGTTCTACCCCACTCTGCCTCGTAACGATAGGGTGGCACGTCGACGAGTCGGAGGAGAGGAGAGGAGAGGAGAGGGGGAGGAAGAAGGGAGGGGGTATGAGGGCGAGTATGTAGCAGAGAGGTAAAGAGAACGTCGGAAAGGCCAACCTTTCTCAGCCAGCTCTACTTAGTTCTCGCGCAGCCGTGAACACAAACGAAACGCACAGCGCAGCGCAGCCGCTGCCTGCTGTTCCTCGGCTGTAACTATCTCTTTTCTCTGTCGTGTCGTGCCGTCAGAGAGCGTGTGTCCGATTCTCGGTTTTGTCGCCGTGTTGTTTTTGTGCCTTAAGCTTTCTGTCCACCAGCCTTGACGACCCCAACGGTCGGTTTCCGCGACACGTACGAACTTGTTGAAAACCCGCCAAAGTAGTTAAGTTTGGCGACAGTGGTCGTTCCACGATCGAGAGTGCGGCTGGATTGATGATGACGGATGTTTCGTGCAGAAAAGCTCGCTCCAAAAGCAATGCTTCGCCGAAGTATCCAGGATGTATTGTATGTGTACTCTACATATAGAAAGTGGGGGGAGACAGCGTCCAAAACACAGCAAAAAAAAAAGGTCGCAAAATTCAGGAACTCGCGATCATTCGACAATCTCGAGTTGCGGCAGGATCCAATGAGACACGGTAATGTCTTGGTCCGACGGTTTCGCGGGGAATCTGTCGTTTTCAGAACCAACCATTTCACCCACTTCATCATCAGCTCCAGTGATGTTTGGCACACATTTCACTCTGAACATGTATGTCTAAGACTTACTTTTCACTTACAGCTGTCTGTGATTGCACTGCTGCTGCTGCAGCTAGAGTAGGTGTAACTTCATGCTTTGACTTGCCTTGTACGATTTGTACAGACTGGATACCTTGGAACCATCGTATATCTACAATTTTAGCCCTGGCGTGAACGCAGGAACAGCTCAATTAACGCAACACCTTTTCCCCTCCGCAACGTAGCTTGAAATGGAAGTTGTTGTCCGCTGTCGTTTCCCCGAGATGCATACCGGAAGCGATAACCCTTCCGCCGACCCGCTGTATCGCTGTATCTATCAATCAATCAATCTCATATCTATTTGTACGACTCTACACGATTTTGGGGGGAATCGCAGCGCAGCCTTCCCCGCTTTTTTTTTTTCATGATGCACATATGCAACGACCCCCCAAATTTCCACCGAAAAGACAAACAAAACGCGTTACAGATACAGAACCCTTGTTTCCATCTCTTCTTCTCCACGCTCTAGAAAATTCCGCGCTCGGTCTACAAATTTTATCTTCATTTCCGTGCTCAGGCCTCCAACAACAACAAGTTAGAGTAGTAGAGTAGACTACAACACCAAATCTCGGTGCAAATTTCGCAGAAAAAACCATCCCATCTGTAGCCCTAACTAGGTGCCAGGGCCCCCACAATCTCCCCGGTGCATTGGAACGGTACGATCCATGTGCTGGAGTGGGAAGGTGACAAGACAGCGCCCGTGGCGTACAGTGGCTAGGGTGGGATGGAACCCGATACGGCTAGAGTTTCAGGCTGCCTGCCTTGCCAGCTCAAGGACCTGCAAGGCGTGGCGCCATGGTGACCATCCATTGACCGTCTCTCACTCGCATTGAAATGAAGTGTGAAGGCAGTACCCCCAAAGAGGGGTGTTTGTTGACTGGGGAATGGAAACGAAAAAAAGCAAGGAATACGCGGGGTATGGCAAGATGGGATACAGCGGAAGCACGTTGGTAAAGATAGAAGTCAATGGTATGGAATGGTTGGCTAAACGCCCACCAAAAAGAGGGCTGAACTGAGGAATTGAATGGATGGGGGTAAGCGACGCCTGGGTTATTCCGGAGCGAGTGAGTGTGGGTGATGTGCATGTGTCAACTGTCAGATGTTTCGGGAGCGGCATGGCCGGAAGTGTAGATTCTGGGTACAGGGCATTGGAGTGATGAGAGAGATATATATAGAGGGTAAATCCCGCGGTTATCCAATCACGCATGTTTGTCGTTTGAAGCCGCGGTAAAGGTTCCGGGTCTTGTCATGTTCGTTTCTCCCTTTACGAAGGGCCTCAAACACTAACACTGTAACCAGACTCTGATTTATTCCATACCGGCAACGGACAGACCCCACGTTCACAACAACAGAAGATGGCAAAACCGATCCAAAGAACGAGTGATTCTATGCTTGTGTCATTGGGGTAGTCATGGAAACCTCTTCGTGACATCACGTAGACGGTTTTGGACATATCGCAGGCTCGAGCGACTGCTGGCTTATCTCCTCGCTGCACTTGACTGCTTTGGCGCTCTCCTTGAGGCACACGCCTTTGCAGAGTGCACTTCGGTGCTGGGATCCAGGGATTCCACCAAAAACCTGCAGAATTACCTTTGTACCCCTGTCGAGTATGGCTTCCGGCTGATCCGCCTTCTCAAGGACCAGGAGTACCACCGAATCGCGCATCAGAAAAACTGAATAAACTCATATGTACTTTACAGAACTCGGTTTCTTGATCAGACACTTCAGAATGTAATCCCCCAATTCTTGAAGTCATAGCAGGGCGTAACGGCGCCTGCCCTCTACCAAATCCACTCGGATAATACGGCACATAACCAAACCTGATTCCTGTGTCTAGCGACAGAGGATGGCAAAGAAATGTTGAAAGGTATTTTGGATTTTGGGGAAGGGGACAAAATAGGTGATCATGTCACGGATCATGGAGCGGGGAACGTTAAATGTATGTGTCCCAATCCGGATGTCCTACCTCAAGAATGCCATCTTTAGGTTTTTTAACTGTTTCCTTTCGACCTTTCACACCCCACCGTGTTTTTCAGCAGTTATATATTGTACCGCTTGCCGGTGATAAGAGTTTTGATACTCACCACCTTGTGCCCTGCGCTGTTGTGATCATATTGCATTCGGCCGCTTGCGGCCATGGCATTAAATACACTTCCACTGTAGACAAACAGCCCACAGTTTCCAAGTCGTGCCTCCCCTTCCACTACCCTACATCCCCTAATGCCCTGCGCTGTCAGAAGCGGAATTCGAAGGCTTTCCCGGCTCTATCGCTGATGTCTGAGTGGATACGGTATTTGGCACTTGATTGGGGAATCCTGTTGCGGTGATAACAAGCGTCTCCATCGCCGTCCCTCGTCTCTCTCTGGGCTAGTCGTGGTCGATTGTAGGAATCAAGGCCTCCAGGGCGTTTACAAAGGGGGTTCCAGAAGACGGCGGAAGCTGATGATTGTAGAATTAGGTGGGATCCAAAATTAGAGTGAGCCGGAATCGTCACAGCTGGAAGTATCAGCCAAAATTTGCATGGGTACAGTACTTCCCATAAGGGTTTGGAGACCCTCCAAATCCCAGATCTGCGAAATTGGCAAATTTTTGAGCAAGTCCCAGATCTCAATTGCAAATACAATTGGAAAGGGGCCGACCCTGTTCTCAGATCGCCGTCCCAGGATCTCAGATTCTAGAAATTGTTTTTATTGCGGTTGACTGTCTGGAACCACAGTACCAGATTCTTATGGGAAATTCTCATTGTTGGTCATTTCGCCACGTTATTCTACTAAAAGTCAAGGATCATCCATTCCTGTCCCCTGCCAATGGAATGGTCCTGACTGTCCATGTGGCTAGTACTCAACGTACTCTATGAAGTTGCCAGCGATTGCACAAAAGTTGTCCGGATAACTGTACCGATAGATGAGATATGGACGTCATCTGTCTGTCATTACCTAGCTACGCCGGTATACCGGTTCGTGCTTCAAATGTGTCATTAGCGACCTCTCTGAAATAAAATTAAGTATCCGGTCATCCCATAAGATAAATCGGGACTCTAGAATACAATGTTTCCTTTAACTTCCGCTTTTCTCATTTGCCCCACTCTATTCATTGCCCTGCTCTCCTCTCCGCGCATTCCCAACCGCACTCCTCATCTCCAGGTAGCAAGGTGTACTCGGCCTTGCTGTTGTAATCGCAGAAATGGAATATCGGGGGCGAGCTCGCCACGGGAAATCTTCGAATACCACTCGTCATATGCATCCTCAATGATGTCTTATTCCGCAGCAGCGTCCGCAATTGATGTCATTCTAGCATAGTCCAGTCATCAAAGTTGTTATTTTAACCTCGTACAAAGATGAAACCCGCCGTTCCGAAGTCTCCGAATCCTCATCCGTCGGTACAGTATCGGGGTTCAGCACTTATAATTACCGTCACAAACCAGCACTCGCATCAAACATTCCAGAAAATCAATTCCTACAATAACTTTGACTGACACGCCTAAAACAGAGCATAAAGCATTCCGTTGTCCTCCTAAACTCCCCCACTTCCAGTGGAGCTGCCAGCCCGCCCGTGACTGCGCACTTCCCGATCCCTTGTGCTTGTAGCCTTCTTCGTCTGTCGATGTATCTTCAAGGCGGCCACGCTTTCGCCTTCTTTATTTTGCCGTTGTGGAGTCCATGGCCAAGATTCCTCAATAATGTGTTGAGCCTGCTGATGGTGGCGAAGCTTCAATTAGCTGCCTGGCGCCCGATTTGCTATGGTTCTCTCCTCTGACATGCTGGAATTGTCGTGCACCTTTTTCTCTACCACACACGAGAGAGCTAGAGGAAACACATGGCGGCATGGAATGTCGCTGTGGTCAGGTTAATTGCAAGAGCAAATTTCCTGTCCCGTTCTCCTCTGACTCCACCTTGTCTCCAGTCCCATATCTGACATGGCAACTCGGTCTAGGGCGCTCCGTGGGTCCTTCCAGTGATCAATTGATCTGGTACAGCTGTGCATGGAATCCTACTAGAGGCAAGTTCACAATGGCTCAAACTCGACAGGGCCAGCGAAGTGTTTGAACCATCGGTTTCAAATGGTTCACCCGGAAAAATAACCAATCCGCTGCAGTGTGTCGCGGTTCATCATTTGGAAAATCAGACGATATGCCTGGGGTTAAGAGTAGGGACGAAATGAGAGGGAGGGGGATGGGTTCTCCAGTCGGTCTGCGCATGTCAGAGCCATGTCGTCAATGCGGTCTAATGAAGCCTGCCAAAACGGCTTCGACCTCAAATTTTGCTTCCTGTTCGTCCAGATCGGGTGGAAATATCAAGGGCCGGGATAGAAACATACAACTCACCCACTGCCGGGGAGACTCTAGCTCCTGCCATCCATTCAGGACGTTTTATGGTGCTTGAGGAGTCTAGGACTCTTGCCGTGTGATCTTGTTTGCTCACCTTCGTTCCAGAGTATTAAAAGTAAAACAGCTGGGATGGACACATTTGAAGTGAGACTAATAACATGACGGAGAGAAAGCTATCGATCGCGATCACGACCATTTCTGGGCTGCTGAACTTAATCCTCACTTCGAATTCATCACGAACGCTCCCAAAAGAATAAATCCCCCCTCTCCACCGAATCCCACATCTTTCCCTATCATGGCGCCCAAACTTGAGATCCATCTTTACACCCCCAAAACCTGCCATAACCGTTACACCAGAGAATCGAAAGATCACACGCGGCGCCAAACCCGACTTTTTGCATGTTGTAATACTACGCTTCACAACGTATCAGAGTTCATCAGACGGCGGTGTCACCTCAAGTGTGTAGTTTCATCAACTAGGTAATTAATTGTGGACGGATTGGTCGCGAACATTGTCTATACTAATGTTGCAGTGATTGCAAGACCAATTGTACGGCGGTAGAAAGCATCAAGTATTCAGTTATTCATCTTCCCAGACGCAGAAAAAGTTACTATAATCTTCTCTAAGATGCAGCATGCCAGAAGATTGTCTTCCCCCAGCTTCGCTCAGCAATAAAAAAAAAGGGTACGAGTGGCAACCGACGGGAGTCTGGGAACGAGATAACCAAAGGAGGCGCCTGGCAAGCATAGAAACGAAATTCAAGGCGAGGTACTAAGCTTGCCCGTGCGCCAGAGAGCGGAGACCAGTGAGATCCTATGTCAACGGGTGAGGAGAGGTGACGCTACACACAACGCGGTATTCTCTCAATTGATCTTTGCAAGTTCGCACATAACCCATGAAGAAAAAAACCCCCATTTTCTTCGTGGCTGATTTTTGGGGGTGGTGGTGGTTGGCTTTTGGTTGTGTTTTCGTTTAGGGTATGACCGTTAGACCGTACGTAGACGCTATAGATCCGTCTGTAGTAGAAGTATCGGGGATAAAGTGTATTTAAATGTCATAGCCGCAAGCGGCCGAATACAATATGATTACAAACAAACAAACCGTTAGACCGTACGAGTACTCGGTACTGAGTGCACTTTGAAATACTCTACTAGTACGTAACTACCTGCCCAGCATGAACCATCAAAATAGTGGCGTTTGATATGCTAGGTACCGGTACTCCAAACCCAGGTACCGAATCATACGATCTCTGGTGCTGCAGCTATGTGACGCCGTCCACGGTTGGTAAGCAATCGAGGCTGAAGAGCACACGTTGCGTTTCATGCCCATCACACTGTACTCGACTTGGCAGAGGCCGTGACCGATACCGCAACGAGGAGAATATAGTCTGAACCCCCCATTCGCCATGATCATTCCGAGCTCCTTTGTGGGATGTACGATGCTAACATCTTCTGTAGGCGTCTTCGCTGGAAATACTTCATCCGATTCCGGTAAACGAGATCCCCCACGACATCGAGTAAGTCGGCTGGTTCACATTGCTTCGCCACGTCTAATGCGACGACATCATCAACGTCGTTTTTGTACACGGGCTGAATGTCTACGGAGCCAAAGACCATGCATGAGAGACATGGACGCATCATGATGGGACGTTCTGGCCACGGGATCGCCTTTTCAAGTCGATACCGAATGCCCGGGTCATGCTGTTTTCTTACAATTCCAGTGTGATGGTGGATGTTGCCAATGTATCCATCGCCCACCACGCAACTTCTCTCCTCGATAAACTCTATGGTTGTAGGTCGGAAAACGTTAGTATTAAAAAACAGCGACTATTGACAACATGGCTGAGCTCTCAAATAGAAGGATCGACCCATTATCTTTGTTGCCCATTCGCTTGGCGGCCTGGTCGTGAAGTAGATCCTCTGGCATCTGGTGGTTTCGGCGCTGACATTTGTTTTGATAGGCAGGCTCTAATAAATGCAGTCCACGAAAAACGTTACGCAGAGATTCGCAAGGCCACCTTTGGACTGGTTTTTTTTGGCACCCCACACCAGGGAGGCAATGGTGCAACGCACGGCGTGCTCAGTGTGATGACCGGGCAGACGACAAACACATTACTCAAGACTCTCGTGAAAGGATCGTTTCTCAACGAGGCAACCTCAGATCAGTTCCGGCCTCAGTTGAACGACTACAAGGTGTTGACCTTCTACGAGAGCAAAAAAACGCCCCCCAAGAAGAAGAGCTGGGGATGGGTCCGCAGCTTGGCGTCAGAATTCGTTAGTATCCGTGGCTCACACCGGAACAATACTTATCTGATCTGACTTCATTTGCTTACAGGTTGTGGATCGTACATCTGCAAAGCTTGGCTCTTCGAATGAAATTCTGTTGGACCTCAACGCCGATCACTCTCAATTGTGCAAATTCAGCAAAGAACCGGACGATGCCGCCTATGAGACGGTAGGGAGGAATATCAAAGATCTTTGTGATCAGGCACTCCAGCAACTTGAATATGCGAGTGTGAAGGATATAGAGGATCCGGAACGTATGTAGAATGCACTTCGTAATTTGCGCATAGAGTGGCAAATTAATACCTGGGCTTATGCTCCTTGGGTTCTCTTCTCCTCACACGCAGCCACTGACTTCTTTGAGATCAATAGCGGTTGCGACTATAATTGGAATCAAAGGGTTTGAGATGCATATGCAGAGTGTTACTGGGCAGCGGGACATCTCACCCAGTTTGATAAACCTAGCAGACTACACTCGATTTTTCAGTCGTCGGGAGTTCGACGCATGGCTGTTCATTTCAGGGAGCGTTCCATCGTTTAGAGATATGCCTGACAGTGGGGTCAGTGCGCACCACGGAATGGGTGGATTCGGACCCAGAGCGGATGGGAAAGAGCGAGTGCCAAACGAGCCCCAATTGTTCAAGACCGACAAAATTATTTTATTAACGGGCCCTCGGGGAAGTGGGAAAAGGTACATTTCAAGTTATTTGAAGGAGAGCCTAAATGCACGGAGTTACCAAGATACCAGAGTTATAATGAAATTCACCTGTGAGCCATATCGCGAGGCTGTGTCTTCGGAATTTTGTCGGCAATTTTTTTAGACAAGTTGTCTATAGAAACTTCAACCCACCACAAGTTATGCAAGAACCAGCTACTTTGAACAATGATAATCTGTTGGATTCGATACGCGAATCTTTACGGGAAAACCCCTCCCGACTGGAGTTGACAATTTTTATTGAAGGTTTAGAGAATGCTGGCCAGAACCAAGAAGAACGGAAAGAATTTTTGATCAGCATCTTGAACCTATTCCAAGACATGGTGAAAAGGAAGCCGCTATTTAAAGCTACAAGGATGCTGCTTGTCAGTCGATATGATCTTGGAATTGAGAGGACCATCAAGGAGGCTAGAGTTAGGCTCATCTCCATACAGTTTGCTCAAGAATGCACAGGTATAGTGATTCCCGCATGTCTCTAGTCGAATCATACTAACGGATAGCCCCAGAATGTCTGAACACGCTACAAATAACCGGTGTCACTGATCGCCGTGCATTAGTTTCGGATGCTCACCCCGGGTCGCTGCAATGGCTGCGGGTTCATCCAGAATATTGTAAATGGGTTAGGGCCCGTCATTCAAGCATGCTATGGATTCAAGGGAAGCCAGCAAGCGGTAAATCCACACTTTTCAAGTACTTTCGGGAGCAAATTCTTCCCGTTGATGCCCGTGATGCCGCAGGCTCTGCTTTTTATATCGTTGCAGACTTCTTTTACAGCTACAGGGGCGGCGAACTTGGAAAAAGTCACAAAGTGATGCTCCAATCACTTCTATACCAAATATTAGACCAAATTGGCTCGTTTTTTGAATTTTTCCAGAACGAATATCGATTGCAACACGGTCCCAGCTTTGAATGGCCGGAAGCATCTCTCAGAACAATTCTTGTATCGTTGGTGACCCACCAGATGGCTATTGACGCTACTGTCCATCTGTATATAATCATTGATGCATTGGATGAGTCAAGCGAAGAGAACAGACGATCAATCCTGAATATATTACATCAAATCTCTTCCACCAATTGCACAAAGTATTGATGTCGAGTCGCCCGAATGTCGAGGCCGAGAGCGTATTACGAGACTGTCGACAGATTATCAGGATGCAGGATGAGAACAGAGATGATATTGGAGCCTTTGTTTCCTATTATTTCGAAGAAGTCTACAGAGACCTAGGTTTCGGAGAACAGGAGTACCTCGATGTCAAGGAATACATTGTGGAGAAATCGCAAGGTGTGTTCCTATGGACACATTTCGTGGTTCAAGAACTTGCCGGCAAAGCGCAAAGAGGACTTTCGAGACGTGAGATTCGCGAGACGCTAGAAAGCTTGCCTTCGGAGCTTTACGGTATTTACGAGCGAATTATAGGGGAGTTGTTGGCCATGAGATCGAGAAGAGTGAAAAAATATTTCAGTTGGTTCTTTTTGCTGCGCGACCACTCAGCGTGGCAGAATTTAGCCAGCCAATGGCAGTTCCGATCAGTTCTTCGCCACATGTGTTTACTAAAGAGGATCTAGAGGACAATCTTATTCGGCCAACAGTCAAAAGACCGATTTTGTGCCGCGGAGGGAATCTCGTAGAAACAAAATATCGCGAGAATGTTGACGAGTTGTTCCCTTACTCCTTGGTGTACGCGGTACCAAATTTAGACGGGCAGGATGTCGGAATTGTGCAGTTGATGCACCAAAGTGCACGCGACTTCTTGCTACGGCCTGATGGCTACATGAGGAAGACCAAGAGGTTCGACTTTCGGGACCGGGCCTGCCATGGAATCCTGGCAATAATTTGCCTTCGTTACCTTCAGCTTATTGTAGAAAAGACCATCAAAACCGCCACTCCGGTTACAAGTCCTACAGATAACGACACCTGTGTCAATGGCCGGTGCAGCATAGATACTCTTCGTACAAGTTCTACAGACAACGACGCTGTTACCGGTGCAATTGGCTGGTGCGGTGTAGATATCGAAGAATTTATTACCTACCTCGATGAAAAAAGGCTCTTTCACTATGCACTGAAGTATCTACCATGGCATATGAATAGAACTGACACCAACGTCGAAAGCGGCCGTATAGCCGAAGAGCTGTACAATAAGCTTTTTGATAAGATGAACGAGCCTTCTTTCAGACATGTGCGACGCATATACCGAAATGCATTTTTAAAGGTGCCTGCACTCGTTGATCGTTCGATCGCGCCTGGCACGGAGCAATTGACGATAGATGACGAGGAGCAATCGACGATAGATGACGAAGAGGCGGTGGCGTTCGAAGATAGTTTAATTAAAACTGCCGCGCAAGCAGGAAAATTGGACGTATTATTGGCCTTGGTACAGAACGCGGCTGCCAATGATCCAAAATCGTTTATGATTCTCCAATCACATGTTGAACTTGGAAACGAGCAAGCTCTCCGACTATTTTTGGATAACGGGCCCAAAGCTGACTTGGACGAACACGGCGGAGAGCATGGCAACGTTCTCAACCTCGCAGCTTACTGCGGCCATCTGTCTATTGTCCGCATACTTTTGGACCGTGGTGCTCATATCAATATCGCTACCTCGGAGTACGGAAATGTTCTCGAGGCGGCGGTGGCGGGTGCAGGAAGTGAAGAGGTGGTGCGGCTTCTCATTGATAGAGGAGCATATGGGATAAACTTCGCCGCGGTTGAGCTGGCGAGTTTTCACGGCAACCAACGTGTTGTCGACCTCCTTGTAAACCGTGGTGCCGCCATCGTGGCGGGGAAGACGGCGATGTTCCTTGGTGACGAATGGGGCGCTAGCGCATCGAGACGCAGCACACGGGCGCCGGCACTTTGTACCAATCCAGTGAACCCCATTGAAATTGACTTCCATAGAACTCGAATAAGGCACCCGCTTTCTTCACAAGTCAACTGGGGACAAGCTGCAAAGTTATCCACACATCTGCAGAACGATGGGAATTCGAACGAAGACTTTTAGACCTCTCCGTCCCAAACCCCTGGCCGATGAATGGACTGGTTGAAACAGAGTGTGATGCGAAGAACGCCGTCCTTAAAATTCGAACTATATCCCTAGATCTCTTCCAGCATCTTCAATATATCGGCGTTGTTCTGGAGTGGATGGACATCGCCATATGGGTCATATTTGCGTCTTACATGTGGGCGTTTATGTGGCATTTTTGTGATTCGTCCGGTCAATATGTGAATGCAATTTCTTTCCACGTACAAGCAATTCGACAGGTGAAACGACGCCACCTCGCAAGACCTTGGGTCAAATCCGGATCCGGCGGAGAACGGTACAGCGCAAAGACAACAAGAACGACAACGGCAACACCCAGACCAACTGCCAACAAAGTTCAGGTTACAACTGCTGTTATTCGCCGGGACGGGGGGCGTGAAAAATAGGTAGCGGTGAGACAGCGGCTCGAACTGCAGCGAGTGAGGGTTTGTGAGTGGTGGTCATGAGTGAGGATAAGATCGCAGAGGAATAGATGGCCGAGCAGGAACTATTGAAGGAGGTGTGTGCGGACAGATGGTGTTATAGTATCGATATCTGGGATTACAGCAAAAGATAGAGCGCCTGTCTCCATTCCGGCTCCTACTATTAGAGAGGGTTCACGCTGAGCGAGCCTACACCTTGGGCGAGCCGCTAACCAGAGACAGTAATATACAAATCAATCTACCGGTTTGATTGGAGCGCTCGCTCAGGAATCTGGCTCGTTCAACGTGCACCCTCTCTATCTAATTCTGTATGCCCCCACAAAAACTCCCCAAAACTACCAAGCCCTCTCCTCTCTTGATCTTGAGCTCCTTGCTTGTTTTCGAATTTCTCGGTATACGGCCCGTGGATATATGGATAACCAGCACTGAACTGTCTATATGGGCTTCGTAAGCGTTGAGCTCATGCACATGTGCCCGGAGCCATTGATAACCTTTTTGATATATAACCTTGACTCTTTGTTAGATACCAGTCGGTACAGTGTCCAGAGTACTGGTCCGGGCGCAGCCTCAGCTCAAATAGGGTGATTACAAGATTTAGAAACTTAAGTTCATTTCCTCCACATCGGCGAGTGAGGCCTCGAGGAGATGTGACGCCATACATACAATGCGGTATTCTCTCAATTGATCTCTAGAGTCTAGATCTAGGTATATATCCTAGGTAAATATACACACAACTATCATACACGAACCCATCCCAGACGATAGTAAAAGTACATCCCTCTAACTGTCTCCAAATCCTTCCGCCAACTCTTTCAGCATTTCTGCAACCTCACCCAGTGCCCCCGCAACGGCATCTACCCCCGCTTCGACCGCTCCAACCGTCTCTCGGGGTAAGTTTAACGCCACATCTTGCACGAAGGAGGGTGACGTGTCCCCCTTGGCTTTTGATTTCTCCACGGGCGAGGCTGGTGGGGAGGTAGGAGCTTTTTTAGCCGTCTGTGCTGGTACTCCTTCCTCCTCTACGGCCTTTGGTTTATCTGCGGTCTCGTCCAGCGCCTTGGTGATTTCCTCCGTTTCTTTCTCGGCAAATGCATCCTGGCTACCCTCGGATTCCTTCACCACGACGACCTCTTCCTCCTTCATCACAACCTCGTCTGCCACCTTGGAAATTTCCTCTGTTCCTTTCTCGGCCGGTGTTTCCTGGCTGGCTTCAGATTCCTGCACCGACCCATCCTTCTCCCTCGTCACCACCTCATCCACCACCTTGGCAACTTCCTTCAGTTCTTCCTCAGCTAATACTTCTTGATTTTCTTCGGATTCTTTCACCACCACCTCATCGTCTTTCATCACTACCTCCCCTCCTACCTGGGCAATTTCCTCCGTTCCTTTCTCGGCCGGTGTCTGCTGGTTGCCCTCAGATTCCTTCACCGCTCCCTCCTCCTCCCTCACCTCACCCTCCCCTTTCAACTCCACCGGCTTCCCGCCCAAACTCTCAGCCAACTCCCCAACAATTTCGTCGAGTTCCCTTACATCGACCTCCGCGCCCCTCTCCCACATCTCCTTCTCTTTCTTCTCTTTCTTCTCTTTCTTCTCTTTCTTCTCTTTCTTCTCTTTCTTCTCTTTCTTCTCCTTCTTCTCCTTCTTTTTCTTCCCCCCTTCATCTTCCCTAGTGCTTTGTTCCGCCGCTGTCTGTTTCTCATCCTTCTTTACCGGCTTCTCAATACCCTGATTTACAGCCCCCCGCAACCCACCGAACGCTAACACATCCGCGATCCGGTCCTGACCCGAGAATAGCATGACCATTCGGTCCACGCCCAATCCCCAGCCAGCAGTTGGCGGCATTCCCCACTCAAGCGTGGAACAATAGGATTCATCGATACCTTCTTCGAGTTCTCCCTCCTCCGCAGAGGTACCCTCAGTGCTGCTCGTCTGAAGCTCTTTTCCCTCACTCTCCATCTGTAGTTTAAACTTCCTTCTCTGTTCCCGCGGCGAGTTCTCCTCCTCATACGCATTCACCAGCTCCTGTTCCTGGATAAACAACTCGACCCTCTCACTGACCAGCCTTCCGCGCCTCATATGGCTTTTTGCTAACGGACTCATGCACGCGGGATGGTGCGTGATAAACGTTGGGAGGTAGCACATAGGCTCCAAAAAGTGCTGCGCGAGCTTATCTAGCATCTTTGCCGGGGTGTTACTATCCACTGGAACCTTGTGGCGTTCACACAGTGCCTTTAACTCCTTGGCTGCATTTTTCCCCTCCAGATCCGGAAGGGGTTCTCCCAGTTCCGCTTCTAGCGTGGGGATGAACTCGAGCTGCTTGAAGCTGTAGTTCAGGGCCTCCGCGATATCTGCGTCCAGTGGGTTCAGCGCATAACACATCCCCAGCGGCTCCTTAAGTTGCGTCGCCATCCGTCCGACGTCGCGGAAGAGGCTCTCGGTAAGTTTGATGACGTCCGCAAGTCGGCCGTAGCTGATATAGGCTTCGCAGGTGGTGAACTCTGGGTTGTGGGTGTTGTCAATGCCTTCGTTTCGGAACTGTGGGCCGAGCTCAAAGACGCGGTCGAGGCCGCCGACGATGAGACGTTTTAGCCAGAGCTCGGGGGCGATGCGGAGGGCGAGGGTGCGGCTGGAGCTTGATGCTGTGGTGAGGAAGGGTTTTGCAATAGCCCCACCGGCGGAGGAGGATAGGATTGGTGTTTGTACTTCGATGAAGTCCTGCTTGGTGAGGGCGCTGCGGATCATCTTCAGAATCCGTGAACGGAGTTTCAGTGTTTGTGCGGCCTCGGGGTGTACGAGGAGGTCGAGGTGACGGTGATGTTTTATTTTTTCGGGGTTTTGAAGGGAGTCTGGGATTGGGTGGAGACATGGAGCGAGGAGTTTTGGGTGTTCTGTGGCGTAAAGGGAGAGCTCGCCCGTGTTGCTGCGTCCTGGGAAACCAGTGACGCTGATGATGTCGCCAATACGCAGTGCCGTTGTGCGTTCGTAGAATTCTTCATTGGTACCACCGATCAGGGCATGGCTGGAGACGCCCTGCAGCTTGCGGCCGTCCTGGACGACGTCGTAGAAGATGAGTTTCGTCGAGAGGTCGCGGTAGGAGCGGATTCGGCCTCAACCACAAACTGCTACTCAGCACATGTATACAAGGAATATGTTCTATTGCAACTATGGATACAGGCGCACACCTCGGATCGTAACCACTTCGTCTTTACGCTTGTCATTCTTTTCCAGCGCAGGGCCATATTCTGTCAGAAATTCTATGTGCCGCAACACGCGTCCGTCATGCTCCCGATCGAGCGTGAGCTGCGGGTACAGTTCTGGATGGTTGTTGAGCAAGGTGTCTCTCCGCTTCAACTTATCTTCTGGCGGCCGTCTTGCGACTGACTTCTTTCCACTGTAGAATCGAGGCCGCGGATGTAGTAGTCCTAGCTGCGGCAGCCGGCGGAGGAGAGTTGCGGACATTGTTTCTAATCTACCTCCAATGCAGGGTTAGCATTGGCTCACACATCGGGAATACATGCAGATGTAGGGAGGAGTAGAGGAGGATCAGAGAGAAGATTTAGGCGGTTGTAGTCTTTGATGCGACGCTTCAAGAAGCCCGCACCTCATACGCAGCGGTTCGATACAACTGGTTCTCATCATATCCAGGGATGTGGGAAGGGCAATAGAGGCAGGGTGTCATTACCTGTTATAGCGGCACTAACATTCCGTCGTTACTGTTCGTGTCGTTCGTTAGTAACTGTGTTGTGAGTACCTCAAAGGGAGAGCAAATGAAAATTTGGAGAAGACATGACGTTGAATGGGACCGATCAGAAAATTTAAGCCTCCGTGTTGCCAAGCCTCCAACCAATTCAACCGACAACCTTGCTTCACATCAACCTCACCAGCTCACCTACTACGATCACTCACGCCTCTCCAGCAACAAACCCACGTACCACACATACAATGTCCTTCCTCGGCTTCGGCGGCGCGCCGCAACCTACCTCCGCACAAAAGATCGCAGCTGCGGAAACGGAGCTCGAAATGGTCACCGACATGTTCAACCGGCTATCCAACTCTTGCACCAAGAAGTGCATCCCGACGGACTACAAGGAGGGCGAACTCAACAAGGGTGAGTCGGTTTGCTTGGACCGCTGCGTCTCTAAGTTCTTCGAAGTCAACATCAAGGTAGCTATATCCCATTGCGGGGAAGAGGTGGGACTGATGCATTGCAGGTCTCGGAGCAGATGCAGAACATGCAGCAACAGGCGGGGCGGGGCGGCGGAGTCGGCGCTAGTGGTTTTGGTGGTTTTGGACAGTAGTCAGTTGTTCCATAGTGAATGCATATTTTGGGGGCAAGGATCTGTACGATTTATCACGAGGGATGGATACGAAAAAACGGCTCATTGTACATTACTACACTCAACGGCTACAGTACCGTCTATCACTACGAAAACCGCATTTGAACATATGCGGAACGAAGTCTAGGCTTAGATATCTGTACAAAAATCATCCATATCTATTCCACGACTCCCTAAATAATGGGATTATTAGCAAGGGTATGCAATACATGAAACGCCAACTTCAAGAAAGCCAACGCACGCCGACAGAAAAGAGTGCATACAATAAAGGAAATAAAACAATATTAGACGCCTGACTGTGTATATGCTACCTCCCCCAAATCCACGAAAACCACCCCCTTTTCTTCTCTACATCTTCCTCATCATCGAGCGCCTTCACCTCACTCTCAACCTCGAGCACAAACTTTCCCAAATTCGCTATCGACTCCTCAAGATCCAGCAACTTACCTTGCACAACTCCCATCTCGTACTGCATTCTGGCACTTAGAACTTCCGCCTCTCTAATTGCATCTCGCACTTTTTCTCGTTCTGTATCAAACACCAATTGTCCTTCCCGTTCAGCTCGTCCCACTTCTGAGCTCTTTGCAGCGAGCACAGAGTGGATTTGCGCCACATTTTTGTCTTGTGTGTTGAGAGCTTTCTGTAGGCCGGATAGGTGAGTTTCACTCCATTCCACAGCCTCATTGCAGGCTTGTTTTATTGGCTCCACAAGAAGCATTGAATCCGGGGGTTCAAATGGGAGATCCCACGTTAAAATTGCCTCCGAGGCGAGAGAAAATGACAGTCGGTTAGGAAAGAAGGCCTCGTGATGATGGCGTCGGGTTCGTAGATCGTTAAATGACTTTCTGCGAATAAGCCTCATGGATTCATTGGGGTCAATCTTGGTTGAATCTGATTCGGCTGATTCAAGATCCTTCACGGAAGACCCGGCCGAGGTTTCCGCTGTTGCAACACCCAGTGAGTCTGGTGGTTGTGGTATCCCCATGGGGAACTTCTCGTTCGATGGTGAGATGCGGACAAGTGGGGTTGGAGGGCTTCCAATTGTAGTTCTCTCCATAGGCATCCCACCAACACCTCCATCCATCCTTGGGCTCGGCGGTGCAGTGGTAACCTTCCCCTCTGCCTTCGCGGACCCTGAACTACTGACCGGGGCCGGGAAGGTGCGAGACGAAGGCTGCTGCTGCTGCTGCTGTTGATGGACAATTTGGGATACGGATATCGAGGAATCGTCCTCCCCCAAGGTGAAGCCGAGGTCCTTGGTAAACGTCCTTTGGTGTCCACCACGTCCTCTCATATAGTCCGCACCCGCACTAATGTTCGACGCCACATCCTTCATCCGCCCAGTCACGGATTTAAACACAGTCTTTCGAAGATCTGAGGTAGTAGCATCTCTGCTAGATTCAACGGAGGAGAACGTGCTGCTTGATCCGAGACTGTGAAAATGGCTTCCCGTGGATCCGGTTGTGCCTGTAATAGTTGGAGATTCAAAGTCTTGGGTCCTGCTGCTGACTATTCCTGAAATGACTGATGATTCTTCGTCACCACTCAAGGATGCCCTCCGTGCGTCAAAGCTGTTTCTTCGAGAAGGTGTATTGGAATGTGCAGTGGTCGTGGCAAGACTGGTAGACTTCCGTGGTTTACCCTGCCAAAGGAATTTGCAACTCTCTCCCGAAATGTGACGCGCAAACCGTTCAATATCAACTGTTTCGACTGCAGTATCATTTGATCCAGAGGAACTTCCCACTGCGCGGGCAGAAAGGTCGGCAACGGTGGATTTGATAGCTCTAGGAACGGCAAAAATATCCGTACCTGGCCCCGATTTCATCGTACACCGTTGCAATCGGTCCATTGTAGTGCGGTCCAAGCGTCCTATTCTTACCTGAGGTTCAGTTCGATCCAGGCGTTGCTGACGCTGGAAGTACGCAATTGCCTTTTCGAGCTGCTGAATTTCGAATGCATCTTTCGGCACTGGAGCGCCACAAAGGCTCAGTCTGTTCCTCGCACCCAAAACCATACCCAAAAGCGCAGCGACAGTAGTAGGTCCTAGAGTCCCATCATTTGGCTCGACATTGTAAAAATCCGTTCCAAACTCAGCCCACCAGTCCCGAATTCCCTTCTCTGTCACATCGCACAGAAGCCCATCCGCATAATTCAGTTTTAGCTTCTCAAAAATTACCAGGGCGAGCTGACATAATCGCACAAGCTCAACCACAGCATCACAAAAGTTGATACGATCGCTAGTTCGGAACAGTTGCTGAAATTTCGTCTGACTTGCGTCTGTAGGCGTAGTCAATGACAATCCGCTGCGGCCAGAACATCCCATTCGTTTCAAATCCTCATTAACAATGAAGTTCATCCTGTGGTGTTTCACGTCACCGCCGGGTATAGGGACCACTGTCAGTGCCGACGGAAAGCTGGAAAGGTTCGTAACCATCATCGTTCCTAATTCAGTTTCCTTCGGCCGTGCAGTGTCCGTGACCTCCTTGAAGTAGATAGACAGCTGTTTCGACCAGAACCCCGCATCCTTAGGAATACGAAGCACTGAAACAGTAATACGATGCGAGCTATCACCCGTGTAGGTACATATGACGAACGTGGGGTGGGTGCGTGAGCACGCCCATTGCTCAACCAGGTAGATCTCGTAACCGTAGAGGTAACGCCGTCGATCAATCACGGAAACACAAGGATCTTCTTCGAGGTATCGAAAGGCTACCTATGCAATCGTTATTAGAAACTGGTCTCAGCGAACCCAGTCGGGGAAGGAGAGCTAGCTACCGGATCGCAGAAAACGTAGTCCTCCTGGTCTGGTGGTACCAATGAAGCCATCACTGATGCTCCCGCTATCGAAGGCGAATCGACAATGTACTCTCCATATTGCGGGAGGGCAGAAGCATGAGGGCCGCGCGGGATTGCGACAGATGGCTTACGCGACTGAGGAGTTGAGATGAGTTTGGCGGTAGCTGAGGTATGAGAGGAGGTCGCAGATTCAGGCATCGCTAGCCAAACGCGGGGTGACACGGAGTGCGACGACCGGCGGTAGTTCCTCCAGGCTGTAATTGTGTGTGACGGGAGAGTTGTTGGACTGGATTGGATTGAATGACGGGTTGAGATGTTTAGTTGCTAGCGGCTGATGAGCTGACGTGTCGGGCCGTTCCTAACCTAGATCTGGAGAGCCGAGAGATGGTGGTGACATTCGATCGGGACCAACAGTTGTTTCGCAGGAACACCGGCATTGCCGACGAGGATGAAGGCGTGAAAAGATGAGTATGACTGCGAGGGGCGAGAGGAAGAAAGGAGCAGAGGGAGGCTAAGATGGCGTTGATGGATTCTCGGGTGTCACATTGCCCACCCATTCTTCCTTGCAGATTCCTCGTTTGCATGTGCAAGGCCACAAAGGCTTCCAGAAGCTGAAGGAACTGTGCGACACTGGGCATGCGCAGAGAGAGAGCAGAGGTCACGTGACAAGATAAGCGAAGGCAAGCTGGGGCCAATCAACCGCGCGGCTGTTGCACCCTTGCAGCGGTGCGCTTGTTTACAAGTCATGGCTCTAGGTCTCACGATAAGTGTCAACTTCGCTTTGTCCCAGCTACAGATCCGCATTTTTGCAATGAAATCAGCCGGAACACAGAGAACATGGAACAAACCCTCTCGTAGGTGCAAATAACAAAGCCCCACATATTGGCTAGACAAACAAATGCGATTAAGTGAGTGAGTCGGAAAACCTCAAATTCGAGAATGCACGTCACGACGTCACATAGCACTAATCAAAGGGCGGCATATCCCCGCCCTGCACCAGACACTCCCCTCTACCGAGATGGTTGGGGTCTCGGCGTTATTGAGAATTGGAAGTCGGCTTGGGACATCAGACCCTTTTCGCTCCAGACTCTTTCTCTTTCACTATTCACACCACCACCATCTAATCCTTATCACACACCTCCTCCTCCTTCTCCTTCTTCCCCCTTCCTCTCTACGATCGCACCTCGTTCGCTTGTTTTTTGGTTTTCTGATCAAGTCATTACTAATAATTTCAACCTTTAATTTTGTGATGCCGTTCACGATGGCACCGGAGAAGCACATCTCCAATCCCAGTGGAGGAATGCCCTCTATTGATGGAGCAACTAGCGAGCTTACGGACCTCAGTCAATACGTAGTGAGTGGAGGATGATTGATTGCACTACTTCGCATCGTTTCTGACGAGTAGCACAGATTGCCGGACCACAAACAAGGCTTCAATGGATTACACATTTCACCTTGGTCGCTCGGGAAATCAAACAGAAAAACCCTCACCTGTCCCGCCTCGATCGTACAGAGAAGGTTTTCGAAATTCTAATGGGGTGTTGCGAAAATCAAGACGTTTTCGATAGTTTTGTGACATTCCAGGATGAGTATTACAGAGTCCACGACCACGTTGCTCAACAGAAGAAGATTATGCACGAGAGAAACCGCCAGAGGTCGTCTACTACAAGTACCATTGGGGACGAAGTTGTGCGACATTTCGCTCTGGATACACTCGACATCGCCATCTCAATTGTCAACCAAAATAAAGACCATAGTGGCAGCGATTCCATCGAAAACTCAGCAGAGAATGTTCGTTTTATCTTTCCACCGAATGATCTAATCCTATTTTGCTAACAACTTGGCAGGACGATTGTCCTCCGTTTCATCAGAACAGCCCCGAAGGACAAAGCCCTGAAATGGCTATTGGACCATCACGGATTCCAAGACCCTCGCCGATCCTGGAAAGCTCGCCTGCTTTCTCTGCTGACGCCGAAGGAGTAAAGGTGCGTCATCCCAGACCGGCCTTGGCCTATAAAGTGTCTGCGGGCAACCTTTTACCGCCAACGGATTCCGAGATCCCCGGCAAGAAGGCACCAGAAGATGCGAGACAAAACACTCCAACTGCTGCTCATAAGATAGTACCACGCAAAACCAGGGCTTCATCGAACCCCATCAGGCAGACAAAAGCAAGCATGTTGCGAGCTCAAACGAACAACAGGTCATCCAGTCTCACACCTAAGTCAACAACAGCCAAGGGAGGCACTCATTTAGATCCCATCATCCCCAAGAACGGAAGTAATGCGTCGCCGGTGCATCGGCTAAAGTCACCAAATGGATTTGAAGAAAACGACCCATTCACCGAAAACGCGACCAGTACTATAATGAAACAGACTACGTTGAAGAAAGCTCAGTCTCCAGTCAACGAAAACAGAAGACCAAGCAATGCGGAACCCAAACCCTGCAGCAAGGATTCGGTAAATCTTACTTTAAGTGGACAAAGCCTTCTGGAATCGGAGACGCATATCAGCATTACCAGTAGTCTGCTTTCAACACCTGGAAGAACACCACTCATAGAAAGAGTCGACACTGTGAATGCCCGTCTTTTTCGGGACCTTACTGAGTCATCTGAAGGGTCTATGGCGAGTTATTTCACGAAAAGCAGTACATGGTTCCAGTCTGTAGAACATCGTACCAGAGGAGCCGGCGTCGCGACGTCTTTTGCAGGAGAACGCACGGTGGACATTGGAAATGGGGTTAGGCCTAACTCGTACCATGGAAGTCAAAGGACCAATAGGAACCTCTCTACCTCCCGAACGATGAGCCTAACCAACAATCCACGCCCATATGCTACCATCGCATCCGCCAGAAAGAACGCTGTGGCTGGAGCTTCAAGTACTGAGAACGCCAACCGACAGCAGAAGCTCAAGGGTGTGAGTCGCTTCCCGAGGGACAAACAAAACAACAAGATTGCTGCGAATGAGACGGGGGTTCGCAAACCTTCCCCCACACTTTCTGAACAGAAGCGAATAATACTGGGAAGGAATTCCAGTAACGATGCGTCACCTATTGATCAAGTTCACCACGCTTACACAAGACTGAATCCAGCAAAAAATTTTAATCATTCTACAACAGCCAGAAAGGGTTCGACTCCGATCCAACAACCAATTGGAAAGAAGGCAGTATCGACTGCACGAGTGCCAAGGCGAAGCCCTACTGTTGAAACGCCTTCTAAGAAGAGGGGCAATATCCGTCAACCGATGTATCAGCCGGCGAAAAAACCCACGCCTCCGGGCAAAAAACCCACAAAAGCCAGGAGCCCGAATGCCCTTGGCCAGAAGCCGAAGGTGCAAATGCAGCAGGCAGAGTCTGCTTCCCAGAACAAGGTTGCCCAAGTCGATCATAGCAAGCAAGCAGAGTCGGCTTCCCAGAACAAGGCCGCCCAAGTTGATCACAGCAAGGTGCATAGGCACCAGAAGGTTTACGATCTTCGCTCTCCTGACCCGTCGGACCTGAGTCCAGAGCAGCATTACGCTATGGAGAACCCCACGGGGATACCAGTGCCTCATAACAAATCTAAACCATTGGCTGATATCTCCGGATTGGGTGCCGCTAAGAACCCGAGACCTAGCCTTGGACTCAGGTGGCTAGGGCTTAAGGGTGCTTCTAAGTCTCCGAATGTCGACGTTGGGACCTTTAACACTCAGAAGGAAAATATACCTCCGTCGAAACTGTTGGTGCCTAGTCCCGGCAATGTGCTTGATAGACAGCCGAGCTCTAAGTCGAAGAAGCATCTGGGGATCAAGGAATGGTTCCACAATAAATCTCCAAGAAATAGCCATGGCTCACACTTTTCCGGCAAGAGCTTTTTGAAGTTTGGGAAGTCAACCGAGGACAAATCGTCATCAGTTAAACGCTCCGATTTATCTACAAGCTATGGTTTCACCGCGGAGCAGGTCGAGCACCTGAAGAGCCAACTCGAGGTCAATTGCCCCGGCGGAGATGGCGGCATGAACACAGTCGCGGGGAAATACTACATCGATAAGGTTCCCAGCTTTGATGAGTCTCCGTCGAGAGATGATAAGGACGAAAATCCCATCGCTGTCGCCATGGAATTGATTCACTCGGCCAGGATGGAACCCGACAAGTTTCAGAGCAAACGATTGTTTGCGTTGTCAAAGATCCTTGTGGAGGCTGTCACCAAGAGTCATGATGCGGGAGTCGCCTGTGTTGAGGCAAAGAAGGCCTGCAATATCGCTGAACTGGCTAACGCTGAAGTAACCCTCAAGCTCCATGAGTGCGTGGCCTGGATCCAAGCTTGGAAGAATATGATGGCCGCTAAGTAAGGCGTCGCCATCGTCCTGCGTCCCTCCGATTAGAAAAAAAAACAAAACAATAATGCACATTTCCCCTTCCCCCAGCTTTTATTTTGATACGACACGACGACTTTCACGACTTACGACATTCATTTACTGTTTTCTTATGTTTTCTTATCACGGGCGGTTAAATTCTCATACTTTCGTACCGCACTCATCACAGTTTTTTTTCTGGTAGGCTTCTACGTATGCTTTATGGGTTCACTCATTACTTTGGCTTTTACTAGCACACTCTCTTAATTTTCTACTATATGGGTTCATTCATAACCCTTTGCTACTATTTGGCTTTACTCTCTTGCTTTACTTCTGTATGGGTTCATTCATTTCCCTGTACTGTATTTCTTGCTTTACTCACACGTTCTTTTACGTATCTCCTGCTTTATGTTTCCTTACTGCTGTATCTAGTCGTTTGTCGGTTTGGGGGGGGGGGAATAAAACAAGGAATGTGCCCTTGAAATTCGAGTGATATTGATTGGTGTGTAGAGCTCGTCACTTCTCAGATGAACTACATTAGAAGCCCATCCACCCACTCTGCTGCGTCGGCGAGGAGTATTTTATGCAATGACGAAGGGAAATTAAAACCGAAGCATGGAATAACTAGGACAAGTTTGGAAACGGCTTCATGAGGTTTAAAGGGCATTTTATTGAGGAAACTATCATGGGTACACAACCCAAAGTTGTTGCAGGTTTTATGACTAGATATATGTTCCAACCCCGCCGGTAAGTAAATCACTTGCTCATGATCAAGAGACTGCTTTCCCTGCTGGACGACGTGCAAGGTTGTGGCAAACCTTCTAAAGCATCGAGTTCACGAGAAAGCTTCAGTGTCTACAACTGGTCAATGGTGATCTTTATAAAATGTAAACTTAGTGGGTTGAGGAGATAGTAAGACTCTCGGGCTTGGTGAGTTGGTTTTGGTTGGGGTTTATATGGTGGATCGAGGGGTGGCTGGTAAGCTTCGTATGCGCGGTCTATAGCTATGGAGGAGACGAGTGATGTTGAGACAATGTCATGGCGTTCTGAAGGTATATTATCCTGTCATTCTGTGAGACGGGATTGACCCGGACTTTATTTAATGTACTCTAGATTCGAAATCCTAGGGGAGAGGAGGTATGGAAGGCATCTAGCGTGGAAAGCTTTGCTCTTATACTTCGCAACACACTCACAGTCGCACATACTCAGGAATGCTGTCATCACCACTCTTTGGTTTTATTTGATATCGGTACCCGTGTCGAGGGAGTCTCGGGATCAATTTCATAACTCAAGGGACGAGGCGGGACACAGGTGTATCCCGCCATGTTCCGTCCCGTGCCCATCAGAGGCTGTGATCTTGTAGCTACAGTTGTAACTGGGAGGCTTTTTTCAACGTTTCATTTCTGTTTTAAAGTGCCATCAATACGCGGTGCACACCGCTTGCAAGCGGATTGAAAACGGTTACAAAAATTTATCGCACTTTGATACGGATCAATCAGGTTTATAAAACCACTATTTCTCTCAACAGTGTGTACCCTTTGCAGTTGGTATCAGGGCGCCGGCCAACCCAACTTGTAGCTGGAAAATGTGCAATACTACCTGATAAAGAACTCGATGAGCTTGCTCTTGTGACGGGGCTAGCGGGTTGACGTTTGGTGCTTCCTCGCCAAACCCCGAACCCTAGACCCTAGTTTGGCCCGAAGCTATGCTCAGATAGCCGCAGTGCTTAAGCGTACCGCAACTCGAACTTCGTAAGGCGATCAGTGTCAAGCCAGAGCTTGGGTTAATATGTCTAATTGGCAGAATTGAATATTGCATCCATTTTAGAGTACAAGACTAGCCACGCATACGTGCACAGCACGGGTTAGAGAGTCAGGGCCCAGGGTGAAATTTACATCAGCATGAACGATGAGTGTAAATAAATGGATTATCAAATCCGGAATTCTTATTGATTGTGAAGGTTTGGGGGGTGTCAATTGCAGAATGTCGTAAGTGCGGTCAGGCGGGCGACGGGGCGGGCAGGCGGGGCAGGGCGAGATGTCGTTATATGTGGCGAAGTCACTGTGCCACGGGTTTTCCGTAGCCACACATTAGTGAGTGGCCGTTCCAGGCGGGTGGATTGGCCATGGGTATTTCGGTTGATAGTTGCATTGCATGTGTCGTCTATTCGACCAATGATTGTCTACGGAAGTCTGCATAAATTGGACGGTTACAGGATCACGGGCAAGAAATCGCAGCGATTCTGGGTTCTCAGGCGTATAACAAGTCGTAAAATTCGAAGAACATAACTATCCTACCACAAATTGAATAACCCCATCAATGCAAAAACAAAAAAACCTCAGTTTCAACTCCAACAATAATTGCCCCTAGACACTCCCTGTCGCAGTCATTCCGCATCATCTTCCTCGGTCTCTTCTTCACCATCACTCCCATCGTCATCGTCCTCATCCTCCTCCATTTCAAACCCAAGCTCAACACACATGAGCAAGACATTAACCAGCCTTCCGCGCTGGCGCGGGGTCATTCTCTGCAAGCCGCGCCGCCCTGCGCTGGTACCTCCACCCAGAACCCCGAGCAGATTAGAATGGCCGGATGCTGGATTACGGCGACGTTTCTTCTTCTTATTGTCGTGTGTCTTGAGGTGATTGTTGTAGTTGTCTCGGCGCGCGAAGCCCCTGATGTGGCGGGGGCACTCGACGTGGGGACATGTATGGGGTTTCGTGTGGCCATCCATATGCCGTCTAGTCGTAGTCAGTGAATGTTACTGGGTAGTCCGGTGGACCGAAATATTGGAGTACGCAGGGGACATACTTATGTGCAGATTTGGCGCCCTTACCGATGAAGATTTTGTCTTCCTCCTTCGCTGTACAGGGTTGGTACGTGCAGCGTAAAAGTTCCAGAGGCTCCTGCACAGTTGTCAGGCCGGATGAGCCTTCCGCCGAGGTGTTTCCGAAGAGGCTTTCAGACTAGCAGCGTGACTGTTAGGTAAGAAGATACCATAAAATCCTCAACATAAACATACAATATGCTGGCCACTGGCAATTTCTGGTGCCATATTGTTGTAACTGGGAGCCTGCCACCCGATGGGATAGAAGCTGCAATTCTCTTCGGATGTTGATTGAAGGTGCTCTTGATTGTGGTAGTTGGCAGTCTGATCAGGATACGGGAGGTGGCCAAGGGAATGTTCAGGATATGCGAGTTGAATGGGGACGTCCCAATTGCTGTGCACTGTTCCTGCAGAGTTGTAGCCTTCGTTAACCATGACTGGAAATTTTGCTGATAGCGACTTAGTAAAAAAACAGGAGCATACATTTTGGCAGCGCTTTGCTATAAGTTTTATGATCGTAGGATTTTTTGGCAGCACTTCTGCTGGAGAGGAAGAACTAACAGTGGGGGAAAGGAGGATATTTAACATCGCCGCCGACACGTTAGCCAGCAGTAAGTGATTAGTTACTGCCGACGTACTGAGTTTACCTGCAGGATGGCCAATTTTTGCAGTTTTCCCGAGGCTTATGCAGTGTCCTGCAAGGACTTCCTGGCCAAAATTTCCATGCCATTGATTATGGCTTCGAGAAAGTAGTTGTGTCGCGACAGCACGACTGGTGCCCTGTCGTCATTGCAGCAGGTGATTTGTTTACGTGATGATCATGAGTTCGTTGGTTCGACACCTAGATTTGGCTTGCCATCTGCTGTAAAACATTGAGCTGGCATAACTGGAAGTTGTCGAGCTTTGTGCTTTCTGCGAACACATGAGCATGCTTGTAGGATGACTGAGGTTGGCTTTTGAAGTTTGTTCAATGCAAACCCAAAACTTCCATGCGAAAATGTACCATCCTATTTTTGAAACGTGTTCGCGCGAACATGACGAGTACAACACCGTGTGTTTCGCGCTGGGTGCGCATACATGTGCATGAGTTTGGGTTGCACGACAGAATGCGGGTGCCGCTTCGCTGTATTGTCTCCTACATCGCGCATTCGACTTGCGAGTGAACTCCACGAATCATTGAGCTGCACCGCTGGCAATTGACTTGGTGTCAGGTCATCTTGTGGCACGTGGGATTTTGCAAATTTACCCAGTTTACATGTAGGATAACTGAGGCTAACTACCGGTTCTCTGAGGTTTATGCAAGACTCCCAATAGGGGTTCACTTCTAAGTTTATTCTTTTCGGTGTCGGTTCGGTGCCAGTTCGGTGCCGGTTCGGTGCTGGTTCTGTAGAGCGGTGGTATCGCGGGCATCTTAGGGCTATAGCTAGGCATTGGGGCTTGCCACGAGGGTCGACCGATAGACCTCTGGCACATGCAGCTAGTTTCACTTGTACATACCTCTACACAGGACGTACGAGCCCATACGCGAGATTGTGTCCTACAGGTTCAGTGCCAGTTCGGGATACAACGAGTTAAAACGTTTATCTGTGAACCCACCTTAAGGATTATCAGTTTATACGAGTTATCTATAAACGGCCCATAATGTTAAAGTTTGCAGATTTGCTTTACTTTTGTTGTGGACTTCTGGTCTTTCAACCTAAATTTACTTGGATAACCGGTGTAAAACCTCCTCGAGAGGCGGTTTTACATATCCGGATATCGGCGTTTACACGCAAGTTTATGGGAACCGGTTTTCCATAATCAACCTCAAATAAATGTCCGTTTATTAAGAAATGAACCCCGCTAATAAGAACCCCGCGAACATTCTCACTATCGTTACAGTCATTCCACACCGTCCTCCTCAGTCTCTTCATCATTATCGCACCCGGCCTCATCCTCCTCATTCTCATCTTCGAGCACCATCCCAAGCTCGATACATTTGAGTAAGGTGCTAAATACCTTTCCGCGCTGACGTGGAGTCATGTTTTCCAAACTGCGATGCCCCGCACTGATACCTGCACCCAGAACCCTGAACGGACTAGAATGACCAGAATCCGGCCTATGGCGATGTTTCTTCTTATTTTGGTGCGTCTTGAGGTGGTTATTGAAGTTGTCTCGGCGCGCGAAGCCCCTGGTGTGGCGGGGACACTCTAGGAAGGGGCACGTATGGGGTTTTGTATGGCCATCCATATGGCGTCTACTTGCTGTCAGTGTGTGTAGTGGTCAGTACGTTGGTGCATAAGGGACGCACTTATGAGCAGATTTGGCGCCCTTGCCGATGAAGATTTTGTCTTCCTCCTTTGCTGTACAGGATTGGTACGTGCAGCGTAAGAATTCCCGAGGTTCCTGCACAGTTGTGAGGTGAGAGGAAGCTTCAACCGAAAGGTTTCCGAAGAGGTTTTCAGACTACCAGGATGTCCATTAGCATCCAAGAGGGATTTCACATGCATCCCGAAGGCGGTGAACGTACAACGTGCTGACCGTTGTCAATTGCTGGAGCCATAGCCTGGAGATCTGGCCACTCAAAGGAATTGAAGTCGATGTCCTCTTCGAATGTCGCAGGAACCGAGTGAGGGTGACTTTGATCGTGGAAGTCTGAAGTCTGGTTACGATACGCTAGGAAATTGTTTGGAAGATGGCTATCAAGCAAGTTTCCTGCTGGTTCGATATGACCGAAGGGGTAATTGTGCAAGAGTTGCGAGGGAACTGGTTCGAGTCCAAGGTCTTCGCGGCCGCTGTTTACTATTCCTGCGGTACCGTTGTAATTGTCGTTAACCATGACTGCGAATTTTGCTTATAGCGACTTGGTAAGAAAAACATACATACATTTCGGACAGCGATTTGATAGAGTTTTATGATCGTAGGATTTTTTGGCAGTACTTCTGGTAGAGAGCGAAAGTTGGGGGGATATCCGGACGGTTTTATATATCAGTTTGGAGACTGCCAAACATGGTTACGAGTTTACCTGCAGGATAACTGAGGCTGACTACCAGTTCTCTGAGGTTTATGCAAGACTTCCAACGCGAACCCTGCGAACAAAAGCGCTCGGCTGTGCGAAGAGCAAAGCCAACAAACAGTCTTAGATGAAACAGCAAATCCAGCCCTGAAAAGCGAGGTCGCCACTGAGGTATGTATCCATAGTGACATCAGGCCGACCAGGTGAGCAGCTCGTGACATATTGATTGGCGATTGTGCAAGGTAAACTTAATCTTTTTGCGCCTTAATTTTTCGTGTAACAGCTTTTCGCTGGGTGTCAAGTGGGTGAAGCGGCAGGGGATGATGCCACGCAGGCTTCGTGGATCATCAATGTAGCCTTGAAACCTAAGCACCACGCGTTCTCCGGGTTAAACTTAGGGACGTCGTTCGATATTCCTCCTATTCCTCCACTGAATGACGTCTCACCTTTTCAGTTGTCGGTGAGACGAATTTCTTCTGCAAAAGCAATTTTCCTTTGTAAGGAAAGCCCAACCCCCAACTCCTGGAGGAGACAAACATAGAGATATGGCACAAATCAATTTACCTTCGTTGCTTGACAAGATCTATCTATCAACCCGATCGATGTCAATAATCAAATCCATCCGAAGGATAGATAGCTCGGTCTAAGCATTACCCAAAGATCGAGCCGCAATGACAAAGACAATGGCTTGATTAAAGACACCACGGACTTCCCCACCTCCGGGATGTCACTAAATCTAGACTTACGGTCACTCTCACTTCAGGTTCTTTGTCCAACAACCACTCACTGACCGAACCTGGCTTCTATGCAATTGCGAACTTGCTTGTGTGCCAACAACTATTATCACCAGCAATAAGCGTTGTGTGCGGGTCGCCGCGGAGGGATCTTTTTGAATTCACATTGATATTCAATCGATCATTCAGAGACGCCAGCATCCATGATTCCTTTTATTCCCAGCTGAGTATGTACCCTTTGGAACGATGCCCGAGCGACTTCGCTTCTAAGCACTCTTAAGCCTGAGGGCATTGGCTTCATTGCTCTCGTCCGCGTAATGCAGTGATAGGAAGCCGACAAAGCTCTTTCATTACGACGCGGAAATATCGCCAGACTTCGTTTCCGATCAAGGCAGATTCGTCTAAGTCGGAATGTACGCCTGAGATTCGAGCTTTTATCCCGGCGGTATATCGTCCTTGGACGACGCCTGTTAGCGCCTTTATGAAGATAGCCCGGAAAGGCGACTCCTGGAGGAGGCAATGAGAGAGTTGTTTTATTGCGGGAGTGGGGGCTCGGTTTCGACAAGAGATAGAAATCAAGGTGAGTCTTTCTCCCTTCAAGTTGCTGGTTTTTCCAGGCGGTGGTGGTCTTGCTTAGTGCTTGGACGAGAATTGAGGGAGAGATTCCTGACAATGTGCTCTATAATTGAAGGTAAGTGAAGATAAACTCCTCGCTAAGATCTGGTGTTGCGGCTCTGCGACGATCGATCTCTACGCTAACTAGAGTACATTAAGTACTTTCAATAGAGTCCCTTCAAAAAAGTCCCGAGCTACTTGAACTAACTTCGCGGCCTCTCCACTTTTCAATAACCATGCTCCGCACCTTCACGGATCTGCTGCCATGGAATCGACCACCATCGCCTCCTCCTCCCCACCCGTCCCTTCCCCACTCCTCCTCCTTCAGATCCGTCCTTTCCCAATCCCACTCCAATCCCCCATTACATGCACCCACAATGAGTCCGAATTCCGATGGTTCCACACCTCTCCCTAGTAAGTTCTGGTGCTCTCTGCCAAACTACCCATACCGACTACTCACAGGACTTTTCTGTCCCACGGATAGTGTTCGGCACGAGACGAGATATCCCAGGACCAACGAGGCTTCTTTCATGTCGGTACGAGATATCCAGGGACGATTTTCACTAGGCCGTGAGTGACGACTCATGACCGGATTTTCGGCCAAGAGTGCTGACCGAGGTCATTCCGCCGTGTTATGTTTGCATCGGGACCCCATTTCTTCTGAAGGCTCAAAGGTTTGCGGCATTGAAGCTGCCAGAGCTGGAGAATTAGCTGATGAGGAAACTAGCCAGTGGTTGAGCAAGATCGACAGCACTGTGAACTTTGCCCAGACCGTATGCCCATGCACAAAATATATAGACGAGATATCCCGGGCCTACCGCCGGGACTTCACTTCAAGTCCCGGGACGGCGAGATATAATCAATGGCGGGACGAGATGTCCCGGGATCTGCTGGAATCTCGTCTCGTCTCGTCCCGTGCCGAACACTACCCAGGGATCGGCTTGCAGTAGTATTGTGGCGGACTGCCAAGAACCAACGCTTCCTACATGTCCGTGCGTCCCCAGCGAATGGAAAGACCGTCTTGCGTCGAATCATGGCTCGCTTCGTACATACAAACTTTCCGGACTACCGAATACGTACTCTCAGGGTGGACGCGAGAAACTATCGAACGTGATGGGGGTTGGATCAGTCAGCTCACGCGGATCACCGGATCATCTCCTGACAAACTCCTCGCCAACGGCCAGAACGTCCTGATCCTCTTCGACGAAGCTCAGGATAGCTATTGGGATGTGGGACTGTGGACTGACTTCATCAAGTCCTTGGAACCGGGCGTGGGGCCAATGCTCATTATATCAGGGCGGGAGGGTTGATGTGATCGCTTTCTGTAGGATTGGGAACTACTAGAGTACTTTGATTCGGGCTGGGTGCATCGATGCAGTTCAGGTGCATCCCATCTCAGTGGAACAGATGTCGAACTTGCGGTTAGGGATGCGAGATAAATATAACGCGCATACGGAGGGGAGGGGGAGCGCTAATATGAGCTGACCATAACCTTGTGCGTCACACTCTACTGGTCACCCATGGCGGTATATATTGGTGTGATGAATGTTACCTACGTTATGTGAGTACGCAACCAATTTCCCGTGCACATGTAAAAGTTTTCTAGTGGTTCTCTATATGCAATGAGATGAACATCTGGAAATTCGATTCTACCCGAAACCCCGTGCGAACCATCACGCTCGGTACTCTGCAGTACGTGGCAGTACGACGATGTATCCCTATCGATATCCCAGTACATTTTCCACTAACTACACCTTCCATGTCATTGGAGCGTGTGCTTCCAGCCAACCATTGTTTAGTCTTAGACGAATTATCGATTATCGATCGGACATGATTCTGTGTAAAGCAAGATACGGGACGGAATACTATCCATTCATCTGTCAGTTTGCCATACGCACGCAAGTAACATCAGCCGTAAGTATATGGTGCCTTCATTCTTGTTTCACGTGCTGTGCATCACTGCATATCACATCGACACCTCCCTAGAAACCAAGAACACGAAAAAAAAAAACCTCATTTTCAGCCATCAAGATTGAAACTATAGCTACCGAAGCTGCGATCTATTCTCACTAACACGAACTCGCCCCCGGCATAACCTCCTTAACCGCCACATGAAACGCATCACGCCCCACAATCAGTTCATCATACCTCCTCAACACCGAATCCTGCTTCGCCTTCTCCTCCGCCGCCCACGTCTCATGCGCCTCAACACTTTCCCAGCCCACCAGCGCCAGAAAATCTGTCTCCGTCTCTATACAAAACCCTGACGAGTATCCTACACACCCTTTCACACCGGCATCCAGCAGCGCCTCGACCGCACGCTGCTGTTCCAACCAGCACTCTCGCGTGACTTCAGGTTTCAAGTGGAATTTTGTAGTCTCAATGATTAGGGCTGATCCGAGGATCTTGGAGGATGGCGGGTTCAGCTCTGCATCGTAGCTAGCGTCCGTGGGGTATGATACGGCTTTTTGGAGCTGCGGGCAGCAGGCGGAGGAGGTTTGGAAGGCGGTGTAGGCTTCTGGAGAGTCATAGTCTGGGTTGGATAGGTTGTTAGTGGGGTTTGGGGGGGTGGTACGGAGAGAACCTACTGATGAATAGAGTTGACTTCTTTGGGTCTTCGACTTGTGGCCCCCAGTATGCTCCAGGGAGTCGGTGGTTGGAGCTTGCGGGACAATGGTCGTGGTCTGTGGACCCCTTGAGGGTGGGGAGGATCGGGACGGTGAGGACTTTGGTGAGTTGAGGCATTGCGTTGTGATTGATGATTGTGGAAGGGAGGAGGTATGGGATGTGAGTTATATAGGACCTGGGCTCAGCCGCGGCTGGGGAACTCACCCGCACTTTGTTAGTGAGCGGCTGAACTGGTGGGGGTTCGGCGGTAGGACTCCGCAGGAGGCGGTTTCAGATTTCCGCCTCGAGCGAGGTGCAGCATATTTTGTTGGAATTGTCCCCGCAGGTACTGGGTCTCATGCATTCTGTCTGGGAATGCTGTCACATCCCATCACCACCCACACGCGAGTGCCTCCGCCCTGCAGAATGGACCTGGCCTAACGAAGGGAAGCGGGAACATAAGTAGGATGAAATAACCAATCAACACATCGATATTCCAAAGACAAATCAGCTCCTCCACTAGGTATCGATGAGCCAGTAGTTAGTATTCGATCGCTCCAGCCGTAATCAGAAATCTCAAAATGATAAAGAAAAACAACTTCGCCCAGAAAGTTTACTGGACCATAGCCTCCACATACCATACTAGAGAGATTTCCCATATATCTAATTGCACCAGCGTATAATTGTTGCATAACGTACATCATGGCCTTTGTGACTTGATCCTCCAGATGAGGCTTTCGATGAGAATCGTAGCTATCAGGCCAGACTTAACCAGTCTGTGCAAAGGCGAACCAGTGGAATTGAGGTTTGGGTGGAGGCAGCTTGCTAAAGGTTGCTTCGTACAAGTCTATCTATGACTAGTCTGCGAATCTATACACGACATTCATGGTCGTCGCCGCATGATCCAGCAACTTGGTGGAATAAGAACCAAGACACTTTGCACCTCTAACAACCCTCATTTTGTGGGTGTCCTATGACAAGTCATTCTATCGCTGTGCTTTTGTAGGACTGAACACAGGGTCAAACATTATTGGTGTTTCCATCTCATTCGTCACATCTCATCACTCACAAAACATCCAAGACAGGCGTCGTCAGCAACTGTATTAAAGTCTTGGCATTGTCCTGCCCCGCGCCCAAAATAGGTCCGCATTTACTAAATGGGGAAATGACGTCTTGGTAGGCTACTCCGCGAGCTGTGGATCTCACAACCCACCTCGCGTCAACATCTCCAGCTCTCCACAACTTCACAACTTCACAAACCCGACTACAAACCCAAAAAAGCCATGTTCTTCTTCTTCACCTGCGGGTCTCAAGACCTATCATCCGGCCTGAGCGGCTACGAACAGCTTCGAGTCGTCTGTCCTGTACTACCGCCTCTTCCTCCCTCCCCTTTCCCTCCGTCAATGCGATCTAGCTAACAAACCTTTCGCCCAGAATTGCCACAACGCCTCCGGTTCGTTTCCCCCACGGCAACGACGATGATGTGGGGGTCGAGGGTTGACAAAAGTGTGTAGTGACGCCGATTAAGCGTAGGACGTTCTTCACGTTCTGTTTCATCCCGATTTTCCCGATCGCTTGGGGAAAGGAGTTGAGGTGCTCGATTTGCAATTATCATCAGTCTACGTATGTTTTCTCTGGGAGGGGTGTGTGTGCGGCAAGGCTGATGGGGATGTGTAGGACTACGGAGCAGCTTAACCAAATGGCGCATCAGGCGCCGCCGGCGGTTGGGAAGTAAGTGGCGATGGCAGTGCAGGGGGAGGACTATTGCGCAACCTTTAGTATTGAGGTGGGGGGGGGAGCGGGGCTCTTTCTTTCAGGGGTTTATCGTTTGGTTCGGTTCTGGTTCCTTTGGATTGTCTGGATTTGCGCTACGCTACGTGGTGCTATTCCTCCTACCACAATGCTACTACTACATACCTAATATCTGGTTTTTCTTTTTTAATATGCTTTTTTGTCTGGGAAGTTTGGAGTTAAGTTGGGGTTTGTGGTGTTAACTGAAAGGAATAACTACATATCGTATGGGGTTCTCGACCTTGTCTGTGATACCCCTTTATCTCTTTGCCGTTGTCGGTACTGTAAGAAAAATTTGCAGTTTTTGCAGACAGACGCAGGGTCGAGCGCTGGGATCAGACAGGCAAAAATCGATCCCCTGACCGTCCTTGAGCTCTACGACCACAGTTCAAAAACCGTTCATCCCAATAGACCAACTTGCGTCTATCGTCAAAACTCACATTTTTTCATACAGTAATCTTGTCAGGTATAAAATCGTGTCTCGTAAGAAGTATGTATTATTTTTTGGATGTTAATGTACAATGCATCGTCTATAATGTAACTCGAGAAATCCAAAGCAAAAGGTATCATATGCAACCCCAAAACTCCAATCGGCAAATGCGATGATCCCCCAATGTAGCCTCCATATGCATCGTAGTCCAATCCCATGCAATATCCGCGACTCCGTGCCGTCCTCCTCCAACTCCAAATGATCCTGTAAACTCCCACTCCGTATGCATCGACGTCCAGCCAGTGGCGACAATCCCAAATATCCTGCCCTCTCAATGGCATGTGTCCAGCCAGTGGCGACGATCCCATATATACACCCCCACATCACTGGTCTCAAAAAACCCTATACAAGCTATCTCTCCTTCCTCTCGGCATCCACTCGCCATCAAACACTCTCATATTCGCTCTCTGAATATTAACCCATGTAAACGGTTCCTATCACACACACATTAGCATCTGCATTCCCCCAAAACTTCATCAGAGTGGGGCACAAACCTCATCATCATCCTCCAAACTAACAATACCTGTATGTTGCGGTTCCACCACCCATCCAGCACATCTATTCTTCACGACACCCTCCCAAACCTCAAACCATCCATCCTCATTCTCCTCCCTCTGCTGCTCTTCCCACTCCTCATCCCACCAACTCCCCCGTCTCCCACCATACCCACTCCCTTTCGTCCTCTTCTCATTATACCCACTCCACAGCCTCCCTCCAAATTTCCTCAACCCCTTCGCACACAACCTCGCCCACTCTCTTTCCACGGTGACTGCCTGGCCTCCTTCACTGCCCCACGGTAACGGGCTCTTCACCCCGGCCGTCTTATCACACCCTTTCTTAACCTCCATCATCCACGCGAGTACCTCTCGCATCCTCCTTCGGTCAACCTTGGTGACAAAAACACATTCACTCTCTACCAGTTCCGCCTCAAAGAAGCAGTGCGCCAATGGCGCAGAGGCAAGGATGTTTCTGTCCGCGCGGACATTGAAGACCCGGTTTGCGGGATGGGAAAGACAGTGTTTTGGGTCGCGGAAGAACAGGACTGGATGGGAGACTGGGGTTGAGGTGAGGCGTCGGCGGGTGTGGTAGAGGTGTTGGATTGCCGTGAAGAGGGAGATGGCGAGGACGCATGGGATTATCGTGAGTGCGGTTGTTAGTGTTGAGTTCCGCCTGCGCGGGGAAGTGTGTGGTGGCATTATTTGTGTGTTGCAATTACCGACCGAGTGATGCGTGCGGCGAATACAATTGGTGGGGAAACAATGAGATATGATATAGTTTGTGCGCGCGCTGAGATATTGTTATACACCACCACCCGAGACGAAGAGGAGAAGGAGGGAAGGAAGGAAGGAAGAAGGAGGAGGTTTTATTTTTTTTTGTTTAGAGGGAGAAGGTTTATATAAAAAACTTGTACAACTAACATCGGGGCGCACATGGGGGTGGGTATGAAGTATGAATTGACAACTAAGCCAAAGACCCTCTACGAAACGGGCGCGGCGGCGGTCCCGCAACGCAACAACACAAAGAAAAAAAGTGGTAGCTGCGTTGGCAGCCATACTTACAACCCCGACGACGACGTCGATCCACATGGGTTAGGTCAGGGAGTTGGATCAAGTTACACAGCAGTAGCAGAGGGCCCGAGGGGGAGCGCGCGGCAACACGGTGAGTGATTGGGAGTGTGGAGGGTGGGATGGCGCTCGTGGTGAGGTGTCGGGTGTCGAACAACCCACGAGCGCAAAGCATGTAATTGGTCGGGGCTGTGGGTTGGGTCGGTACCGAGCGCCGCCAGGCAGGACAGATGTTCTTCCAGAAATTGCCATGCTTCTTCTCAAAAAAAAAAAAGGTGATCGTCCGTTAGCATTCCCGCGCTGGAGATGGGAGTAAGAGGTAATGGCACCCGAGGACTCATCGGGACGAAAGCCTTGTGCTCAGGAGTCAGTTTTCGATTCAGATCGCAGCCCCTGTTAGCGACTCACGAACGTGCATTCAAAGCCCCATTCGCCAATCGGGAATCCCAATTATACCTTTCTGGATTAGAGATAGCAAGATGCAGCGACAACAAACATACCCATCCGGATCGCGAGGGTCTACTTCCGATATAGCTGGCGTGCTGAATTCATCATCATTCCATCATCACCATCGATGTTTTGTCTTGTTGACAGATATTCGATGTTCATCAACAACAATTGGGTTGCCGCCGAACGCCTGACAGATCATGGGCTCGATGTTGTACACGTGTTGACCACTGGCGGAGCAAAACGTCTTCCCAACCAAACATGCATCACTTTCATCACTCGTTACATATTTTCGTAGTTGCACGTGGTTCGAATTCGAAACACACACATCAAAATTCCCTCAATCAGGCCAAAGCTGCGACGTAGCATTGCTGGTGGCGATAATGTGAAGAAGCCTACCAGTAGGAAAGTGAAAGATATCTCATTGACGCCATATAGTGTAACTTGAGTCCCCCATAGTTGGTGGCTGAGCGATATCTGACGAGTATGCTTGTAAACCAGCCCACCCCTCTCTTCCACATTCCCGTATGGGCCATACAAAACAGCTGTTGAAAAGATTCCCCAAAGAAACACCAACCCAATTACACCCAAAGTAGACAGATGAAGGTACTCCGTGAACTTTTGATTGTTTTAAATCCACAAAGAAAAGGTAAAAAAAAGGCAGAAAACCCGATCCCTCAGCGATCCGTTTATGCGTCTTCGACCTGTAACAGTGATTCGTCAATTCCATACACCTCGGATTGCCGGATACGGACGAGGGCGGTGGGGGGAACTTACCACCGTCGTGTGAAGACCCTTGGGATTCTTGACGTTGACGGCCTGGACGTACGAAAACAGTCTGTGCTTTGCTCCCTCCTCGTCGTTACGCTTGCGCGAGATGCGGACACGAAGTCTGTAAGGGACACCCTTGATTCCCTGCTTCCAGACCTCCTTGTTCAACTGAGGGTCGAGACGGACGTCCTCGGTACCCTATTCTCCCGTTCCGTCAGCCATGCTCTATCTTCCATTCCTTCCAACCTGATCCCCCATCTTTCCCGTAAACTTTTGTCGATAATTTGAAAATCGAGACTGACGGAAAAGAGGAGGATTCGGTGATTCCAGAGCTTATCGAACCGATCGGTGGAAATCTGAATGGAACGCACCATAGCCTGCTTGGCAAAAGCCTTGATCTCCTTCACGGCAAGAGGAGCCCTCTTCTTGAACGAAGCACCGAAGACGCGCTTGTGGAGGTGGATGGTGTATTCGCGGGCGACGACATCGGCGAGGGCGGACCGTCCGGGCTTTGCGGTTTTAGGAGGGGCCATTTCTGGATTGTAGGATCGTCAAATTAGTCGAAAATTCGAGGTTATCGGTTCCGTTTTGGTTTGGCAGTAGGTACGTACCTAGGGATTTGTGGCGGTTGTCGTAGGGGTCGTCGTCGTCGTCGTCTCGGTGATGCTGGCTGCGGGCGGTCGATTAGTCTGGCTCAATCGTGAATATTGCGGCACACAGTTTGAGGTTTGTGCGTGTTGCGTTGCTAGTGTGTGACAACTGTCAGGGTAAAGCCCAAAGAGCCTCAGCTCACCCCAACACCAAATTAAGCTCAGACAAAGCTGGCTTGGCTTGAGTGATCCAACGCGACGCCTTCATCACCCGTATCCTAGATAGCTCAACGACACTCCGCAAATCCTCTGAGATATAGCATATTATAAATCCTTCGAGTCGAGAGCACCTTGCGGTTCAACCCATCAAACGGATCAACACTCCGTTCATCCACGATTCACGAGCCACGCCAAATACTTCGCTCGGATACTAAGCATGAATGCAACGATGTGACGTCATCGATCGTCAATATCATATCCGAAAGCCCAAGAGCGCGACACATAAGGGGGCAAGGCTCGCCGGAGGTACACTGGGAATTGGTCGCACTGGGGCTTGATCGCTTCTAGTTCAACACCAATGTAAACGTCATGTCAGCGTCAGTGATTGGGGATATCCCGTACAAATAGATGGAACCAACATCACCGGTCCAAATTTACATCAACAACGCACGCATCAAAATATTTGCCCCAACGAAATTGACTGGACATCAACATGTCGGGAACACTCCAAAGACTCCAGGAGTCACTGAACTCAGCCAAAGAATCCGCGTCCCAGAAATTCAACGACGTTACCACGACCAATGAAAAGATTCTTGATATGTGGCCGAACACCTATGATACCACTAAGAGCAGCAACCGAATGACAACAGATATCGGCGTCAAGGTTCAAGACACTGATCATTGGTTGAAGGTCGTGTCCAAGGATCAGATTGGCCCATTTTTGCTGGAAGACCAGATTGGACGTGAGAAGATTCATAGATGTGAGTTCCCAATTACTGTGAGATCTGTGTTAGGTTGTGTTGTGCTAAGAACGCTTTAGTTGATCACGAGAGAATACCAGAGCGTGTTGTCCACGCCCGAGGTACCGGTGCTCATGGTTACTTCAAGCTCCACGAAGCTATCCCAGAACTCTCCTCGGCAGGCATTTTCAACGACACCAGCCGCACAACCCCCATTTTTGTCCGTTTTTCGACGGTTCTTGGGTCTCGCGGTTCCGCGGATACTGTACGTGATGTACGTGGTTTCGCAATTAAGTTCTATACAGAAGAGGGAAACTGGGATATTGTAGGAAACAATATACCCGTGTTCTTCATTCAAGACGCAATCAAGTTTCCCGACGTTATTCATGCTGGTACCGTAGCCTAACCCACTGTTGATTCTTGCCAAACTGAAACGATGCATAGGTAAGCCGGAACCCAATACCGAAGTCCCGCAGGCGCAGGTGAGTTCTAGTCCTACCAACGATTCCCCGTATGAGACCCCAGACTAACGTTTGTTGCCCTAAGTCTGCGCACAACAATTTCTGGGACTTCCAATATCTCCATCCTGAGACTACTCATATGTTCATGTGGACAATGAGCGATCGATCTATTCCGCGATCATTTCGTATGATGCAGGGTTTCGGTGTCAATAGTATGTGTCCACAAATCTCTCGTTGCCTCAAACTTAGTTTGCTTTTCACTCACATTTTGCCAGCATTCACTTTGATTAATGCCAAAGGTGAACGTCACTTCGTCAAGTTTGTCTGGACGCCGGAGCTCGGCGTTCATTCCCTTGTCTGGGATGAAGCCTTAAAACTGGCTGGTCAAGATCCGGATTTCCACCGGAAGGATCTAACGGAAGCCATCGAAAATCGTTGCTACCCCAAGTGGAAATTCGGAATCCAAGTTGTCTCTGAAGCGGATCAACACAAGTTTGATTTTGACATTCTTGACGCTACCAAACTGTGGCCAGAGGATCTGGTTCCTGTCCGATACATTGGAGAGCTCTGTCTGAATCGTACTGTCGACGAGTTCTTCCCCGAAACAGAACAGGTTGCCTTTTGTACAAGTCATGTTGTTCCCGGCATTGGCTTTTCAGACGATCCTCTTCTCCAGGGTCGTAATTTCTCATATTTCGATACTCAGATATCACGTCTTGGAATCAACTGGGAACAAGTATGCTTCCTCTCTCCTGTACTCGGATTTAACTGTTAACCATCTTTGCTTTCAGCTTCCAATCAACCGGTATTTTTCCTTCCCTTCTACCCATAGATCTAATTGCTAACGATCTTTTAAACAGGCCTGTGTGTCCGGTTATGAACTTCAACCGCGATGGAGCCATGAACCATCACATTCACAAGGGTTCTGTGAATTACTGGCCCAATCGCTTTGAGCGTGTTCCACACGCCAAACATACCGGCGAAACCGATGCATACCGGGAGTTTACGCAATCGATCGCGGGTATCAAGGAGCGCCTCAATGCTCCCAAGTTCAAGGAACACTTCAACCAGGCACAGCTCTTCTACAACTCCCTCTCTCCCCAGGAGAAGATGCATGTCCAAAGCGCCCTCGCCTTCGAACTCGATCACTGTGATGACCCTATTGTCTACAAGCGCATGTCCGAACGTCTGTGCGATATCGACCTCTCGCTTGCACAAGCCGTTGCGAAAATGGTTGGTGCCGATATCCCAGAGTCCGCGGGCCGCCCGAACCATGGCAAGAGAGCACCAGCCCTTTCCCAAGCCGAATTTCTGTCCGCCACCCCCACCATTGCTTCCCGCCGCATTGCAATGATCATTGCAGACGGCTTCGACCTGGTGACTTTTACGGCAGTCCGCGCTGCATTTAAGGCCCAGGGCGCTATGACCTTCGTCATCGCGCCGAGACGCCATATGATCTACCCAGCAAACTCAAAGGAGGGAATAATGCCGGACCATCACTTCGAGGGTATGCGCTCCACCATGTTTGATGCGACATTCATCTGTCCAGGTGCCGAGGCGGTCCTTGCACTCCGTGAGAATGGACGCGTGGTACACTGGGTGCGTGAATCATTCGGACATCTTAAGGCCATCGGTGCTCTCGGCGACGCGGTTGCGTTCCTGCAGGAGGCTGTGCTACTCCCTGGGGTTGACCTTGCCATCGATCGTGAGTCGAGTCAGGTTGTTACTAGCTACGGTGTGGTTACGGGATGGAAGTCGGATGTTGGCGTACTCAAGTCACTCAAGATCGAACCTAGCACCACGGCGTTCTCGAGCGCGTTTGCACATGAGATTTCGAAGCACAGGTGCTTCGAGCGGGAGTTGGATGGGCTGGTGAAGAAAATTGCGTTTTAATTTGGGTGCTTTGTTTACTTCGATTGTCTTATGGGAGGAGAGGTCTTCTGGTTTTAATGATTTACGAGTGATGGACGGTGATGTCTAATTTCAAGGAGCTGGTGGATTGCTCGTATCTTGTATCTAGCTTAGTTTATTTAGGATCAATGACACCTGTTTTCTGTTTCTTCTGGCGTCGGCCTCCAAGTCAATAATCCTTGGTACTATTCCAACAAGTTCCTCCCCTGGATCGGCAAATCTGGACTCCTCACCAACCACATGGGGCCACGTCCAACGGGAGGCATGGTTCTCGCCTTTTCTGGTACTGCGGGATATACCCTGGCCTCGCCAAACCCTTTTAACTACCATATAGCTTAGAATGAGATCTAGAGTGGAGAAACACGGAATTTCGATGGGAGCATAAGTACAAAGGCTTTCATAGAGAGTCACTCGGAATGGCGGGTCCGATCTCAAAAACGTAAAAACAAAAGTACTTCGTAGTCTGTGGAAGCACAAGGCGGGCGGGTTTTAATGGTGTGGTGGGTTTGGGCGTTCCAGATTGTGTTGGTGAAGTTTCATACGGTGATGTACTGATTGGCCAACTCGAACTTCACACGTCCATCTGTGACAAACCAGAGCTTGTTTCACTGGTTACTTCAACTGATTGACAAGGTCAATGCCAGGATTTGTAAACTATTTCCCAAAACTAAGCGGGTAGGGGATAGTTTGGCGCACTCGGCCACGACTTCTCACCAGCTTCGGAAGCAGGGAACGGTCACACAACTAAATGGCAATTTTAACGGTAGAGTAGAGTACATAGCATGGTCGGATCCTCCTCCGCTCAGGATCTACACACAGCATCCTCATATGAGCAACCATATCTACCACTACAAGCAGATCGGTGTAGCACAACATGACGGAAGAGCGGGAGTGATAAGCTCGACCCCAGTACCTCTATGACTCTGACTGGCTTACGAGCTTACGGGAGCAGGTTAAGGCCGCGGGAGGGAAACTCGAAAGGTTTTCTGACATCAGCACAAGCGGCTAACCCCGCAATACTAGATCGAGAAACCCCAATATGCAGTACGTTTTATTAGGTGAACCGGAGGAGCTCCAGACAACAAGAGGTTAAATAGAGTAACTGAGCGTTATGGAGTCTCATCTTTTGTTGTCTAGAAACCAAATTGCAAGATATCTAGAGTACTCTATGGTGACTTTTGTTCTCTGTGGAGCCTTTCACTGAGGAACATGGTTCGTGACCGAACGCGCAAACCCTGGCTTAAACCTTGCAAAAACAACTGCCCTATGCTGACTGACGTTTCCGCATATGTAGAGTTCAGCTCAAGATTCATGTTTCGACAACGTTTGGTCCCTCACCTTCTCCTTCCATGTCCTACAACCCATGGATTTTATGTGCTCCACAATGCACTCATGACCAAATGAGAACACTAGTTCCGAGGACATCGCCAATTTTGGAACATACGCATATAAGTCGATCGAACACTTGACCTCATCTCAATGCCAATGGACTGCAGAGACCGGTTTTCTTCGGGGGCTTGGTTCTCCCGTTTTCCAAACGCAATGGGGATTTCAATTTGATGGTGGACGTCCGGACGCCACCGCTGACCTATATATATTGCCCCTTTACAGCTGTCCGTGTCTGATTCAATCCACCGCAAAATCCCAAACCAAAGAATATTCCACATCACACTTCATCCGACATCATTATGGCCTCTACCAACCACAATCATGATCTCTTCGGAGCCCCGGACCATGTCCGCCATAACTTCCACTGCCGCGTGGGAAACCCGCCGCAGAAGTCAGTACCAGTCCACCAGATACCGGTTTCGGGAGGCTATGCGGAACCTGAGCCACAACCTGAGCCAGAACAGCCTGTGGCGGTTCACGGGTTTCCTGTTCCCGGCGAGCAATCACCAAAGGCAGCCACGGTTATGAACGATGACTTTTTCCTCTCGTAAGTGAGCACGGAGCTGCCTCAAGGTCTATTAAAGCTAATAGTACGTAGAGACGCAAAGTGGGCCAACCTTAAGAACCTCGACATGTGTGACTACGTCGTGATTGGTTCCGGTTGCACCGCATTGGCGTTCATTGAAGAGGCCCTCAGATTGGATCCGTGCAAGAAGATCCTATGTCTCGAACGCGGAGGTACAGATCACCCTCCCCTCGCTGGTTTCTTCCTTCATTAACATGTGCCTAGATTTCTGGCTACCCTCGCACTTCCAGAATCTTCCCCTGCCATTCAAGATGGTGCTGGGCGGGGAATCAGAGACATTTCCTTTCACTCTCTCCGCCGAAACATATAATAATCCAGAACTTGGATACTGCCACGGCTCATGTCCATTTTTTGGAGGCCGATCGACTTTTTGGTCCGCTTGGTGTCCACAACCAACTCCACCCCTTATGCGCGACTTCCCGCCTGGCATGATTGCCACAACCGAGGAGCCCGGATTCTGGGAGCAAGCTAAGGGCCTTTTGAATGTGACTTCGGCTGCTGATATCGAAGACACTGTGTTTGGAGACTTGCAGAAGATGATTGACCAAAAACTTGACCAATCAGAGATTAGCCAGCTTGTACCGACCGCAGACTTCAGTCAGCCAGCACAGATGGCTGTTGGAAGAAGTAATCCTACCTCTACTCTCCGTTTCAACAAGTTTTCTACGCCAGGTCCGTTGCTGGCTCGCAACAATACGCAGCGCGAATTGGCCAAGGAAGGAAAAGGAGCGCAGCTGCTGATCAGGCTTAATGCCACTGTCGCTAAGCTCAAGGACTGCAGTGATGGATATGTTCGTGGGATCCAGACCAACGACAGGATTCTCGAATGGAACAATAAAAAGACCAAAGTCGTTCTTTGCGCAGGAGTATGAGCTCAATATCGCAAGCGAACATAAGCATGTATTCTAACATGAGGCAGGCTTTTCCGAACGCAACACTTCTTCTCAACTCCATCCCCAGCGCAAGGAGAACCGTCGGAAAGAGAGTCACTGGCCATTTTCTGACACATATCGCGGCCAGGGTTCCTATCTCCGTCTTTGGCAAGTGGAATCAAAAGCCTGACCTTGAGATTGCCGCCCACTATGTCGCCGGCACGCATCCGGAAACCGGGCGCCAGTATCATGTTCAGATTACCGCGATACACAGTACTAACCCCGACGAACAAGCCGATGATGCGGCGAGGGAATGCCCCGACTACGCTGCGGCAGCAACTCGCGACCAACTGGTAGGATCGGAAGAATATGTTGTGTTTGGTTCGTCTACTGTCCCCGTTATGTCCTTATTCCATCCTCCAGTCCTGATGAGCTAACATTGCCCACAGTGTGCGCCACACTCGGCGAATTTACTGAGGAAAATCCCAACAACTTTTTGCGACTCAATCACAATAATCCGGATCCGACGACTAACGTACTGCTCCAATACACGCTCGTAGATGCCGATAAGAAATTATGGGACGTAATGGATCAGGCAACATACAAGACGATCGAGGCCATGTCCGGCGACCCTGGTGCGCTGGAGTATTGGGATGAAAATCTGCACGGGTGGACCAAGAAACATCCTGCAGTGGAAAATATTCGGGTCCCGGGAATCGTCCATGAGGCCAGTACGTCGTTCGTAGGGGATCAAGCCCACGGCGGGTCCTTGGACGGGTTGTACAGACCTCATGGCGTGAAAAACCTGGTATTTATCTATCCAATAGCTGTGGTGAATGAGGCTGGGCTAATGATTACAGTTTGTTACTGGAGCAGGGATACTCCCGACAGCTGGGAGCTGGAATCCCACGATGACCATCTGTGGGTATGCCCAGGATTTGGCGCGGAGGCTTCATCGCGGTGAAGGGAATTAAGCTTTGTTATGAGAATATTTCCTTTTCTTAAGTTTTCTACTGTCGGTGGGCTCCCGATGCATATGATGACGTCGACCAGTCTCCAATTTCCAATTCTCCGTCACCTAGCATAAGCAACAACGAAGACCAATAAACATATAACTGGGCCTTTTAATACATACAACTATTTACACTAGTAATTTACAAAGGTCAATAACAGACAACGGCCATAACCCCATAAACCAAAACCAAAACACTAAGAACCGAGGTGACAAGCGTCCAAAATCAACCACCATCCACGAATCACCTCCATCTTCGATCATACGCCTAGCGGTGGCTCGGTATCTAGAATAAACACGACCTCTAACGCTCTAGTGCGCGTACTCCTGACAAATCATGACAACAGTGCAGTCTACCCCCAATGAACGAGATGGAGGGACGGGGAAGAGATAATACTACACATGCACAGCGCGATGTAAATAAAGTAGACCGTATTTTATATCCCCCCCCACTTGACGAGCCCTTTCTCCCAGGCCTCTGATCACTTCGTTGACCAGCCCTTAAGACTACCCCTTCTCCTTAATGATATCGATATGGTCCCAACAGTTCTTGCTCCCCTCAAACCGTCTCTCACATTAACAACCGCCGATTGGTCAGACCATGAAGATCGAGAGTGCTGAGTGGTCTAGACATCTTCTTCCGCCAACTACGGGAGCGGGCTTCTGCATTGTAGCGACCTGGAATTCCTTTATTGTTGACCTTGGAGAACTCCGTGATTTTGCTGGGGAGGGTCAGTATTTGTAGGCCTAGCGGAAGTCTCAAGTAACCTACTATAACATGCTGCTAAGCACCAAGTTCAGGCCCAATTTCTCTCTCTGCAAAGCCTGCATCACCGCCATCTCAATCTCAGATTCCTTCTGGGTCGGCCTTGTTTTCCTCCGCACGTTTTCCCATTCAGTGGTACTAGTAATGATATCCGTAAGTCGTCCAAGCTCCTTGATGTGTTTCTCCAATTCAAACAGGATTCGACCCCAATCAGTAACCGTGGACGCGGAGAATGCTAATTTTACTGATAGCCAGCCGGTTCCATTCGCGCCGTAGATGAGCGTTTCAGCCTGCTTCAGAATAGAGTGGATTGCTTGTATCTCCAATTGGACAAGTCCGACGGATTTAGAAGAGCCCAGAAAGTAGTTGACCTCACAGAAGAGGTAGCTGTTAAACACGGACAGAATGTGGCGGGATTGAGATATGAGCTTTCTCAAGTCGGTGACGGCCAGGGACTGGTCGGGAGTGCGCCCTGCATACTGGTTGCTTTGAAAGGGCGAGTCGACCAAGCACTCGGTTCTTGGCGAGTTCATTGGCAGTCCCAAAACAGATAACTCCTCCACCGAAAGCTCGTCTCGATTCAGCTGTGACACCCCGGAGCCCTTCCGGTCCGAAGTTTGTACTGAAACTGTCGAACCGTTCCAAACGCGCTCTTTCCTGTACGGCCATGTATTCCGCAATTCCGACTCGAAGTTTCTCTTGATGATAGGCCGAATCGCTCGAGTCGGTGGCCCATCGTTATCATCAAAGACTGTTCGGCTTTCGATCGCAATTGACGAGTCATCGCCGCCACCACGAAGATGGTTGGCGGGAGATTCGGGTACGGACAAAAACCTCCTTATTCCATTTGCGATAGCGGAGGAAGAATGCCTGCAAAGCTAGTCAGTATGGTTTACCAATAGAGGAAGATTCCTGATCAAAAAAAATCAGGATAGCTATAACTCACATATTGGTGATGCCCAGTATTAGGTTCAAACTGAGTTTGTGTCTCTGCAGATCTCCCATCAAGCTCTCAATCTCTGATTCCTTTGCTGCCCATTTTACCCTCTCCCACACTGTCGGTTTTCCTGCATCATCGACGATATATTTTTCCAACTCAGAGAAGATCCGATTGCAGCCAGTCAACAAAGTATCGTGTAGTGGTATCAATGACACTCTCGTCTCATCCACTTCGCCGAAATCACCCTGCAGGAAGCGCTGGATCTCGATAAACACGGCCCTGACAATTTGAACCTCCGCATGAACACGACTAACAGACTCAGGAACGTCGGTCGCACTTCTGGTGAATGAGTACAGAGTTTGGGCGATTCTTTCGGACACTGCAAGTATACTGAGGATGGAAACTGCAACCGAGAAGGGATCCATATCTGCAAATCCGGAAATTTTGAAAGTCGTTCTGTTCCAGGGTCCGGCGCGTGAGAATGAGGGATGAGATTAACTTCTGCCAACTGAACTTGTGGATTATCGATGTAAGATATTTGATATTTAAGAAAATCCGAGAAGCAGTAGTGAGTTTAACTCTGCGATTCTTCTTCCTCTCAGCCTCAACAACCGCATCTGAAGTGGGGTATCGATGTCTCTGTTTTGAGACGTGGCATCGCATTGCATGCAGGATCTACTACTTAATCATTTTCGGTCGCTTAATGTAGATTCAGAACATGTGAGTGGAGGTGACAACGAAATAGAGCGATTAAATTTCGAGATGAGGTCATTTTTTGATGTTTAAAAGTACGTCATAGTAGAGTAGTCGGACGGGCCATAGCCTGCTTAGTGAGCTAGCCTATAAAATTCTGTTACTGATCGGTGTTTTGTCATATTTTAGTTGCGTGTCCCATTTAGTAGGCTGTCCTGCTGGCCGATCTATCACTTTACGGCTCTAAATCCTTAAATCTACATCAGCCCGGGACTCTCGATGAAGGCAATGCAAGCACTTACCAGTACCTTACTGCTAGGATATACACACACAAAGGCAAATTTTCTGCCTACAATGGTGCGGGGAGGGGGGTATGACGATGGTCATTTGAAGGGATGTCGCCTACTGCAGCTAGAAGACATCGCAGGTGCTATATGCAGGGTGTAATTCCCCAGCACCTGGAGGTTGGGTTGTTGTTCTGCCTCACAGCCTTCTAGCATTGCCTTGCTAGTTACTGATATAATCATAGCAAACACAAGCTTTTCAGTTCGTGGTCGGAGCCAGGAAGAGAAGAGAATCTCCTCTAAACCAGACAACACATCTTCTCCCAGGCAAACCTCAGCCACGATTTATTGCCACGCCTTTCCACACCATAATTCTGGTCTTGTAGCCGCTTGTAGCTATAGTTGCCATTCTCAATTCATAGCTCAATCGATCCAGTATACCAAGGGCCCGTTTGGTTTTCCAAGTTGAATTTGAAAATTTCTCCCGCTGGGATCGTTGCGAGGCTGAAAATACAGATCTTGCTGGAGTGTTCAGTTGCCCAAAAAACCACAAGCAAAGTGGGCTTTCATCATGTTGTGTGGGAGAGTCGATACCCCCCAGAAACACATACATCTCAGTCTTCTCAAAAGCGTAATCTGGGGCAACTAGAGCTCCAGTGGGCATTTGTGAGTGCCGAACAGGCACCAAATCCTCGAACTCCAAGTTTCGTCCCAAATATCGTGGGATTTTGGTATATCTGGCAACCAAACGGGCCTAAGATCTAGAAGCGACCAAACAGCCTCCCATATGGGGCGGTGCCCTGGCGAAGGGAAATGATGTTACTTTTGATGAAGATCGTTGATTGTGTGTCGTGCATGCGCAGTGGCGGTAGCCGCACATATATCTACTGTGCAGAGCTCGGGCCATGTCCAGAGCAGTCCCCTAGGGTAGGTTATTTACATATACGCAACAAGTGATGCATTTATGGCTTGGGTGATAGCCCATGTCCACATATTACCCTTACTATACACTATTTTCGCATTTCGGCCAGCCAGGGCGTCCGCAGCCAGTCATTTTCAGCCAAGTATTCACATGCCTCATTGACTGCATACCCCGCGATCCTCAAGAACCCCTAATATATACTTTTAGTACCTACAGTTTGGTCCGCGTATCACCCTTCTCTGGGGCCGACCAGCAATGTCCTTCGCGATCGTCGAGGCCGCATCTACTGCATGGCTTCACATCTACACGACCTACCCCGTTCGAGCAATAGAATTCTGGGGCGCCATTACCGTCCAGATCCTTAGCTTCTGGGTTCCTTCTACCATCTTCGTGCTCATTTCTCACTTCTTTCCACTTTATTCTCTCCGTTTCAAGTCCCAGCCACCCCAAAAACAGCCCGAACGCCGCGAAATTCTTCTGGCTGCGAGAACTTCGCTGAAAAACAACCTCCTCACTTCAGCCTTCACTGGCTGCTTTTATACCCGCTCGCGAGCAAGACACGCCTCACAATCACGCCAACCCTTCCATCGCTCAAGGAAGTAGCCGCGGACTTCCGCGTGAGCGGATTCAGAAAGCGGCTGACAGACTACACTATTTTCCACTCACTATTTTCCCATCTTGGATTCAGGTCACTACTATTTTCCTTCCATCACCATCTTGGTCTACTGCTGTTTACTAACCTTGCCCCATACCTCCTCTGGCCAAGTGCGATTGTGATCCTGGCATTTGCACCTCACGCACGAAAACACTGCCGTAGCAAGGAGAATATATGGAAACTGTACAAGAAAATAACAATATAAATAGCCCGATCCACCACCAGAATCGTCCATTAAACCTCGCAACCACCATAACACCCAACAACTATCTAAACACCTACCACGGTCATTCAAACAGCCATGGCCTGCTGTCACCAGTACTCCGCCTCAATATCATCAAGCACAGGTTGAACGACCATAGCTTCCGACATTCTATACCCCCTTAAATTTTTAAGCTCTCATGCCCCAGTTGTGCGCTTCCAACCGCTTGCGCGGTACAGTAACCATATACATACTCCCTACAAATATGGTAGGTGTCCATCAAGGAGCCACCCAAGATAAAAGCGTGTACCTTTTTCTTTAGGGAAGTACTAAGAGTAGAAGACAGGGGGGGCTTCACAGGCTGGCTATGCCAGGAGAATGTGTATCTAGGCTTTCCTTTGTCCGCCATAGGCCTTCGGCCTCTAATGCGAGAATGATTCAAAACAAAAAATACCCTATGAAATCCGCAATCACGTGGAACTTACATTGACCGGAGTCTTTGAGGGGAATCAATCGAAGTTCTCCCACCATGGGAATTCCATGTCTCCACCGTCGAGGGTAGCGTATTCGTCTTCACCCTGGATCTGTCCAATCTCATTCCACGGGTCCCCATCCACTTCCAATATCGACTCCAATAGGGATCCAGCGCGGACCCGTAAACTAGATTATTATTCAGGGCACAGATGACCAGTTGTGTCCGCGGGTACGACTTAGTTGTTGGCCAAGTTAGCCAATCCGCGAGGTCTATCGAATCGACAAACAAAGGGTCAAAGGAGGTCCAACTGCCAGGACCAGGACAGAAGGCGTTGGAATGTCGAGACTTGGTTAAAAACGGGACAAGAAGGCTTCGTTGTATCGCCCCAAAGACGATGGCGATTGCCGGATCGAGACTTTCCGGCGAGGGCGGCAACACGATACTTCCAACAGAACAATACCGAATCCGGTCCTCGACGTCAGGAGGAAGCTCTAGTGCGTGACATCCATGAGGATCAATGTAGATGTTCAATAGAGTCAACCAAAGCCGCCAAAGATTGGTGGAGTCGTTTTCTTCGGAGCATAAGTAATCACCATAACTGTTACAGTATCTGGTAAAATCCATGGCAAACTGCAGTGGATAAAGCGCCGACCGGACCGTGGCTGATAACTTGAACAAAGGCCTAGGACGACATGTGGCAATGGGTAGCTTATACGGTTTCGGCAAATCTGGTGATTTGGACGGGGGCGCCAGAGGAGGAAGCGGGGTCTCTGTGGAACTGATTCCGTCCGAAGGTTTTTGCCAGGGATGAACTGTATCGCGAACCAGGCACTGGGAACTTAATGACAGCCACGAGAATCCTGAGGGAATACTGCGGTGCTTATCGAAGTTATCGTGCAATAGCATATACGGAATAAGGAGCTTTTTCTGAATAACACTGTGTGCGAAATCGACAGCAGGTTTGAATGTCTCTGGTGGGGGTGGGATACCGGTGATGTTGTGCCGGTTCTCATGATGCCATAAAATCTGGTTTCTGATATCGGGAGGAAGTCCAACTGCGCGATGTCCACGCGAAGCGACGTAAGACCGCAAAATCGCATTCCACATGCACATAATATCCAGAATTCTGTCCGGGTCATCTTTGCTGACCAAGTTGTGATGCTTTCGATATCTGTCCACTTCCATGGAAAATAGTAACAATTCCATGCACTTCTCCTGATAGACATAGCCCAAAAAGGAACTTAGAGCAAAATTTGACGGCACAGTATTTGATATAACATCTGTCAGCGTCAAGACCTCTCCACTGGCCGGGACGCGTGCAATTGTGTATATAGCAGGTAGTGATATGAACCACCAACGACGTTTTTGTTTTGAACCATACTCACATTGGGCCGTAGACTCCTCTCCTGCCCAGATTTTCTCGTCGCTCGCAAGCTGCTTCTGCGGTAGCGAAAAAAAAAGCGGCTGGTGTACGAGCTCAGCCGAAGGCATATGGCGGGCAAAGGGAAGCCTAAATACACGCCCTCCCGGTTGAAGCTGGCTTGTGAGGCCCCTCCAACCTCTTTTGTCCATCCCCAAGTAAAGAATGAAGGAAGCAAACCATTAGTATCCTCGCGCTTTCCCTCTCCCACTCCCAGGCCCAAAAGGTGTTGTACCGTGCACGATGGTTCGGACAATATTTCCGTTGTGACAGATTTTTTCAATGCCAAAAACTTCAAGAGTGGGCGGAATCCTCAGTAAAATCTCTTCAGACGAGGCGTAACATCCGAAGCATCGATGCATCGTGCTCGTTACAAGGTAGCGGTTGGGTTAGGGATAGTGAATACTTTCAACAGACGTGTCTAGCTAAATATTAGATAACTATATATCGACTGTACTGTAATCTGGTATGAGGGAGCAGTTCTCTCAAGCGGTCGGATCGACCACCCGGTGATCTATAGATCCATAGCCCGGTCACTCTTGAAGAAGCCGCTCTTGGCATAGACCGGCCCGGTTGAAGGCCATATTTGACCGGACTGACCGCTTGGGAACACTGTTGACAGAGGGAGAAGATGTTTGGGTGATCTTGCAGCGTCATAGGACGCCTTCGAATCCCGTCCGTCTTACATTGACAGCTATTCCTCTACTTTAGATATCCTACTCAATATCCACAGTACTACTTGTCTTCCACATCTAAATCCCGGAGCGTCGTGTGTCGATTATAGGCTAGCAAGCACTGGGTTTTGCAGTAAATTCTGTACCAAAGCTCTCGTCTGCAGCTTGAGGAATGGCAATGAGAGCATGGTGCCAAAAGTCAACCATATTTCCTGCCTAATTCACTAGACATCGGAATGTTTTGGTCAATGAAGACAGCCAGCCAAATGGCAAACGTGCGAGACCTTCGGGATCACACCGTGACTTCCTGACAATGCAGAGTCTGCATAGTTGATACCTATGGGAGGGAATTGTGGTGGGCATTCTGATGACGGTGGATCAACTCTTCACTAACCTGCAGGGAAATCGATCATCCAAAAGACCCAAGGAGCACATCGAAAAAATGAATGAAAAATGTCACAAGCTCTAAAACTTTCAAATTTACTGTAACGGGGACGTTCTCCCCACCAACCCCGGTACCAACTGCCGCCTTCCTCCACGCAGCACCCAAGAGGAAATTGTTGAGGATGTTATAACGGGGGACTCCACAATTCCAACCCTATGCAGATCTACAAGCAGCAAGATCTTCAGAATCGAAACGAACGAAAAACTCGCGAAGATCGTTTAAACCCAAGAGGCCCAACTCGACCTCACCTAAAAACCCTCCTTGAAGCATTGAAACGACACTTTTAATACTATGACATTCGTATCCGTGATGCGTTTTAACTTTAGGAATTGCCGTTACGGGTTGTTCGGATATGGAGATGTCATTTAGAGATCTTAGGGTTATATTCTTCATCAGCTCTTCGACTTCTTTATACCGGCTCTTAGGTAGTTGGTCCTTATTTTTCAGGTGCGTTAATATTCCGGAAGGGTGGCTGCCATCGATGATCGCTTCATAGTTGAGACACACAAGGACTTCAAACTGAGGGTCGTAGTACAATCCTAGTCGAGCAGCCAGTTTTTCGATTCCTTGTCTGTGTACATCCGGGTGTACAGGGTCCTGCTCGTTATCGCTGGCCTCGTTGTGGGGCATATACATACGCTCCAGTTTTCTGCGCCTCCAAGACTGACTTCCTGCGGGTATAACTTCTAACCTTCATTGTCAGAAGCATAGGGAGGCACGCAATCTTGGCCTCATCCGAGCCGACTTTGACGATTTCGTAGTTGAGGTTAACTACTCAGTTCATTGACCCTTGCATCAACATGGTAATTGACGTCCCCGATGCTTATGATGGCCTTTAGCTTTCTCCGTTCCATTGAAACGAGAAACCCATTTTTTTCCAATCCTTCAAAGAATTCCTGGCGTTCTAGCCTATAGGCTTCGATATATCGTCTTGCTGCTGTGTCTAGGTCTTTTGCTGGGTGTTGTGCACGACCGAGTGTTTTGTGGCATCGATGACCGATGCATCTACGTGGAAGCCCACGTTTTGAATGCTTTTCGTAGCCTTTAACTTCCGTTCCGTGAAACCTACCCTCTCAATGCCCGCAACATGACCTTCTGTGGGATCCCATAATGAAATTTCGGCCCGGCTCACCATACCGAAGTTTTGAACTTAGATATCTGTCCTTCAGGCCCCTTCCTATCCAACCTGTAGATTATAAAAGCTCGTCGAGTCTCTCTCTGTATAAAAGTTAGAAACCGGAATTGAATTGTTTGGTTTGGACGAGCTACACAATCAAAAATAATTGGTCATCTCGTCCATGATAAAGAGGAAAATGAGGACGATGCCTGGTTCCCCACCACATCAAGAACAGCAACAAGGCAATGGTACCAACCGATCATTGGGTTACGTTGAACCCGCAATATAGTTATCCATCACCACACAGAGTGCATGCCGATAGAGACGAGATATCCCAGGATTCCGTTTCAGGGTTGACGAGTTTTTGATTGCTACGGAACGAGATTTCTCGGGACTCCGTAAGTGATAGTCCATGATGGGCGATGGCCTAAGGATTGTAGAGAAGATAGAATAAGCAGGATGTCCTGGAGAACCGGAAGCGAGGATAGCCGGGTCCGCTATCGTTGACATGTGAGAGTTATTTATGTATTAAGGATGAGCGACTCAAACGCAGTCTGTGAATGAGAGGTAAGAGGATGTAAAGGTGTGGGAGAGAGGGTGTGGAGGTAGGGAGAAGTTCTGGTTAATGAGTATGTGCATCAGAGCTACCACTGCAACTGTAGTGTTCCGCTCAACCGAGTGCGATACTGTGGAGCGCCGTATGTTCTGCAAACCAACTGGTGCCACTACATGGCTTGAGGGACTCGCGAGCCCTCTCTCGGTCATATCGACATGTTCACCCCTCTATCCTCATCTTCTCCAATACCTCTCTCTTCCAACCCCCCTTTATCACCGTCAGGATTGCAGCTCTTCCTAGATTTCACAGCGGCCTCGTCAGCTAAGATGAAATAAGTAGGCTAATTCATACCCTCTATCGTTATGGACTTCTTCTTCAAATGCTGTTCGATGGTGACATGTTTACTCCAGTACAGGCACCACCGTATAGAAAGTCAACACTCTCGCTCTTTCAAACTAGTCAAGCACCCAATCTCTCTCACAAGTTTTTAATGTCAGTCTGGGCACGATATACTCTACCGGGCTTTGATTACATGGCGGAATATATAATTCATACTAGGTAGGTAGGCTTACAGTTATCGAAGCTCATACTGCTGGTTGTGATTGTGAATGATGGAAAGGAATAGTGCGCAGATTTATGATGAATCTGGAATTGCAAGCTTCTTGAACATTCTGTTGTGAAGGAGAGCTAGACCAAACCGGAGAATAGAGTGTTGCCATATATAATTTCTTCCAACCAACATCGGCACCAATTTCATTACAGGTAGCTGCTCTCATACACGATTACCAAGTCCGAAATCTTCCATACCGAGCATCTATTCAGTACTGCTTACGTATGAAGCACAAAGTCTGGGACCACTGTACTCTCGATCGAAACTACACCGCAACCCAACCTGCTTGCAAAGTTTCGAGAATCCCTCTCCCAATTCGACCTCATAATCCTGCCCCTCCCAGTTTATAACATTCAACTCTTCCAAGAACTGGAACTGTCCATCAACTTTTGCCTTCACCAATTCCTCCAGATTACCCTTCAAATATGGTGGAAACCCCTTGCAGTGGTCACCAAACCCAGGCACCAGGGAAAGATATGACAGTCCTGGAGGCAATGTATCGATCAACCCCTCACAGTCGCGCGGTACAATCGATCGGAGATCTGTAGTGATGCGTTTCAGTCGCGGGAAATCATGGAACGATCCTATGGTGCCAATCTGGTCACTCTCGTTATATCCATCTGCTCTGATCTCCAACTCCTCCAGTGTTCCACGGACTTTCTGAAGGGCGGCGGCAAACGTCGATGGGATGAAGGAAGGATCATCGACATCGGTTATAAGGTGGTGATACTTGAAGCGTACAAGATTCTTCCCAAACAGGTCAAACAAGAACTCGAAATAACTCCCGTCGATTACAGAATCAATAAACTCCACCGATGTCAAGTTACATCCCACGTAGCCGGTATTATACCCAGCGGACCTTCGTAAGAGCCATAGCACTTGTGCCCAGTGATGTGCTTCAATTTCGGCAAGGCAAACATCTTCAGATGACTTGCGCTGACGCAATATCTTCCATGATTTTTGCAAACACCGACGGGAGCAGGCCTCCAACCAAGCGTCTCCACGGATGGGCCCGGTGTTGGATCAAACCACTCGTAGGGATCGCTATCTGGTTCTGGTGATATATCTACTTCATATTCCATGCATGTCTCTATGTAGAAAGATTTCAGGTTCCGCAATTTGCTCATCAGCACATATTGGCAGGCAATATCCAGCCACAGCGGCGAAAGGTCGCGATAATTATCCACATCCCAAATGTACGCCGGGGTCTTCGTTCTATCCAAATGCTGCATCGCGGATTCCAAGATGTCATAATCTTGGGAGATCTCATCCTCAGTAAATTCGTCAGATCCATAGTGATCTACGCAGAGAACAGCAGACTCTGTGTATCTGGCAAGCTCGGGTCTGTGATCAAGGAGACGGACGAATTCTCGAACGCGTTGGCATATATAGTATTGGCTGATATCTGAAGCTACGAAACAACGATAGAGGAACGGCGCGAAAAGTGTCGGTTTACTAGACGGATATTGGCGACCCATCGGTTTCCGGATGGATTCTGAAAGTTGGGATCATGGAGGGCTTTGGTGATTTCGATAAGAAGTTCGTCAGGGAGGTTTAAGAGCTGCGGCATTTGATGATGGAAGGTGTGGTGTTGCTCTCCCTGCCGAGCGAGGTTGCGAGCGAGGTTAGGGGAGAGTCTGGGCACGAGACAAGGCCGGATTTCACCCATCCATCCTTAATCAACACGGATAGTGGGTGTTTGCAGCTGTTGCCCGATGGTAAGAGAACAATGCTAGAAACCCCCCCCCCCCTTCTTTCTGTAAAACAAACTTATGTTAGCTTCGGCCCAACCGCTTCTAATAATTTTTCTAGCAAAGGTCTTTCTGATGGGACAAAAAACAATTTCATCGGAAAACTGCAGCTGCTCCGACACTGCCCACCAACCAACGGGAGCAAGCTCCTCATGCCAGCCACCTTCCAAAGATTATTCATGTTAAAATTGAGACTAATCATGTGTCTCCAGTCGAAAATCGGAACCTTGAGCACTATATTTTCTGGTTTGTTGGGAAAGCACGGCTGCGTTGCTCTGACGCATCGTCCAGACTCCAAACAGAGTGCCTTCTTCAACGATCGATCAGGTGCCACGATTGAGTCTGACCATTCATCCGGAAAATTTGTAAACGATCGTTTGAATTCAACGGTAGCGATAGGTATTTTCTCAGGTTTCCATCCCCAAACAACATCACATCGAGATGTAGTGGATCCAATAAACTCCGAACTGTAGACCAGTTCTCGGCAAGGTAACCAGGAAGAAGGGCTTCGAGGGCCTTGTTAGCCGGGTGAATTAAATGTGTAGTACTCATCTGCACAACATCAGCTTCGTTGGCCAGTATTGTAAAGGCATCCAGTGTTCTTAAGCGGTCAGATCGACCGCCCGGTGACCTATAGATCTACAGACTGGCTCGGCTCGGCCACCGCTTGCAAAGCCGCCCTTGGCGTAGACCGGCCCGGTCACAGGCCATATCTGACCGGACTAACCACTTGAGAACACTGATATCAAGGCATCTCCTGGCTGACTCGAGTAATTGTGAGCCTCTCAGGTTCTGGGTACGGTTGAAAAAATAACTAGCTATGGGGGCTCAGAGAGCTGCAACGTCTTTAGAGCATCCTGGGCAGTCGTTGATGCTGCATAGGGATTTGTAACGTAGTAGGATCGACTCTTGTCGATCTGGACATCTTGTAGCTTTGTCATGATAGTGATGTACATGTTTAGGCACTGTACAAAGAAGGTGAGTTAGCACGCGTTTGTGCTCGTATTGATTGACAGGGTGAGGTGGACAAAAGCCCTCTCTGTTGGACTCACCAGCAGGGCCATTTATCCTTAGTGAGTTGAACAAACATATCCTTTTCGTGGTGGTATTCGCCCTGGACGGGGTGGCTTGTTGGACTACGCTGGTCGGAGGAATGAAGAATGGTAAGTATTTCTCAATCAAAGTTGATATACATAGTGCCCTTCAGAATCGTTGCTAGTACTCTCACGTGCATCGATATCAGCCCTATCGGAAGCGAGCCCCACACAGCACGCACAACCATGATCAAATCCATCTTCTTTGCCATTTTCCACCCGGACAAAGGTTCAGCCCCCTCCATTCTCCCACCCCCCTCTTCCACACAAAATCCTAACACCTCTCGCTCTCAGGTCCACAAGTTCTCCACCAAGTTCCCGACGGCTCAATCACGCCTTCCCCACCACCATCCATCGACCCCGCGCCACTCATCGACTTTGACCAGATCAGCTCGCACATAATCCCTAAGCAAGAGCTCTGCGACCGCCTCGTCACCATCTGCACCAGTAAATACCGGCTCCTCGGGTACCCCGTCTGCATCGATGACCGCCGTTACGAGCGCAACGAGTTCATCTTCAATTTCGCCATTCTCCTTGACGAAGAGGATGAGTTCAGCACCTACAAGAGTGTCGTGCGGAAGCTAGCGAAGCTGTTTAAAGCCCTTGAGGAACAGAGCGGGTTTCTGAGTAATGAGGTTACCAGAGCCGGCGTTTATGCGCTTATCGAGCAGGTGATGGAGGACCTGAATAACTACTCGGAGTGCATGATCCCGATCAGTACGTTGCGCGTTTCCGCGGCGGCGGCGGTGGGTACTGACGAGTAGTTTAGATGAATCCAACACGATCAGCCTCAAGCTCTTCCCCACGTACGCGCCGCCTCCACTTGTTCGAGCCTGGCACGTCCCCGTCTCCACTATCCAACTCGATCTATTAATGGACGTAACCTGGGACTTAACAATGCAAAAGATCGTCCCCTTTATCGACGGGATCAACAGCATCCGCCGCATCAGCGAGCTCGCAGACGCAGACTACAATCTCACAAAAAAAGCCATCTCCCACCTCTTGTACTACGGATGTCTAACCCTCGTCGACATCTTCACCTTCTCCGCCATCTACGCTGTCACCGCCGAGATCTCCTCGCTACTTGTAGACTCGGGTATGCGCGACGAGTGTATGGGCTACATCCGCTCCTCCGAGAGCACAGAAATCGCATTCGCAGATGTGTTTGCGCTGTATTGCTCGCTGAGTCAGGGCGTCACGCTGAAGAAGTGGTGTATGGAGAATTATCAGAAATTGAAGGGGATCGATGTTAGGAGGTTTATTGGCTTCGGCGTTATCAAAGGGATTATATACAGAGTGCACAAGTATCCTGTTGCGGGACCGGCAGGGAGTGAACAGGTTTCTGGGAGGTTGGCGGGATTCTTGAAGGGTGGGAGATCAATGGATGAGATATGTACGGAGCTACAGGTGGGCGAAAAGGACGTTTTGAAGATGCTTGATGGATGTGACATACAGATTATACACCGGTAACAAGTAGCGGTGGGGGAGGGGGCGTCTGGAGTTTATATGTATCATTTTCGTTGTTGTATCTATTTCCCATCATCATATCGCCAAGCCAAACTCTCTCTTCAGTTCTCAGTGGGGGTAGAGACCGGGGGGGTCCATCTCAACCATCAATGACATCCCCACCTCTACCAACCGACTCCCTCTCTCCCACCCCAGAACTCTCAACAACAGCAACAACCGATGCCGACCCCCTCGCCGCCGCAGATCCCCTCGCTTCAGGCCTGCAAGCCCTCCTAAACCCGAGTATTAGAACAACAACACAGAAGCTGTCGAATGTGTACCTTGCGCAACAGGAGCTAAGCGGGGAGCTGGATCGGTTGGTTGGGCGTTAGTACTTTCCTGCCCGAGCTCGCGATGAGTTGAGCTGATGAATACAGAGCTACAACGCTACCTGGACACAACCGATCCTCCGATCCTACGGCAGACGGTGGTGAAGCTTGCGGATACGAGGAGGAGGCTGGTGGCGGTAAATAGTTTGCTTCCCTCTCCCTTTTACTGGACAGGACGAGGCTGATGAGGATAGGTGCACTGCAGGCGCTACAGGCAAGGATTAATAGGGTTTATTTACAGCTTAGTCGGCAGCGGATTCCGGGGGGGAGTAGTATGGCGGCTTGATCTACGGGCGAGAGAGGAGGAGGAGGAGGAGGGGTGCGTTTGCCGGATGGTACACGAGCGCAGGAGAAGGGGCGAACAGAACAGGGTATTTATTTTTCCCGACATCTAGGTCCTGATTGAGAAGACCAGGAACAAAAAAAATGAACGCTGAAACAGTGTGCGTGTAAGAAATAATCCCCAAACCCCAACACCCAAAGACCCGAGCCTTGAAGCAGTGTATGTGTGTATATGTATAAGCGTGCTCTCATAACGTCATCCTCACCATCGTCATCGTCTTCATCGTTCTCGTCGTCTATTTGAAGCAATTCAATCTGCATCACTCATTAGTGGTAGTTTGAGGTGAGGATGTGGGGGTGAAAGTACCCGCAAAACGAGAACCGAACATGAGGTCGCACGCCATGCTTATTCGCCGAGATCCCGAAGCCGAAACGGCGCCCGCCGAAGTATTTGGAGTAGTTGACTGGCATTTTGTTCGAATGTGTGGGTGGTTCGTGTGTGTTGTGTTCGTGGGTTTTATGAGTTCGTGGTGGAGATCATTGGGGGTTGGGGAGCTGGGTTTTTAAAGGTTGGGTGATGATGTTATTGCCTGCCGCCGCCCAGATTGGCGAGAACCCACCCAGGCCAATGGTGGAGCAGGATTAGACAACCCACGATAGCTTGGATTATTTTTGGCAAGGTGGTGGTGGCTGGGGCGGTCATTGGCGGTCGAAGCCCGCCGTTATGACGTTGCTTTGGGCTCGGCGGTGGCGATGCTTGGGGAAAGGTATGGGAAAATCGGGTACGCTTTCTATGAGATATTTGGCAGGCGGTAATTGTATGCAGAGTACAGTTGAGCTCTTGTACGGCCACCTGGGGTGGTACTCTATGAGGGGATGGAGGTATGCGAGCTTAATGTAGAGTATGTTCTCAAACTGGCCCACTATGGCACTCATCAAGTCTCTTCGTACACTTATTAGTTGCATCCACGCTGTGCTAATCTTGGGCTAATCTTCTGAGGTTCGATTGTACATGTGGGATCGCGAGAGACCTCGAAAGCGAGGGACATGATGACAGTGAGACGGGTGTAAGCGCGACCAGGGCTTTGCATGATGATCGACGTGAAGCGATAGCTCGCCTAACTCCACCCCACTTCAACCCCCCACAGCCTCACCACATTGAGTGGGTTATATCTACAAGTTCTGAAACGAAAGACTTCAGGTTCTCAGGTTGAACGAAGGAAATCGGATATCTACATTCCCAAACAATTCAAACCATATGCTCCCACCACAATGTTAACCTCCGCCCCCGTCGAAATAATCCTCACCATCTTCGAGAACATTTCCGACATCCGCTCCGTCCTATCACTCTCCAGTTCCTGCCGGCGTCTACACACCATCTACACCGCGAACTCCGCCAAACTCAGCATCCTCGCAATGATTCGGGATCCTCATATCACAAGTCCCCGCACCGGCCTGAGTGTTTTCAAAGAAGCCTGGGATCTAGCAGTGGAGCAATTAAAGGACGAAGGCAAGCCCCCCCCCCCCATCCTCCTCCCCCTTCTTAGTCCTAATTAACAATCCCAGACCCGCTCTCGGATCTTTCCAAAATCCTTTTCCGCAACGCAAAAACCATCAACCTCACCGCCGCGGCGGTAATCACGGACATCTTCGGGACGGACCTATCACGGCATCGGTGGGCACGGGTAGGTTACGAGTTCCATGTTGTACAGCTGACATTGTATGTACTATGGCTGCAGCTGTGTCGTGGGGAGATACTGGAGGAGCAGCCGGTCGGGGTGATGGTTAGTCCCAGGACGGCGCGATATCTTGATCGGTGGTGTGAATATGGGTTTCCAAGTCTTGATCCGATTCTAACTGAGGATGAGAAGAGCAGGGATTGTGTGGGGTTGGATGATTTTGATATGGAACCGTTGGTACAGTTGGATAAGACGTGTGTGAGGATGGGTTTGTTGAAGGCGTATTTGGATTTGAGGGAGCATCCCGAGGTTTGTAGAAAGATTGCGAGAGGACGGGGGATGATGGAGTTTGGACCGGGGTTTATTGAGGGGAAGGATATTTTGGAATGGTTGTGAGTTGCTATGTACTCTATGCGGCGCGCTATGAAACCCCTCCTCCAACCCTAACCCACCAAATTTCTTCTTCCCTGTCCCTACCGTTTCACCTTCGCACCTCCTCCACCGCACCCCAACAATGCCGCGCACACCCATCAACCCCCTCCTCACCACCTCCCTCACCCCCTCCGGCTCCCCCGAACCCGCCTACATCTACGCGCTCTCCCTCCTCCCGTCCACCATCTGCGCGCTCACCAGCGCCTCCACCCTCCACCTCCTCTCCACCCACACCCTCCAACCCACGCGCGTCCTCACCACCCCGCACACCCTCCTGGCAACCTACTCCCCTCACACCCTCCTCACCTCCGGGCAATCCAAAACCCTCACCCTCCACGACCTCCGCACCCCCACCCCCACCATCACCTCCCTCCTCTCCCCCTCCCCCACCACCTCCCTCGCCGTCTCCCCCTCCGGCCTCTTAGCAGCCGGAACCGAACTCGTCTCCTCCACCTCCACCGTCCTTATCTTCGACCCCCGCTATCCCACAGCTCCGGTTAGAACATACTCCGAATCCCACTCCGACGACATCACCGCTCTCTCCTTCTCCTCTCTGCACCCGCACCTCCTCGCGTCGGGGGGTACAGACGCACAGGTGAATGTCTTCGACGTTTCCGTCTCCGCCGGGACGGGTGTGGAAGGGGATGATGAAGTCGATGGTGCGTTACGGACTACAATAAACCACGGGAGTTCTGTGAACCGGGTTGGGTTTCTGGGGGAGAACCTGTGGGCGGTGAGTCATGATGAGGTTATGGGTGTGTATGCGGGTAACGGGGAGGGGGAGACACATATGCTTGGAGATGTGAGGGAGAAAACGGGGGCGGAGTATGTTGTTGATGTTGTGGGAGGCGAGAAGGAGGCGTGGGTTGTGGCGGGGAATAAAGAGGGGGGGTGGGTGGATTTTGTGGAGTTGGAAGCTGGGTGGGGATTAGGGGAGGGGGGGTATAGGTTGGTTGAGGGAGAGATGGGGGGAGAGGTTTGTAGAGGTGTTGTTGTTGATGGGGAGGTAGGTTTGCGGTGTTACTGGGTGAGGATGAGGCTAATGGAGGGGGGCAGACGAATACGATATTTACGGGTGGAGAAGACGGGCTGGTTAAAGCGTGGAGACCACCGTCGACGACAACGGCGACCACAGAAGAGAACGCAGAGGTGGAGAAGAAAGAGCGGAGAAAAGAAAAGAAGGAGAAGAAGAATGGGGAGAAAAAGAAGAGGTATAAGCCATACTGAGCTACTAATAAGTTTTGCCATAGAAGTACCAAAAAAAGCCGTCATAACTCATTTGTATAATAACACAATACCCCCCAAAAAGCATCCAGCCCCACAGTAGCCAGAAATTAAAACAAAAAGTACCCCTGCGTAAGCGGCAGCACATCACTCGGCTCAGCCTTACACTCCACCCCATCAGCCTCGACAACATAGCTTTCAGGATCCACCCTCATCCTCGGCATGGCATCATTCAACTTCATATCCGACTTTCCAATATCTCTACAACCTCTCACAGCCTCCAATCTCTTCTGCAATCCATACTCCTGCACAATCCCATTCTCTAGCGAGAACTCACTCACAAACATAATGCTGGCAGCCGGACACTTTGCGCCGAACATTTCACGACCAATGATAGGCTGCACACTGGGGATACTCGCATTCGGATCTCCCATCTGCGCGTATGCTATAAACCCACTCTTTAGCACCAACTCTGGTTTCGCGCCAAAGTTCTCGGGCTTCCAAAGCACCAGATCCGCGAGTTTCCCCAACTCGATAGATCCAATGATGTGGCTCATACCGTGTGCAATCGCGGGGTTTATGGTGTATTTTGCGATGTAACGACGCACGCGGAAGTTATCTGCGCCTGTATCTTTGTCCTCGGATAGTGGACCGCGCTGCTGTTTATTCTTGGATGCGGTTTTCCAGGTTCGCAGGACCACCTCACCGCAGCGGCCCATGGCTTGCGAGTCAGAGGACATCATGCTGATTGCGCCAAGGTCGTGGAGGACGTCTTCTGCGGCGATGGTTTCTGCGCGGATACGAGACTCCGCGAAGGCGACGTCTTCGGGGATGTTCTTGCTCAGGTGGTGGCAGACCATTAACATGTCGAGGTGTTCGTCGAGTGTGTTCATGGTGAAGGGTCTAGTTGGGTTTGTGGATGAGGGGAGAACGTTCAGGTGTTCGACGACAGAGATGATGTCTGGAGCGTGGCCGCCACCGGCTCCCTCGGTGTGATATGTGTGGATTGTGCGGCCCTTGAATGCTCCAATGGTTTGTTCGACGAATCCGGACTCGTTGAGCGTGTCGGTGTGGATTAGACATTGCACGTCGAACTCGTCGCACACGCTGAGACATGTGTCGATTGCGGCTGGCGTGGTTCCCCAGTCTTCGTGAAGCTTAAGACCGACTACACCGGCTTCGCATTGCTCTTGTAAACCGACGGGGGAGCTGTCATTGCCTTTGCCGGTTATGCCGATGTTGAGAGGGATCGAATCGACGCTTTGCATCATCTTTCGGACGTAATATGCAGAAGGCGTGCAGGTTGTGGCATTGGTTCCGGTGCTGGTGGTGGGAGTTAGAATCAGAGTTGTTTCATGGAAGGTGTGAGGTTACCTTGGACCGGTTCCTCCGCCGAGTATTGTTGTAATTCCGGACGCAAGTGTTTCTGTTGCTTGTTGCGGGCAGATGAAGTGAACCTATCATCATCAGTGCTAGAATACGTCGGTTTTGTGACAGCGTCCGTACATGCGAATCCATTCCTCCATACGTCACAATCTTTCCCTCACCCGCTATCACATCCGTGTTACTCCCAACCACCATCCCCTCCGTAACGCCATCCATACAATCTGGATTTCCAGCCTTTCCGAGGCCCAAAATATGCCCACCCTTAACTCCAATATCCGCCTTATAAATACCCGTCCAATCCACAACAACCGCATTCGTGATAACCAAATCCAAACATTCCTCATCGCACCTCCCACTTGCCTGCCCCATCCCTTCCCGCAGCGTCTTCCCACCACCAAACTTACACTCATCTCCATACACTGTATAATCCTTCTCAATCTTAACCCACAACTCCGTATCTCCCAACCTCACCAAATCCCCAGTAGTAGGCCCAAACATAGCCGCATACGCCTCCCTCTCCATCGTCGCAACCATCACCTCCTCCATCGGCACCACAGCAGCATCAACATGCGCAAACCCCCCCTTCCGGAGCTTACCCAATATCTCCTCCGCACGCTCAACATCCACCGCCCCACCTGCAAGACCATTCCCTCCAGCCACCACCTTCCCCCCGGCAATCTCTACCAACGTAACCGTCTTGGAATCCCCAGGTTCAAACCTCACCGCCGTTCCCGCAGCAATATCAAGTCGATACCCATACGCTTGTTTCCTATCAAACTCCAACAACGGATTCGTCTCAATAAAGTGATAATGCGACCCAACCTGTATCGGTCTATCCCCCTTATTCGTAACCCTCAACTGACACCTCTTCCTCCCTTTATTCAACATAATCCTCTCCCCCTTCACCGCCACCACCACCGCACCCGGTTGTTTTTCGTTCTCATACACCCCCGCTTCCGGGAGCGGAAACAACTCCTGGCTCGGCACGGGGAGGAACGATCCGTACAATGCGGCTTCAAGATCTCCATCATCAGTACTGATAGGATCGTGGATAGTCACCAGATAACTCCCATCGCGGAAAGTGCCTTCGACTTGTATTTCGGTTAGGAGCGAGGAGACGGACGGGAGGACGTGGCGTCGGCCGAGCATGGTTTTTCCGTGGGTTTGAAGCGAGGCGACGGTGTGAGTGCCATCGCGGATTAGTTCTTGGAGGTTGGAGGCAATGAGGGCCTACACTGGGGGGTTAGTGAAGGCAGGAGAAGGGGGGGGGGCGGGCGGGACGGACGGTCGCTTCGACTTGGTTGAGTTTTAGGCCGCGAGCGAGACGCTTTTGGGCCAGGAAGCCGACTTGAGAGATTATGAGTTTGTCGAGCTGGGGGAGTTAGTTGGGATGCAGGGAGGGGAAGGGAGGTACCTCGCGGGGAATTAGATGCATTGTTGTGGTGAGGAGGGGGAGTTGAGGAGATGCACCGGGAAAGGCGGAGAGACGAGGTGCGGGGATGGCAGGAACGAACCGATAAGCCCGTTCGGGAACGACCGGCGCATGCGGGGTTACGTTCTTTCGAGTCCGAGGCTAAATGGACTAGCCAACCAGAATAACTGTACCGAACTGTGATCAACGAAGTTTAAAAATGTCCGATTTTTGCCTACGAACGAGTGCCGAATGATGACTTTGGATAACGAAACGACATGAACTGTGAACGAGTGAAACAGATGGGGATACAAACCGGCAATGGGAAGATGAGTTGATCAGCAGCGGATGACGAGACCTAGAGAATAAGTATGGAGCAGGCTATCACCGGTGCTCAGTATGCAGTGAATTCTGTTCAGCAGCGCTTCTGCACCTAAAAAAACATAGAGATATGTAACCTGCTGCCTATGCTTTTTGTTTCCTCTCTTTCTTGAATTGAAGCCCTTGTATGTTGAAGGGTGTATCTGAAGTCAACAACCGAGCCATCAAAGTTATACCACTAGACGTGCCAGCAGTTCTAGGGGGCTAGGAAAAAGCGGCCTACTTCTCACTACAGAGCCGGGGGTAGGCCTGAGAGTGATAATGTGGCTGCTAGGGAACAACCAAAATTTAAAAACATTCCGATAGCTTTGGATTGTGGTTATCCAGCAATGTAAGGCCGACCACAAAGCAATTTTATACCACCTTTGGTCACTAAAACGCCCCACTCACCACCTCCAGCATGGAGATCTGAGGCCGCCTGCTCCATACGCTGGCACCGTTCAAATGACAGATGTCCGAACCCTCTAGCTAACTAACAAACCTCAAGTGACACTTCTGGGCTGCTCGGTACAGCACTTGCCAGTGATCAAATTTGGCGGGGTTCCCCTTGTTCTGTCGAGATCGTCAAAGGAATAACAGTTCTAAGTGCTTCCTGTGGTTTTCTTCTGGATGCCTTTTGATACTCGCAGATACATGTAGTTTGATGATTGTAGTGTTGTACATCAAAGCATCCGCACGCACAGCTTAAGTATATAAACCGCCCGCCCACCCTACGCCTTCTTCCAACTCTCAACCGTTAACCATGACTACTCTACCCTCCGAGCTCCTCCTCGTCGTCAATGCGTGTGCGGAGCCAGTGCCCACATCTTGGCACGCCCACAAACGCTTCAAGCTCAAAAGCTGCAAACAGTGCTTTGCGATCCCACGACCAAATGATATAGTAGACCTGATTAGTAGATCGCTGCACACCCTTGGCCTCGTCTGGGGTCCCTGCCCAGTATATCCAGTGTATGTCTACAACCCGATGCCGATGTTGGATGATCCGTACGCGCTCGTCCTCTGGGACCCTGTAGTCTCGACCTTGTTGCGGAGTTCAGATGTGAAATATATATATGTTATGCGGTATTATGACACTAATGGGAGGGATACAGTCGCACTTATGTTTTCAGGCCAGGAGATAGTAGAGTAAGAGTTGAGAATGGATGGATGGATGGATTTGGGTTGCGAGAGTGTTTTTTTTTAATAGATACAAATGAAAACTGATACTGCAAAACCTTTCGTACCGAACCAGGGCTGTTCTGTTCTGTTCTATTCGAGTAGAGCCCTCCAGTACATAACCTCCTCACTTCCACCCTCACCCTCTAATCTATCTATGAAGTATGTAGCACCATCTGCGCTCTAAAGGATCCAACGCCCTCAGGCCCACGTATCCTCACATTGTCAGAAAAGGTGCACTTAGCAGCCCAAAACATCGTAATGAACTAACTGTAGTATCATCATTATAACACGTGCCCAGAAAGTACCCATGACAACCACTGAATCAGATTGTGAGGTTCTCTCAGGCTCGACTTCTCCTGATAAGTTACGGAGGTGTATAAAGGGAAGAAATGGAAAGTCCCCAACGTATCATGGCCAGTGGCAATGTAATAGACACGTTGATGACAAGGGAAAGGAAGTGTGCGAGTGTATGGAGAAGAAAAGGAGAGAGGGAGGTGGGGAGGTGAGGGGGGTTTATATAGTAGTGGTGCGAAGGCACGGTGGAAACGTAGAAAGGCGGGTGTCGGCGAAATTTGTGGGTTGGGAAAGAGCGAGGGAAGGTGAGTGCTCACCCCGATAAAACTTTGGCACGCCGAGTGACCGAATGTGACCATATTCTCTTTACTGCTCGAGTATAACCGTTCCAAGAGCTTCTAAAGTTCCTCCGGAATCCCTTTGTGCGTGGTTTTACTAACACTTAATACTAAAACTCGCAGATAGAAACACGTCGTTGATAGGTATACATCATCCATCATCACCAACCCACCAGCTACAGACACTCCACCAACTTCAACTATGACCGCCATTCATTTCTCCTTCTTCTTCCTCGTCAATGCAGAAGTGGAGTTACCAACACCCGTGTGAGTCACACATCAACGTCTCAAGCTCAAAAGCTGCACACAGTCCTTGCTGTCCCTCAGTTCCCATCTGCGGAATCACTAACCACGGTGCTGTGCGCCCTCGATCTCAGCCGGGATTTTAGTGTTTGTCTACGAGCGGGTACCGCTACTGTATAATCCACTGCACACATCCTATGATGATGCACTGCGGTGCGTGCTTCAGATTCCAGATGTGGATATGTGGTATCGTGTTGTTGAGGGGAAGGAGATGGTTGTGTGAGTGTTTGAAGGAGGAAACAGATGGGTTGGGGTGGGTTAAGAGGTTGTTCTTTGGATAGGTGTAGGTGGTCTTTGGTGCTGGTTAATTCTTGGATAGAAGGTTATGGAAGCTAGTACTCATGATCAGTGGCTGCACTGGAGTTTGAACGAGCTATTATCATTGTCAAATCGTGAACGATGCCGGGAACAATGCAGGGTCATTATTTTGTTGAGGTGACGCTCCGGATCCTATGGCATTCGAACCTCGGAATGTAGAAAACGGAATGTAGAAAACGGAATGTAGAAAATGGACCTATTGATTTGTTGGGTTCTCATGCTAAGATTACTTCAACAAAGGAGAGCATCCTATTGCCTGTCTGCAGGAATTCACGGACAAAATATAGCTAGCCAGATCACTCGTATCCGCACTTAGAGCGTGAAACTTCCCCTGGAAACCAATTGATTTCTGTCCGTGAAGATAGGAACGGGGTGAGGATCTTCAGAAGTAAATCTGGAGAAGCATTTAACTGGTGGAATCTACACCTGGTTCGCCACAAAGATTTGCATACGTGTGACATTATTTTGGGGAAATGCTAAATGAGAGACACTAACCGGCCACTCAATCAATCACGTTACAGATATCATGTCGACCTGGGACTTGGCAGACCAAATGGTGCCAGTCTCTGACTAATTGCCAATCCACGGACTTTTTGGCCTACGGCCTTAAAAGAGCCTGGCTGCAGGGTAAGGAATGCGTTCTGGAGATAGCGTAGGGGATGAGTTAGTTAGACCTGTGCTTTTTAATGAGGATTTTAGAAGTCGGAAGTATAGTTCCTGAAGACCTTTCGGGTTCGGTGACTACCCGGGAGATGCCTACATCTTTCCAGAAAGAGGAACGGGACCTCAAAAAGAGAATAATATACGGCGAGCAGACCCAATTTGCTACGTATCCCGTGGCCATAGGGCCGTAACGGCCCCTAAATCCTTGTATCGCATCTTGCAGCGCAAAAACAGGTTGTCGATCACCGGGCACGGGGCTTTCACAGCTCCGAATCCGTTAGCTACGGTTGATCATGAGGGATACGGACGGGAGTTCGGCGCCCACCGAAGTCTAGCGCAGAATCGGAAATCAAGACAAAACCAGGCCATGAAAGAGCCTCTAGCGGCCTGTGAAAGAAAGCGATGATGGTCAGCTCCGAGTTTGTATCAAGAACGGTCGGATTGATTTGTACTCGGGGATAGAGTACTAGAGTAGTACTAGTATGCGTTGAGAGTGCTCTAAGAATGGGAACCTACAATCGAGTTCTCACAAGTTCTGTCTGGACTATTGATATGATATCAGTCAATCACTCGTGAGATTTGGTGCACATGTACTACCAATAGTCGTTTACGGCAGCCTACTTGTGCGACGTTGCGTTGTGAGAGTGAATGATCATGATTTTGTGACACCAAACTTTATTTTGACTCACAACCTCCATACAAACACACACCCTCTCTCTCTTACGCTCGTAAACCAGCCGAAGCTTACGAGCGACAATTTTTTGGGGAACGACAGCAACAATCTCTCTGTTTTGACAACAAACCAACTTACAGCTGTAGAAGTTGATCTAAGTGAGCTCTATTCATACAGCATTTGATGATAAACTAAGATGAAAGTTAGATCAACTTGAATCGAGACACATGCTACTATCGAATCGAAACACTGCTATCGAGTGAAAACACTGCCCTCTAAATCGGGACACTACCGTCGAAGTCATTCCGTGTTTGGTTTTTACGCTAGGGGACTGTACAAGATACTATGATTCTGCACAGTCGCGCTGGAGCCCCAAGCAGATATGGAGATCCACGGACATGAGCAGGCTAAAGAAATAGAGTACCATGCCAACACTACGAGAGTCAAAGCACCGCCGTCGCCTGTGCAGCCGGTTACGGGCCCGAGTGCGAGGTGGTGAGACAACATCTTCTGACGCTACCTCTCCTCCAGTTTTCGAAAAGAAATTGTCAAAGATTGGATTCCACGATCCTTGGTTCGAAATTGGACTGAGGACTCAATTTTTTAGTTTCAGCCAGAATTTAGTTGTTTGCGTGGCAGCTCTTCGATATCGATATGGCGAGGTCTATCTAGTATCTACATACGATTGATAAGTGTATCAGCTGATATTAGCATTGGTTAGACATGGTTCTTGTCGGCATGTCATTCAATTTCACATGCGGTCTTGCTACTTTGGGGAAAGGGGAAAAAGCCAACTTGAGCACACATTTCTTAGGCGGCTACGCTGTGCCTCAGAACTCAACCGGGCCGGTCTGATCTGTGACGGGGCTTGATATCTACAGACTTGCAGGTTTTTGTTTCGGACAGTCCGGGCTGGGCCTTCTAAAAGACGACCGGATTTGGCTGGTTCGCGCATATCATATATATTTAGAGGTGGGCCGCTTAGAAACACTGGCAACATCCGCGGATCAATCGTAGCTTAAGTCCGTTACAGTAGTTAGTTCCAGATACCCTCACCAGTTTCAACCATCTGTGGGCGATCTCTACATCGTGTCCCACCATACGCGTGTACGGCGCAATGTCTCTTCGAGAGTGAATCCGCGCCGCCTGACTTTGGGCCGCCACCGAGACATAGATACCCGGTGACTACTCTTTGCAAAGGCAATCACAACGGATCGCATGCAACCGCGGCTGCGTTAACTCCCGCGCGCCCTCTATCTTAAATTTGCGGCATACATAGGCGAAGATGCTGGGGGTTGGATGCCGCCTCGAAGGAAGAACTAGTCTCGGTTAAGTTGATAATGGTTACTTATATAGGATATATCAACGTGGCAATCCGGAATTCTAGATCGCATCGATGCAACATCTCATGCGGAAGAGGGTTCAACTGCTTTCTAGCGTGCTCAACCTGTGCCCAGGCCCCACAACGGGGGCGTGCGCGGCAATGCATGAGGTTCAGTGATTCGCTGTGGAAGGCGAGGGTGACTCTTTTTTGTCCACCCCGATTAATCTGTCCCGGGCATGTATGTATGTACATGGCTAGCCGCCGCGCACCACTGCGCTGCTCTATCGGCAGTTCCTAGTTCCAGACGTCCGCACACGTCTTAAATGCCTCAGGAGGGGATTATGTCCTGTAGGATGGCTGCTTCGGAGTCGGGATGGTGCCACAGACCAGAGCAGAGCACTGCCCTACTCGGGGCGACATAACCATACAGGTGGACCGAAACTTTGCTCAAACCCATAATTCAAAGTGCATAATCAAGCAAGTCAGTCTAGATCTTGGTGCCGCGAGTCCCCTCTAGAAACCGTCTAACCGCACAGTGCTTTCGAATATCGCGGCAAGTAGGTAAACCGACCGGAGAACCGAAGGTATGCGCCCAGACCCGACAAAAGGACGGATGTCATTCGCCCGGTCGGCGCTGGCCCAAATGGAGTTGTAGTCTGTGCAACAGGCAGAAAATAGCAACACACGATGGCCGGTATATCGGACGGAGTATGATGTGGAGAAGGTGGAGAATTCCATATGAGTTAAGAGCTAACACAATTGTGGCGTCTGCAATGCGGACCTCAGGAATGTCACTGTTTGTGGCGGCAGGGGAGGGGTTCAATTCACCTAATATCACTGAGATATTACTTCTCACGGCAACCGCCGTTCAACGTCTTTCATAGCCCCAATGCAGGCACCATCGATCATGTATATTCATCTGAGCTAAGCTTCAAAGTGCTCCATCGACATACCCTCGTGTCCCGAGTTTCGAGACAGCGTTGCCAAGTTTACGGCATTGCGGTGTGCGCTGTTACCCATCAATCAGCCGAGAAAACGGTGTGGTCACGATACTTCCAGCTTCAAACAGCTATCATCAAGTCACTACCGACGGGCCTCCTACCGTCCTCCCAGAGAGCCGATTGGCAATCTACCCATCGGCTCCACAACCACAATGTACCTCCTATCACCGCAGCCATATGTTCTCAGATTCAGACATAACTGTCTAAATGCCTCAACAACAGTCCAAAAGAACCACCGTGACAAGTTTCCGGTGAGAAGAGCGGCAACGCATCTGCTTTCTCCGTTTGGTGGTGATGATCTCGTCATTAAGCCCGTGAGCCCGGAGGTTAACACAGAGGTGCTGAGTAATACCTAGACTAACGGGGATCAGATATGCGTCGACATGTGCTGTTGAACAACGTCCAATCGCGATCTGATCGCCGCTGCCGAAAAGCCCACGCAGTAAGATCTGGAGATATGAAGCAGTCGACGTCAGCATCGAATCTATGCGGGATGGGCGGAAATGGCGCACTCTATATAATATCTTGGATTTTAATGAAGTGGGTCGCTCGATTCACATCGGGTTTTAATAGCTCGATATCCAATCGATATCGTCGGGCTAGATTGTCTATCAGCAATAAGACACACGACGTCGGAGGAATTCCAGTTCAGCAAACCCGTGCCGGTGCCAGAAGGTGGTTTCCATTATGCATATGATCTCCCACATAAGCCGCAGGATCCCACGTCAAGCGCAGCAGCAGCTGTATTTGATGAGGTCAAACCGAAAAAAAAAACAATTGCCGAACCAAACACATTTTGCAATTGACCGTTCCAGAACTTCTTTCTGACGGTAGTAACTCCGGGTTGCGGCTACATCACAAATGCAGCTTATTTGGGGAGATTATACGCCCTTTACCCCGCATCTTCCGTGTTCTTGCATTGCAGATTGTGAGTGTTGTTCCTTGTTTATTTATGAATTGTTGAAAGCGCCATTTGCTTTGACTGGAAGGACACGCTTTGTTGCAACCTGAAAGAGTTCAATTGCAGATGGAACACCTTCCTTATATGTCGGCGACCGCGGAATCTGAAATGCAAAGGCAGTTTTCGTTACCTTACTCAGTGGAGACGTTGCATATTCAAGGCGTTCGCTATATATTAGCCGCGCGGCACTCTTACTTCGGAAATACAGGGATGGAAATCTGGAGACGGCGAGCGATGGCAGAAAGGCAGGCAGCGGTCCACTTTTTGGATATGTTGTGGAACACGAGCACATTGAGAGATTGCTGCACACCATCATTCTATCTAACGGCGGCGTAAATCGAAACCTCGTTTAAGTTACTTGCTTGACAAGTTGGTGCGCAAAGAGCCGTGATATCCCGTCCTGCCCGCTCGGGACTTGAGAGTTTGTTTCGCCTGGATGTGAAATTGTTTGTTATATGGTGTCTGACGTTTACAGACGTACACCCATGCTTCCTGCAACTTTTGCATTCGCCCGAGATTTGTGTGCTTCGGACTTGGGCGAAGTTCTCGGGAACGAAAGTCTCCAGATATGATATCTCGTTTCATCGTATTATGGTCGCTACTCGGTGACTGCTATCGTCTGGAAGGAGCAGTCGCTCAAGCGTTTGAGGATGCTCCTGCTGTATCGAACCCCCTTTAAGGAAAGAGACACCTTGCTGGAATATTCGGCGAGGTGTTGGTTGTATCGCAAGGTATATACGTTTGTCGAGACGGCAACAAACAAAACCGTGGAAAGGAAGAGGGTTGTTCCTGATGCCGTGCCGCAGCCGCACAGGATCGAACACACACGCATGCTACATACCCAATTACATACTAGTCGATTCCCTGTGCCTATGTGGTGCATGTGCCGCCGTACAAAGCCGGGACACAACAAAGCAAGGGAAAAGAACGGGACGTTGAGTTTAATAGGATGTCCAACTTCGCACCAACGGGGATCCACAAATTGTGCTCTTCCACTTCGGTTTGTCTGGTCCAGTAGACCCTTGTTTGCCAGGTTTATACGATACGAAAGACAGATACCAGCTTCAGCTGTAATCCTAAAGTCTAATATGTCGCAATTGAAGTTCATTGATCAATCCAAACCACACAGAAGCACAATCGCCCGGGGTGAGATATTCCATAGATAGTGGACCATTCAACTCCACATAGAGTGTGCAGCTCTGCCTGCATGAACTGCACAACCAACATCCCTGGAGAAGTGGGCAATTGTACAATTGGCTATCGTTATCATCAGCTGATTTTGAAATCATGCATGCAGGTTGCTCGTCTAGAGTGGCCGTCGCTCGGTTCAGGCGTTTTTTTTTTCGTTCTTTTTTCTTTCGATTTTGTGCAGGGCCTAGGGTGACCAGGTGGGGATCTTTAATCTTTGTGGAGGTCACAATCGGACGTCACTATTTTTTGCCACCGCAAACAGAACTCAGCTGGAGGCAACAATTCCTACTCTACACTGCTGCGATTAGAAACATATCGCGTGGGTTTACTGGAGACTGAGAGAAGCGTGATTGTGTGGTCAAAGTTTCTTTGGCATACTATCTATTCCCCCGCCCCGCAGTGGCGAAATATTTTGATTCCCGGAGCCCCCCGCGCGCGGATGATCCTCTAACTTCCACGAAAGGAGGCAGACGCTGGGGTGTTTACGGAGTATAGCGGAACTTAGGAAATACTCAAGGCAGGGAAATATTACCAAAACTTCTAAGTGGCTAAGACTTGCTCAACCTCATTCAAGTAGGTTTCAGCCGCTTTCTTGTTTTGGTTCTAAATGCCGGCCCCGAGAAGGTCCAATCTCCTGTATATGTGCCATAAAATACCCACATCATGAAATATTCCATCACCGGAAATCTCGAACCCAGTACAGTCTAACTCTAGAGCCACATGTAGCCACTAAATCCACGCACATCGAACTCTGCAGATTTTATTGTTCCGCCCTCGGCAGCTCGTCGGCACTTTACTTTGCTGTAGATGCAAGCACAGTAGTCACCCGTTCGCGGATGGGCAATATAGTTGCCGTGAAAGCTTCAATGTCAACAGTGTTACATACCTACAGCTTCTCTGATATCTGTCTGGGTGATAGCGGCTACAGCCTGACCAAATGGATGGTCTGATTAGACAACCACCACACCACCTCAGAGCTATCCGGATGGCGTCAGTTCGCAAAAGGCCAATCGCGTTAGCTGTGTGTCGCGGGTAATGTAACCTACAAAACTAAGCACCTTGGGATCATCCGCTAGGCAATCTCGATCTGACTTTTGCACGTGGCAGGCATGGATGTGGGTGCGTCCCGTTTACGGTGGGCGAAAGTTAAAACTCGAAAGTTATATACCGTAAAATCTGGCTGGTTTGTTTGTTGTGCTGTAGGTGGTGTATTCAACCCCGATGGCGATCTCCTATTTGCCCTGAGAGTTGGGAAGTGACATGGAAGTGAGAAAAACGGACAAATGAGGGCAATGAATCTGGCATCCTGCGGCACTACAAATAAACTGGAAACACCCCAGTATGCGTATGTGTAGGGGCTGCGTGACATGCCAAACATCCATCGTTTTCACCACAGGAACAGGGATACAGAAAGCTGATGATTATGTCGGTTTTAGTTCGCACACATATCTATATCGTTGCCACAAAATCCAACCCAGTGTAGCAAACAGCAGACGATAGGAATAAACTCCGTAGCCAATACATTAAATAAAAAATTTCCACAATAAAATACCAGAAATACAACATCCACGACCTCTTCTTACCCCTCGCACCACCGGAACTCCAAATCGGATGAACAAAAATGAAAGCCCCAACTCTCACTTTGGCGCCAGCCTCCATCGGTGCAACCGCAAGCCAAGAAAAAACACCAATTGCACACTTCACACATGTAACGAAATCAAATAATCCCTGTGAGATATCTTGCATTAGAGCCATTCAAAAACCAGGAAGAGAGTTTCGCTCGAAAAACTCACCAAAACACCAGACGCCAGTTAAACCCCCCTTCCCCCCGTAATAGTACCCTCGATCGGATGGGGCCCCGATTGAGAAACCCCCCATGAACTTCACGAATTCCCACTGGTGACCTCGCAGGTATCGCATTCATATTCGTGGTCGACTTCTTTCTCCTTGTACACGGCGCATTTTCCGTTCGATCGCGCTTGCGCACACGTTACTGTTGAGATCGTGTAGTGCCCGCAGGTGAAGAGGTGGGTGAATCTTGTGCACATGATGGCGTGTCTTGTAGGTCGATTGGAGGTGGATGGGGAGGGAGGAGGAGGAGGCGATGTGATGATGGTGGGGGGAGGAGGTAGTGATTGTGGTAGTTGATACTTTCGTGGAGGAAAAGGCCGAATTGTAATGCAAGCACTTGTTGAACTGTGTGATTGAAAAACCTGTTGGCTCCCGTTCGCAAAAGAGGCAGAGGCAATGGTAACGGGCTTTATAGATACAAGAAATTGCCCCCAGTACGTATTGCGCGCTAGAGAAAACCGGTGCGGACAAGGATAATGTCTAGGTAGATCGTTCGGGAAGTATCAAAGATACTGCACTAGTACGGGAACGAGGTGGAACCAGCTGAGATGTATCGATAATTCGAACTTGATAGGTCCAGAGGGTTCAGCGTCGGGGGGTAGCGGATGTTGCTGATAGGGTGTATTTTTTGTTTCGGAAGCCTAGATGAGAACAAGAACCGAGGGACCTGAGTGGGTTGGAGTTTATGGCCAGTTTTTAACAAGGCGGCGCGATTGGGGGAAGGGGGGGGGCGAGCAGCTTTATACAAGGTTTTTCTTCCAAAGTTTTTACTCGAACCACATTTTGAAGGGAATTTTACTGTAATTGATCACCGGTGAAGGTTTTTGTTCCCCCTCTTCATGCGTATGGGGAAGCAGCTGCAAGCTACTGATGTGAGTGACCGATTTCATGCGAGAAGCGTGGAGAAACCTGTATTACAATTTGACACAACACCACCACCAACGGACAATATTTGAGCACGTACTCTAGAGCAAACTGCTTTCTCCACACGAATAAGCATACAGCGATTGTCCCTGCTCCAGGAAGAACTTCCCCTACAACAAAGCCTCTTGAGAGGCTATCGGTTCTGCTGTTTCACTTGCACTAAGTACTCATCCCAGCTAGGGGGTTATTCTGGCGAATCTGTGGGGCCCTTACTCAATACTAACAGCAACCAACGGCGTCCTAGCGATCCTTATTATGGTCTAAATGAAGAAACAAGCAGTAGCAGCAGCAGCAGCAGCACATGGTGGTGTAGCACTGCACCAGATAGTTTTCCACAGGGCTTACAGCAGGAGAAACCTCTAAGAAGAAGCAAAATATTAATAAAAATATTAACACGATGTAAAAAAAAAATTAAAAAAATAATATTAAACTTACCGCATTGAAACCAATGCGTTTGAACTTTCAACATAAGACTGCAGCTGACATTATTGTTCCGTGACTGTTTTTTTAATTGAGGACCTAGTCCATGTGGGGTCAGTTATCTTCAACTCTGCCCGTCAACCAACGAACCACGGCAAGGCGTTAGCCGCTGCCGCTTGCTATTATGGCCAAACTTCTCATCTGTCGGCGGGCAGGGCAGGGCAGGCCTCCTTTGCATCTACTGGACAAACGATTGAGCGTGCATTTTAGGGTATTTTACCCAGCCCCATCTGCTGATGAGGTACTATTTCTTTCATTTCGGTTCGTGGGCACGAAAGCAGTATCATAAACCCCATCGGTTACGCCACTGTTTTTCCCATCGGTAAATGTGCCCATCAACCCATAACCACCATGATTCTCCGACAAACTCCTGTAGAGCCTATTTACAGCCATCGGAGGTGTGGGAGAAGAGGAGGGGGGCTAGATAAGAGCTAAGGCAGGTGAAGCGGAACGGTGCATGGTGCTATGTTGTTATAGAAGTAACCTCTTATTGCAACCCACCACCACCGTGTACGAACCTTTTGATTCTCCTCCTTTCGCTTCTAGAAAGGACGATGGAATAACTAATTTTCATTCCTTGGCTCTCTTTCATCATAGTTTTTTATGGCGGATATCCGAACAAGTATATAACTCCTCTGATAAGTCCCCAATTGGGGGCAGCAAGCAGGCACGAGACAAATCAACCTTGTTGGATATCAAACCATCTCGTGACGATCGATTGTTTGAATCGGGGCCTCAGCTACGTATCTTGACCATCGGGTTGGTCGTCTGTCCGTCTATCGGATGCGACCATCACGGTAAAGATGGCAGCTGATATTTGCTCGCAAAGGAGGGATTTCGGGTATCACAATTCGGCTGTCCATATATACTAACTGGTAGGGATTATTTTTTTAAAGTGCATATCATTCCGTTGGAGGAGATGTTGTCCAAGCCTTCCCTTCACCTCATATTGTGGAAGGGAGGGTTTCTACCTGGATTTCTCATTCGAAGTGCAGGTAACTATGCGAGATAGCATAGCCTTTCCAGATCTTGCAGATACTGTTGCTCACGATTCAACGAAAACTCTGAATCTATTCGCATCCATCCTGCAATAACTGGTACTCAGCTCCGCTGCCTTATCTCGTCCAGGTAAACGAACCAGTCAGAATCTTACCCGGGCCTGTCCAAAGCTAGGCCTGTTCGAACGGGGTTCCTCCGTGAACTGTGGGCAATACTGTTGATGCATATCCCTCAGCCTCGCTTTTCAACCAATATGGGTACGTACATCATCCCGTTCCCCAAGCTCATAGCCGGGGGTTCTATGACATCAGGATGTAGCTAACTGTTGATTAAGCCTGCGGATAATGATGTGCAACACCTGAGGAGAGTTGACTCGGCAAGGGATAACGTTTATTTCAGGCTCCACTATCCAGACTTCAGAAGAAATCTTCAATTCGGCATCTCTCGGCAAGGCGGCTATATAGTCAAATACGGCTGTTCACAAGGATGAATCTTGACGTCTTGAACTTCCTGGAGACGGCTATTTCTGCGAAGTTGGGATCTGGCAACAAAAACACAAAATGCCGAATACGTCTTGTATTTGAAGTAATATTTGTAGCCACATGCAGGCCGTCAAAATTTATTATATGGCTCGGGGACTCCGACGCAAGTACCCTACCACACTGTGCCACAGAAAAACCGGTCCACCACAGCAGAGGTGAAATACTCTATGACTGCTCAACGTCGTCCACAGTCGAAAAGCTCGCTGACTTGCATGAGCATGGTAGTGTTGCCTTATGAATATGCATGGTCGGGTTGCGGGAACAACGTGTACGGATGTGCAGCTTTGAATATGCTGTCAGATAGGTTTCGCAAGGTGCTACGTAACAATATCTGTCCAACTAACGGTTCTATGTTTATCCATTCAATGCCGGATTTCGGACGGAAAAAAACCGACTAGGGTCCAGATATGCTGTTTGTGCCTGACGCGTCTTTTTTAACATCGACGTACTTTCCACATTGGGTATTGATCTGGTTGCGGAGCTGGACAGGATTGTTTGGATACGGTTTGTATAGAGCCACTTTCTGCAGAGACGGCTGCATCAGTTCTCGTGGCAGTAATATCTCCGGTTGGGATTTCATGGGAACTTCCAACAAGGACAACAGAACTACCATTGATCCATCCATCTCCTCCGTCCGGTGCATATATAGCTCCATGCAACGCACAGATTAGGGAAGCGAGACTGCCTGAGGCCAGTCATCTGATGCAAGGACAGTTCTTCCCCGGAAGCCTTAGCAAAATCTCCACAATGGACGAGAAATCCTTCGCGAACCAAGGAAGTACGTACCTGAACTTGGCGGCGGTTATGGCCCCGCTGTTTGATCCGCAAGGTTGATCCATGTCTATATACAAGCCGAGGATCGTGGTTCCTTCCTTCCAGCTGCTGCTTCTTATAATTCTTCTTCTTTGGGGACACCAGGCTTCTGCATATGCACGACATCCATCAATGCCGAAGTGTCTATCTGGCTTCATTATGCCGTGGAAACACAATGTCCCGCACATTTACATGTCATAGAGGTTCTACGGCACGGAACATCGGAGTGGATATAGGCTTCTCTCTGTCTTTAACTGGACTGCCAAAGATTAATCCATCGACCTGGTCAAGGCGTGGACCTAATGACCCGCGAAGGACTGATATATGATATATATCATCTTTTATTGAGTTCCAGCCACGTGGCGGTATGCCTTGTTGAGGGCTAGGATTGCTTTTATATATATGAACTTTCAGTTGGAAATGCTGTGTAATGGCGGCAACGGGGCGGGGTCCGTGAATGATAATTTGACTGACGCGCGGCAGTAGCACAACGGCTTCTGTCTGGGTTGGATTTTCACTTTGAATTGGTACGTAGTTTACAACATGGGCCATGAGTGTTGAGTACCATCAACTTAGCCCGGGTTAGGGTTCACGTACCGCATATCCTTATCTCCCTCCTGATCCGATCGCTACACCGTATACCGTATGCATTCGATCTTCTTTGGTTTACCCCATGTGCAGTCTCCTACTCCTACCTTGTTATTGTCTCATGCAAAAGCTTCACGCCTAACAGCCAGCTGGTATGGCTCACCGTCAATAGCGGGGTAGTAAGTGTTGTCAGTATCTCCCTCAGCTGAAAAACAAAACATCATGGATCAAGATCGGGCAGACCCGTCGTGTTGCTGTACCTGGCTTTGCCTGTATCTGGTTGGTCGAAATTTTGGGCATAAAAAAAAAACGTTCCAGGCCGTTTATCTCCGATACAGATGTGCCAATGTGCTTTTTTCTTGTATACGGGTTCAAGTGGTGGTTGTTCCAAGTCTGAGTCAGATTGGAAAACTTTAAACACCGTGAATGATTGGATTGAAAAGACGATTGGACAAACTTTACTTTCTTCACCTTCCATGGATTTCGGCTCCAGAAGTCGGCGGCCCCACGGATTGCCCATCTGTTTGGAGGAAAGAAGTGAGAATTGGTGGGATGTGGCGAAGTATCTTCCTTCCTGCCGCGTGGCACATGTACAGGATAATTTTTTATTGCATCGCGAACTCTATCTGGCGGAAATTGGGGCGTGGCACATGCGGCAATGCGCGGCAGAAAAAAAGGTTGCGTTAGGAGATAGTTATGTAAGAGAAGCAGTATCAGGGCGGAGGCAGTTATGTAAAAGGAAGAGGGGGGGAGGGGTGATCGTGTTTCTGGCCCTGCTGGCATGCCTTCATGCGCAGATTCTCCTACTCTACGATATGCACCCCACCACTAACTGCATACAACCTACATATGTTCACTTCATGATGGGCATACGCATTTTCTGGCCCTGTGGTGAAGTTTTCCAGCTTTTGCTTTTTGCGGAGATAGATCGCCCGCGGGGCAGGTGGGGGGAGAAACGGGATGTCGTGATATCGATGGACGAAACGTCGAACGATATACCTACCATTCCCCTTGAAGAACACAAAACCACGTGGATGGCTGTGACGTATGTACATGCAAGCCAGACACCGGGCACATTTTTAGAAATATTTTTTTCCTTTTCACGAAACGTGGGGATTTCGTGGTCCATCTCATCATCCTCGTGGGGAATGTTGAAATCCCTTCTCTCTTCTAGCTTTTCTCCCCCACGTTTTTCCGCGCCAAAAGCAAACTTGCGTGCATGTATGGCAACATCTAGATTTCTAGACGGGAGACACAGAAAAAAATAAAAATTAAATTTGCGCGGTTACGGGGTGTGACAGCGGGCCGCGCCAAATTTTTTTTATCTATATGCGCATGCTTATTGAAGAAAAGAAAGACGATCTGTGGTTGATGTTTTATTTTTCTTCGGTACGGCGAGCCGGCGGCCGGTTATCCTGCGGCATTGTGGCCGAGAAGATTTCGTTTGTTTTTTGTTTTTGTTTGTTTTGCAGGTGAGTGATACACTGTGTTCATGGGCAGCGGCGGGAACTTGTTGGAATGTCGGCACACTGCACTTGCATGCGTTTGTGTGTGGTCCAAATCGATATTGGAAGGATTTTGTACGTTTTCTTGTCCTTTAGGCGCGTAACCAATCCGGGTTTGGACCGAGGTTTTAAAGCCCGCGGAAGTGGTAGAAATTGAGTAATCAGAGAAGGGAAGGCAGAAAAAACATGTGTGCGGAGTCATAGCTGAAACCCAGGGCAGTCCATGTTCATCCACTGGAAAACCCGTATTCTCAGTTCATACTGAGTTTGTTCCATGTCGAGTCCGGGGTCTCATACTGCGGTGAAACATCATTTGCGGTCACTCGACGGGGACTACCGCGTCTATCGCCGTGCTCACTCCTTACACGTCATTGGTAAAAAAAAACTCCATTGATCTAGCCTAGCCGGAAGAGAGCAAATAATCCGGGTCGTGGTGGGGAACTTTCAACCATGCGCGGGGTTCAAAACTAAGAACGGTGGCCGGGGGCGGGAAACAATGTCCGTACCAGGTGAGCCGCCCCCTGCTAGCTGGTACGCGGTTTGTTTGACCACTGGGATGCTGTGACTGGTTGGCGGCGAGTGTTATATTGGCGTTTGCGAGATATCTATACAATCCAGAGAAACACCAGGTTGACGTAGCCCACCCGAGAACGGGCGGGAGGAATATCAACAATGAGTGTTGGTATGTTACAGCTACGCTCTGGGTTATCTCGGTGAATCGATGGAGAATCTCACCCAGAGACCCGCTGGTTATCATATCCACCGCGTTCAACAACAACCCCCGCTTCACCGGTTAGAGTTGTATCACGCGCAATTACCCAAAAGAACCACCCCAACAGTCAAAAATAACGGTTATTATGCAGGATAACCTACCCCGGAAAAACCATATGTTGTAGAATAACACCATCCTCTATGGCCCAAATAAATGACAGAAAATTAGAGGGAAATTTACAGACCGGGCTGGGTGGGCTCTGCAATTACTCGCGGCAGGGAATAAGTACCAAAACTTCTGAGGACTGAGACTTGCTTGATATGGAAATTACAGATTCAAAATTACAGATTTAACTAAGTTTCCACCTTGAATGTTTTGGTTCTAAATCCCTACCACGAGTAAACATCCTCGACGCTTATTCGATATTCCCTCGATTTAAACGCCGTCTAACTTCCGCTTTTTACTTTATTTAAACTATGGTTGGGGACTCCTGTAAGCGGTGAAGTCGCAACATTGCTCCTGAGTGATTATTAATACACTTTTAGTGCCATTTTTGGTATATTGTAGCGCTTTTTTGACCCAAATATTGGCCACAGGGGGTCAAAATTTGAGATTTAGTCAGCCTTTAACTGCCAAGCTGTTGATTCATCGCTTATTAAGAGCCTAGAATTACCGCATCAGGTAATTAACTATTCAATTATTACCCTGATCGGTATATTTTATTGCCTAAATGGGTAACATTTGATTTCCTCCCCATACAAAAGCCAACTTTTTCAATGTCTCTTTTCTCCACAACCACAATCAGGAAAAATAATTGGGCTCTGTCAGGTTGTAGAGAACATCAAAAGGAAGCGAATGACAGAGAGTTTTTAATTTTCGACTTTTTTTGGTGGAGTAAAGGCGGGCTAAAGTTGAGGCTTAAAATGCGCCGGATATAGGCGTCCCCAACCATACCATACCCTCATAAGCGTTTAAAGTTAAATAACGATAAGCGTTTTTAATATACCATAGAGCCAATTGCGTAATCCCGGACGGGAAGTATATTATAGCAACCCGGTTTCTCATCTTACTGCGGGAGTGGGGTTTGGTACAACGGAGCACGCGAGGGGCAAGTGTATAAAAAAGTCCGTAGACGGAGGGTACCGGTGATATGTTGCATAGACTTTCCAATCTCCCGCCCGAAATATCAGGCTTCTGTGGTAACGACGAGGATATTAAGAAAACAGATTGATATTTCCTACTCAGCGTCACCGGGATTAAGGCCGCCTGCATCATACACCGGGCATCTCTATTTCCCAGCATTATTCACGCCTTGTAAACCTCTATCTTACTGCATTGTGCCACGAGTGCTGCAAACTGGCCTCACCGTGCGAACAGGATGTGGCCTGTACATGTTCGCGAACCGGCCCGACCCGGAACATGCGCAGGAAGGAAGGAAGGGGACACGACCAGCTGAGTTGAATCATCTGTAATGAGCATCTTGTAGTTCTCATGCCTTGTCTACTCATCTTGTTTCTGACAGCGCCTGCAAAGGAAAAGGAGGAACCATCTGATTCTAAAGGTCGTCCGTCCAGGTATAGCATTCCCTAATCAAAACACACAGACACACACACAGAAACCAAGAAAAACTCGCAAACCTCATGCGATCGTAATATACACAAGTCCATCCAAATGCACGCACGCAAACAAAATTAACTAAAGAGGCAATACCCGTTCCTACTCTAAAACTCAATGTGGCATCCCCCATCCAGGCATCTGAGGGTCATCCCAAATCCCCAACCTCGGCTGTTCCTCCTCCTGCTGCTGTTGTGGCTGTGGTTGCGGTTGTGGTTGTGGTTGCAGTTGTGGTGGTGGTTGTTGCTGTTGTCCCGCCGCCGCCGCCGCCCTCTGTTCCTGCTCCTGCCTCCTGTTCCCCTGTTGCTGCCTCCACTGCCTATAATACACCAACGCCGCCACAGCCGCCGCCAAAGCAAGAATAACCACGCTCTCAGCAATATCCTCATCAAATCCTTCCTCGTACGCATACTCATCTCCTGGTAACTGCGCATTGGCAATGTCATCGTCCAGGACCGCCTCTGCCTCCGCTACTGCCGCCGCCTCATACCAATTTTTCAAAAACTCCCTTAAGGAAACCCTCTTCTTCTTGGGCTCAGGCCCAATCCCCTTTATGCCACCGTGGGTGACTGTGTTCCACGCGGATCGCACGCGGAGCTTCAGAAGTGATAGGGTGACGGGAAGGTAGGCTTCGGGGTTGGTTTCGAAAGCTTGGTCATAGTAGCGTTTTGCGAGGTGGAAGTCTTGTGCGACACCAATGCCATTTTCATGCATCCAACCCAGATTCCACAGCGCCTGCGCAGAAGCCTGGTGCTCGGCGGCGGCACTGTAGCAAGTTGCAGCCTTGGTCGGATCTGCGTCTGCACCGATGCCCGAAAGGTAGTAGTCTCCCATTTTCACGAGGGAGTCGATGTTGGACTGTTTTGCGGAGCGGGTCCAATAGATCAGAGCGAGCTCCTGGTTTCTTTTAGATTTCTCTAGCTGCTCGAGGGTCTGTTGTTTTGATTTTGATAGCAGAGACTTCACAGGGAATGCGGAGCGACTCTCGTCGAGGAGATAGGCAACGTTTGCTTGCGCAGATTCGTAACCCTGTTCCGCCGCCATCATGTAGCCCACTAGGGCGCTTTCAATGTCACCATTTTCATACGCTTTGTTAGCCCAAGCCATAGGACTCTGTAATGGTTCTATTCGCTCCGCGACGATTTTGTAATACGCTGTTGCGATACCGCAGGAGCGATCCTTGGCATCTGCGGAGTTGCTAATTTCCGCCAGGTAGTAGAACGCTTCGACATTGCCGTGCCTAGCAGCAAGTTCAAGATAGCGTTTCGCACGATCAATTTCGTTGTTTTCGATGAGCATCTTTGCATAGTTGACTTGTGCAAGCGGAAAATCCTGGCTTGTGGCGGTTTTGAAGTATTGGGAAGCTTTTGCCCTGTCCTCTTTGACCCCGTAGCCGTTGAGATACATATAGCCTAGACCGTTCTGGGAATTTGCGTCTCCGCATGAAACACCAAGTTTGAACCACTTAACAGCCTGTGCAAAATCCTGTTGTCCAACTTCTCCTCGCAGTGCCATGTTTCCGAGGTGTCCAGCCGCTCTACCTGCGAATTTTTCAAGATACTGGGGGCCGCCGGTCCGGACCTTGCCATCGCGATCCCAATGCTGCCGTGCCACGCGCAAGAAATATTCCCTGGCTTTGGGGATGTTTCGGGGGAGGTTTCGGGAACCCTCATAGTATATTTTGCCCAGAGATATGGTTTCCGGAAGATTTCCCTTCTTTGCGAGAAGCTCTAAGTATTCAACGATATCTCCCAGCTCTTTCGCCGAGTCGAGTGATTGTTTATGACGCATCCCGTTTTGCCCGGAAGAGGAAGCAGATGCACCTTCGCCATACACACCACCATGGTCATCTGCTATCCTGAAGGTATGTTTCTGTAAATAATGGCCACCGGGCGGGCCCGAATCCCACCATTCAATAGCCTTCTGTGCAACGCGTTGGTAATAGTATACTGCATCTTCACAATTTCGTGGAGTCCCTATTCCTTGGTGACGGCGGAACGCGATGGTCATTTCCGAACGAGTGTCTCCGTTGAGCGCCGCAAATGTGTGATAAAGAAGTGCCTATATTCTGATCAGTCACGAGGCCTTTCTATCGTATTTTGGAGGCCCAACCCGTCCTTGATCCTTCGGTACCGCACCACCAATCCCAGTCGCATACATAAACCCTACCATATGCTGCGCCGTCGAATTCCCGTCGAGACCCGCCAATTTTTTATACCATTTAAATGCAGCGCTGTAGTTCCTTGGATACGACCAATTTCCATACTACTATCTGTTAGCAGCTACCTGCAAAACCCCATAATCTTTGTAAACCTACAAAGTTCATCTCCGCCAACAAAAATATCGCATCCGGATTCTTCGCCGGATCGGCTGCCTTCTCCAACAGCTCCTCCGCGGCTCTCAACCTTTTTCCATGCGTCCCTCCCACCGTCGGTCGTTCCTCAAGCGATTCCGCGTTGTGCCATAGTAATAATTGTTTCGTGTAATACCATATAGTACCCATTACTCCCGAGCTCTTGCTCTCGCTCGAGGTAATATATGGAGCTGGATCGAGGCCGTGAAGGAGAGTGCGCGCTTCTGATACCCATTGCGCTGCCTGTTCGGCCCGCAATGCCTGTTCGGCTTCCACTAAACGCCGTCAGATATGCGGTCATGTGCGTTGAGAGTAATGGGAGAAGTACGAGGATTGCTGGTGGGGGCTTCGTGAGCTGTTGTTAATGGTATCTGGGTGCGATCATCGTTTACTAATGGTTTCTGAGCGTGATCGTCGGTTATGGAGGCTGTAGTGGTGAATGAGGTGAGGAGTAGTGCTGTCAGAGGTAAAGAGCGGGGTGTCAGCGGGTACTGGAAGAGTGAAGGCGTGGTGGGGAGGTGAGGGAGTACCAAAAAAAAGCACCAAACATCGTGGGGTGGTCGTCAATTTCATATCTATGTGCAGGAACAGGCAATTCTGGAGCGAAAAAGAGGCTGCACTTATCAGCAAGGCAGGGCAAAGAGAGGCAGCTTCATTCCCGAGAAGCACGCGAACAATCTCAAGAAGAGAGGGAAGGAATCGATTTGCTGTTGGTGTTGACTTTGAAGGATGTTGTCGGTCGTTTCCGGTGACGTGAACCTGCCGAAGTTGGGAGCCGCAACGTGGCCTCTGTATGGAATCACAGCTTATCACCCGGTATATATAAAAAAGCGGTTAAGTGACACCTGTTTTCAATGGATACTTGGTGTAGAAATAACTGGTTTGCCGTCACTTCTAGGTATATTCACAGTCGATTCGTGACTACAGAATAATAACTGTAAATTAGGGGTAATTCCCACGCAAGACCTGCCTGCTTCAACGCCTGGTATCTAGTCTGAGGAACGTTCACAATTCTAAAACTTGTAGACCTCCTCCTTGGTGTATCCCAATTCCTTAAGAATACCTGCGATTTCACCTTGGTCCGAGGGAGATTTCTTTGTTCCACTAATGGCCTTGTACATTCCTAATACACATTAGTTTCTAGTCTGAAAAGCATGAGGTAATTATGGAAAATACCCGGTGGTCCACAGACAAAGATCTTGTTGTTTCCCTTTCCAGGCTCGGGAAGAACAGTCTTCAACAACTCCTTAGTGACGCGACCCTGGGTGGCCCAGCCCGCATCCTTCGGCGCGTTATCAAGGACATAGAAAGCCTTAAATCGCTGAGGATAAGTGTTCTCAAGATGAGCAAGCTCCTGCTTTAGCAAGATATCGTCTTCTGTGACATTTCCGAAAACCAAGGTGACCTTTGTCTTGTCCTCGGGATTCGAGAAGATCGCACGGATAAGTTGGTACATTGGCGTGATACCAGTTCCACCAGCAATAAGTGCGATGTGCTCGTGCTTGTTTGGGGCCCATTCGTACTTTGGCAGCGGTCCCTTGAACGCCAACATCTGGTCGACATTCATGTCATGCATGTGAGTAGACATAGGTCCCCCCTCATACTTTTTGACAATCAAATCCATATAGCCTTATTTTAGAAACGTTGTCAGCGCGAGTCGCGGAAGGAAATGCTGAGAGGATAGGTACCGCGCTGGTTCTCGTCCGAGACGGGAGTGTAAGGGCGAATTGTAGGCTTCTCATCCTTAGGTCCCTTGTATTTCGTGAGGAGTGCAGACGCAATCTTCAGTCCCGAGATGTGGTCTTCGGAGGGAAGCTCGAAGCGCAGACGCTTAGTGTTGGGTGAAATCTGCTCGATCTTTGCAAGCTTGAGGTCTACCCATTTTCCGTCGCCGGTAAGGGTGGGGATTGCGGGGGGAAGAGGGATCTCGGCGGTGTAGAAATAGTAGCCGGCACCGGCGCCGGCGCCTGCAAGAGCGACTAGGGTGTAGAGGAGAGTGGAGGAGGATTTCTTCTCTTCACCGGCTGGGGTTGCATAGCGGCGGATACCCTAAATCGTCAGTTTTGAGCCCATGAAGACTGTGGAAACGCAAATTACCTGCTTGATAGGTCCTGCACAGCGAGCGGTAGAGAAGACAGAGCGTGCAAACATGACTTTCGACGGTGATAATGAGGTGGGAATTGAGGTCCAGAGAGAGGTGAAGTCAAATCTTACAACAGCTGTCGGTAGTGGTAGGCGGAATGACGTTATCGCCAAGCAATACATCGATTTGTCAGAGCCAGATGTATTATTCTTGTTTCTCAGCATCTCAGTACAGGATCGTTTGAACTGTGCGATGTGCGATGAGTGATGGGCAGGCGTTGGGCAGGCAATGGGCAGCGGATTAATTCAGATGAGTTCTGCAGTATCTGCATCTCTGAAAGTGCCAGATGTACCATCGATGCCGAGTGACAAAATGCGCCCGCATGTCCGACCCCACCCCCGAGAACATGCTTCATCTGTATCATGGAAAAGAGTCATATAGTAAAAGTAGACCTAACGCCGCGGTATCATAAGTATGCTCTAGCCCGTAAAAAACACCAATGCCAAATCAATGCCATACCATCTTGCCCAAATCCAGACCACATGTATAGAGTATATCAACGCCAATCAACCCGCTTGCCATCACTCCTTCGCCTCTATACCTCCATTTCCTCCAAACTCCTCCAACAAGCTCCGTCATTGTCCCATCCAAGCATCTTCTCCGGAATGCCCAAAGTCTTCAGCATCAATCGCATACCCCATTCCTCGCCCTCGCCCTGTTTTTCCTCCTCCTCCTCCTTCTCATCTTCTCCCCCGATTCCTTCATCCCCATCATCATCCTCCCTCTTTGGCTCATCCTCATCCCACCCAAAGCTTTTAAATCCTCGATTCCCACCTCCCATCATTCCTCTCCAAGCATCCCCTCCGGGACCTCCGAGTTGATTAACCTTATCCCCAGCAATCCCAAACAATGTATCTGCGGCGCCTCTCGCAGCCAGTCTCCACTTCCGAATCGAAGCAATAAGATCCTCATCGCCTTTGGGATTCGCCTCGAGCGCAAGCGCCTGGGTAACTGTTTCCATACTTTCCTTGATAGCGCGAATTTCGGTGAGGAGGGCGGTATGTTTCTTTTGAGCGGCGGTGAGCTCAGGATCAGCGCTAGATGATGCTGTTGCAAAGAGGGGACGGCGAACGGGGGTACGGCGAGGAGTTGGACCGGGGTATTTGGTCGGTGTCTCGGAAGGTTTTGAGGGAGTCGCGAGAGTGTAGGAATTGGTCTTTATGGAGGAAGGGGCGGGTAGGGCGAAGGTTGGCGGTGCAGGAGTGGTGCTTCCGGGAGGACGGCTTAGAAGAGGAGAACGAAAGGGCTTCTTGAGTGTTGAATTAGCAGCGTCAATTCTGCGGCGCTTCGCGGGAGGGAGCGGCGTGGAGGGCGGGTTCGACATTTTGATGTGGTGGTGGTAAAGGACGCGTTGAGCTTGAGTTCAGGGGAGCTTGGGTTCATTGCGTCATTCGACATGATATGCAAGCTAGTGCCTGCCAAGCATCACAAACGATAACTCGAGAATATCTCGGAACGCATTTGCAAATGTCACAGCGTCGCAATGGGGAATTCTACGGGCAGTTTTTGTTTGCTCCATAGGTACGTACATGTCTACATCTATGAACCCCATCGATCTTCATTACAACCGCCAGCTGATGAAGGAGCTTTCGGCTCGAGTCGTACCTGATGATAACAACAGGTTTCAGAGTGAGAAACCGGGTTGTTCACGGAATTCTTGAATTACCATCCCTTCGGAACGTTCCCGTGGGTGTAGAAACAAGAACTTGGAAACAGAAACCCCAAAAACCGCTGGGGATGGGATGCCTATTTACTCTCTTCAGCTTGAAGCCAGAACTAGGGAGCTCGTTGCACAATTGCTTGAAAGCTGGATGATACTTGCATTGATTACAGTTAACGTCTATGACATATAGATCCTACAACATTGACATCGGCTCATAGACATACGCCCGGTCGAAATCCCAGATGAGGTGGTGCGCAGTAACCTGGACAGTGGCCGCGAGATCACAAAGCACCATTTGAGCTGAGGGTGCACATGCCCGAAGAGGATGATGATACTTGCATTCATTGCGGTGAGGTTTGATTCCCCTAACCCAGTCATCACTACATACGCTCCTTTCTACTCATACCAGAGCTGCAGAGTGGGTGAGCGTTGGTAGATATCTACTATGAGTTTTCAACACAAGTATTCGCCTCTCTGGATTCCCCGTCCAGAGTTTCAGATTCTTCTGGGCGCACTTTCACGTTGATTGTAGAGTACGGTATTCCATTTCAGGTTGCTCTGTCTTAGTGGAACATCAATGAAACCAGCGCTGTTTTCCCTTGCGGCAAGTATGCTTCCGCTTCTTCTTCGTGGTTATTCTGTGGACACTACTTTGAGGTGCGCTCATGAAACTTCGGGGCATTCTCAACCTCGTTTTCAGTATACTCAATGCAATATTTCTATTGGAATAGATGTTCGATGGACCAGCCATCTATCTTAGTGTGTTCGACGACGTTATGGGCAGCCTTGGAACCCACTGTTATTATGCCCAGGGCTCTCCGACAGACTGTATGTAGGACACATTTTCAAATTCCAATTCCAAAACGCACATCTATTGCACCACAGTATGTACACAACCCCCTCTTCTATGCGAAAATATGCAACGTCCCCAGGTAATCCAGCGGGTTATTAAACCTCAGCCCTCTATCCAGCGCACTCACACTCTCGACTTCCTCCCCCGTCAGATCCCACCCAGTAACATCCAAATTCTCGGCCAATCGGTGTGGACTATTACTTTTCGGGATGACCGCCAAACCCCTCTGCGTGGCCCAGCGCAACAACACCTGCGCGGGCGTCTTACCGTGCTTCTCCGCAACACCCTTGACAACAGGGTGTTCAAACAACGGCGGTGTGTCTGCAGCCTTCTTCCACTCCAGTTCGATAAAGCTCTGTGGGCCGAACGAAGAATACGCCGTCACCGCGATCCCCTCGCTTTTTGCCAGTTTGAGAAGGTCTGGCTGGACCAAGTACGGATGGTGCTCGATCTGTAGCACTGCTGGAGGGATGCGAGCATATCGTAGGAGATCGAGAAGTAGTGCTCCCTGGGAATCAGAGTTTTAGCTATGTGTGTGCTGGACAAGCGGAATAACTGTACCTGGAAGTTGGAAACACCAATGCTACGGATTAGGCCCGCGTCCACGAGCTTCTCGAGCGTTTGCCAGGTCTCCTGGATAGGCGCGCGGATCGGCTTCACGGTGCCGTCGGTGTAGTTCCAGCCGCTGGGGTAGCTTTCCTTGGGGTCGACGTAGGCCAGGGCGACGGGGAAATGGATGTGGAAGAGGTCGAAGTACCTATTGCCGTTAACGCATGCTGAGGAGAGGGGAACGGGGATGCGTACTCAAGACCCCACCACTCGAGCTGCTGTTGAACAATGGGCTCGACCTTGTCGGCTTCGTGGAAGGTGTTCCAAAGCTTAGATACGATAAAGAGGTCTTCGCGCTTTACGAGGCCCTCGTCGAGGGCACGCTTTACTCCCTGACCGCACTCCTTTTCGTTACCGTAGTCTACCAAGTCAGCGGGCGTGGAGACGTAGAACGGAGGAGGGGAGAGGTACCAAAGGCACCGTCAAAGAGGCGGTAGCCCGCCTTGATTGCGTTGTAGACAACGTCTGCGGCGGAGTCTGTGGGGACTTTCCAAAGGCCGAAACTACGCACTATCAATGCGCGCCCAAGCAAGAAGAAATGGTAAGTGAGGAGGGAACAGACCCGACCTGTGGCATCTCCTTGCCATTGTTAAGCTTGATGTTGGGGACGTTGACCATGTTTGTGGCGATGTGTGATGGATGAACAGGTAAAAGTCAATTCCTAGCAGGCCATGGGACCTCTTTATACTTCCTTCCGTCCCGAGCCTTGCGCCCCCTTCCCCATTGAAGAAAACCATCACCGTCGAAGGTGCGGCGGCGTCGATTAGGTAGATGTTTGCCCCACAGTGAGCTACGAAAAACGTCATATTATCCGCACCAGCAGTTTATCCGGTGAATTTAACCCTCCTCCGGGCGGCAGTCCGCTCTCAACATCCTTTTGCGTTACCGGTATTTCAGGAGTATCGTGGTCAGATTCAACAAAGCATCCTATTGATGAGATTTAGGAATAGGTATTTAGCCACAGCTTAGGAACTTGCTGACCGAGGGGCGGACGCTTAGTAAGGGGTTCCAGAAGCATCCGACGGAAAGCAATTGGAGAACTGAAGAATTGTACTAACACAAGGCATAAAAACAGTAAAAATGCACGCACAAAACACCACACCCATTTACAGCCAATCACCATCTATCCTCAGGTCCGCGAGAATAGTAGACCCAAAATGCAACTTCGCCTTTCCATTCATTACCCAGTAAAGCAAACCATCAGTGGATCCATCAGTACTGAAGATGATATACACCAGATTGTCCATCGAAAACGCGCTTCTCATCCATGTCATTAGATATAGAAGAGCCACCCCCACCCCCACAACTTTCCACTACCTCGTACACACAGTATTCCCCAAACACCAATGAGCCACCATTTATGCCGAGAATTTGCGTGTAAGTTTAGCAATGACTAAAACACATGAATTAGTCGATGATTGCAGATGTAGATGGGCGAATACAACGTACCATGCAGAGCAACAACACTGAAGATGAAACCCAAGCTGAGAACCAAGACAATGACGGGGTCGACCTTAAGTCCGGGAGACTCGTCGGTGTAGAGCTCTGCAAGTAATTCCATTAGCATTCGCTAATCCACAATGCGCCCCCGGCGATGGATGGAATCCTGGAGGCTTCCCCAGAAGCTGAAGCGCAGATAACTGGTCATCATGGGAACCATTCATTCCGATGCCCCTGAAGCCCAACTCTATGCCTCGCCACATCTTCCAAGAACCTCTTCCGCTCAGCCTCAAAGAATCGGGATGAACATACTCAACATAGTTGAACTTGACCCGCCGGCACCGGCAGCGCGTGTAGAACTCGGGCGAGTGTTGGCCGCTTTCTGGGCACGATCCTGAGCCGCTCTGCGGCGAATAGCAGTCTTGGGGCCTCCTGGCGGAGTAGGCGAGCTGGGACGAGCGGAAGAGCGAGAAGCCTCAGAACCTGAGGCGGCGCCGGCGGCGGGGGAATTAGGACGAGGAGAGGAAGACTAAAAGCGAAAAGCGGCATTTGGTCAGTTCGTGATTTCAGGCGTAGTTTCGTATCGAGATGGGCGTCGTGTGCAGTAAAGGGGCAAACAGCTCACTCACCATGTTGGATTAGTTGTGAAAAAGAACGCGGGTACTGAATAGGACGGACGGATTGAGAAGAAGCGGATGAAGCGAACGACTTTGCGTAACTGTGATAGTGTTCAGTGGATGCTAAGTTGGTTGCTGTTGTTAAGCTTCAGTCGATGGTGGTGTTGGAAGGGTTTGGGAAGATTTGGCTGGGCAGAGGCCACATCGCAACTCTTCCAAATTAAGCCGCAGCGAGTGACAGGGATCGTATCCTCAGCTTTCAGTCACAACTGTCGAATTAAAGACTGCAGATATGAGCTGTAGAATTGTTCAAGAGCTTCGGTGTACGGATAATCAGTGAGGACTTTTCTGAGTTCTGTTTCCATGCCAACAGTCTCCAGCTTGCCTGTGGTATCTCTACATGGACTATTTTTTCACGATATCATACACATCTCGTCCATCTGCCAGAGCGCGGTTTCTGGAAAGGCAGTTGTCAAGTTCAGTAAACACACGGCTTATCTCAAGACACGCTTTTAGCTACAGGCCATGAAGTGCTTGTTTCACTGTATAACCTTGAAAAATTTCGTACAGAGTTGCAGGACAAGAAAGATACAGTGCGGAAAAAACCCCATTTTCCCCCCGAAATCCGTCCGTGCTTTTATTTGTTCAAACAAGACAACCCCGCGAACCAAACTCCCGAGCCCACCGAAAACCAGAAAAACGAAACCACATTTAGAAGGTGCTTGGTCGTCTTGCGGAGAAGATCTTCTTGGATGTGGGAACGCGGTGAGGGAGAGGGAACTTGAGGTTCTTGGTAAGGAGCTGCTTGATGTATGGGCGACGGATGTCGGCGGTCTTCTCGACCTCGACAACCTTGAGGACCTGTTCGTAGAAACGATGGTTAGAAAATGCGCGGGTATATATATTTGTGATAGTGATATCTTACGTGGATGGACCTGAATCGGGCACGGTGACGGGCAGCCATATCCTGGTAGAGAGAATCGACAGCCGCGGCGCGGGACATCTCACGGTACTCCTTGTACATGTTGTGGGTACCGGAACGGGAGTCGTAACGGATCCAGATACCAAAGTTCTTGACCTTGGTAGGCCTCTTCTCGTGGATCTATCACAATACCCGATCAGTCTCATGTCCTGTTCAATGTCCATTCTCGGATTCCACACACCTCGTTAAGAGACACAATCTCGCCAGCGCTCTTCTTGACCTTTCGGAGCTTCTTCAAGAAGTACCAGAAGCGGGACTTTGCAACAACGGTGTTTGGTGCAAACAGACGCATCCGGTAGAGCTTGGGGGTAGCATCGGCCTCGGAAGGAAGCTTTCGGCCGATGACCTGGTACTCATGGAGGCGACCTATTAAGCAAGCTCCAATCAGCGGTTGTTCACTGGTGTGAAGCAGCAAGCGTTTTCGGCGGTGATAGCGGTTCTTCTTGGATGAAATCCGTGCAATCTCGAAAGTCGCGACACTCAGAACGACAGCAGCAAATTCCTCCCTGTTCCTCCCTCTTCTCTTCCTTCTCTTACAATCCCTCCAATTTCCGCACCCCAAAATATCCACCACTCCCGAATCCTGCTGCTGCCGTTCTCAAGTACCGCACGTAGAGAACCACCACCGAATCGTAACCGCGTGGGAAATGAAAACCGTCAAACATACCCATTCTGTCGGAGTATTAGCGATTTTTGTTCAACGAAATGTAGCGGCGCGACAGGAGAATAGACTCACGTTGATTATGCTGTCGTCGGTCGGTCGGTCGGTCGGTCGTGTGTTGTCGGGGGTCGGATGTTGCTGGGCGTGGGCGTATTGGACCTTTCACGAACTTCGCTTGGCTGGCGTTGAATTTGTGTTGTGGGGCGAAAAGACTGTCCGCCGGCGCTAAAATGCTCTTAGGGCAAAGCCCACTCCAACACCGCACGTGACCTAAAACGACAACATACATCATCTCTTTGAGCTTGTGCTTTTCGATTTGTGCTGTTCAGCAGCTCTCAGATGGTCGATAAATCCGTTTGCCCATTTCATTGAGGAATTCTTTAATTCGTCAAACTTGGATTCTGGGAGATAAAGCAGAAGTACATCATTTAAACGCAGACAATAGTGGCTCAAGTAAAGTAGAGCACGCAAGAAACTCGGTGTCAGTCCCATGAGGACATCCACAGTTTGTCAAAGAGCTCTTCTGCCTTGAAGCTTCAAACACGACAATCCATCCTCTCTCACGAAACCACGTGCGCCAAGACATCACACTGCAACGCCCCGCCGAGTTCGAGCTCTCTCCCGCACCCCCGTCGTCAGTCCACCCTATCATGTCGCTCTTCTAGTAAGTAAGTAAGCCCTTCTTATCCCTCTCACAAACTCACCACTTTCTTCCAGCAACTCCTTCCGCAACTACCTCTCAGCGCAGGACGGCAGGGCTCTCGGAGGTCTACTGAACCCCACCAACTCCGACAATCATTCCTTCGCCTACTCGTCGAACCACTCGCAAATACACTCCACAGTGCAGAACGAGCTGTACGGCATCTCGTCCTTCCGCAATGGAATCACCGATAAGGGGCAGAAAGCATGGGTAGATGTGGTAGTCGCTTACTGGGAGGTGGTTTATGAGCTTGAGCGGGGTGATACCGGCCGGCAACTGGGGGAGGATGGAGATTTGGGGTATTGGGGTCGGGCCTACTCGAAACAGAGCAATTATACAACGTACGTATCGGTGCGTATTGGGGGAATAAAATGTAGCTAATGGGATACAAGGGTGGTATCGAGAGGATTTTCAAACAGTGGATGGCCCAATTGGCTCTTGCCAGTGTTGTATACGGCGGGTCGCCACCTAAGGGATTTTGCAATTCTGGCGGATGAGGAGGATAAAAAAGAGGGAAAGGACGCAAACAAGCTTGAGGATGCGGCGAGACACTTGAATAAGATGTTTACATTGTGTCTGAGTGATCGGTAGGCTACTCTACTCTCTTTTCCAAGAGATCTTACCAACAAATTCAGGGCACCGCTAGAAGAAAGTCGAAAATGGGGTACCTACTACATTGTCAGCCTGCTCTTCAAGACATATTTCAAGGTACCCCCACCACCATGGATACAAAATGGTAGAATGTTGCTAATATAATACCCTCAGCTAAACGCAATTACACTATGCAAAAATGTCATACGCGCTCTCACCGCCACAACCACCGACATGCCACCGCTCGACGCCTTCCCAAAGTCCCACATTGTGACCTTCGAATACTTCGTTGGGGTGATCAATTTCCTAGAAGAAGACTACGTGAACGCGGAATCCCACCTCCTCACCGCACTGCAACTCTGCAGAACCGACGCATCTCCAAACCAAGAGCTAATTCTAACCTACTTAATTCCGGCCCACCTGATGACAACCCACCAACTCCCCACCAGCACGCTCTTCACCAACTACCCACGACTAAAACACCTCTTTCAACAGATCTGCGGCACAATCAAAACCGGGAACCTCGGCGCCTTTGACGCAGCGCTGCAAGCTAATGAAGACGAATATGTGAAGCGGCGGATCTACCTCACGCTGGAACGTAGCAGGGATATCGCGCTGAGGAACCTTTTCCGCCGCGTATTTCTGATTAATGAGAAGAAAACAAGAATCCCGGTTGAGGAGTTCCGGAAGGCGATGGGGTTTGCAGTGGCGGGGAAGGACGGTGGGACTAGGAAAGAAGTTGAGCCTGAGGAAGTCGAATGCTTGTTAGCGGGAATGATTTATAAGGGCCTGATGAAGGGATATATCTCCAGGGAGAAGAGTATGGTGGTGTTGAGCAATAAGGAGGCGTTTCCGGGAACCGGTGTATGATGAATATAGGGATTGGGGGGGGGACCTTCGTGTTGATGTTGAAAATCATTATTCTTATTAGGTTTCGGGATAATTATGGCTTCTTTGTTATCAGAAAGGAATGGGGAAAGAATAATACCAATGGAAGTTTGGGGTGTGGGAAGGGAGTATGATGATGTATGTAGATGACCTTACTCATCGATATCTGTTTTTCCAGTCATCTTCAATGTGTCCTCATCAAGCATCGGGTGATGAGCTTTCAAGATCACAGTAAAACATCCATGGGTGGATCATTGGTGCAATTGATACGATTTCCTTGCCATCCCTTGCCATAATCAATCACTTTCCTCCTCACCGCTCATCTACAGACAATGAGTGCAACCCATACAAGACAACGGTCAGTGGCCTGGACCGTGTCAAAGGTCGGGCATCAGTGAATTACACCCCCACCCTCCTCCTCCCATCCACTTCCAATATCTCACACCCACCAAGCATCCAGCCACAAGCTCGAAAGGGTCGGGCTCTGTTTTCTCCGATCCGTAGTAGCATGATATGAACAAACAAGGCATATGACACGAACGAAGAATCCATAATTTAGCTAGGGGACGAATGAGAGTGAGAGTGAGCCCATTCTCTTTTATCCCAGACCGAGCGGGATTGTATCAAAGACTGTGAGATATAGCAGTTTCACAATCCCCGTAGATCGTAACGGGGCGAACTTTTTACCTCGTGAATGGAAGATGGTGGGGTGTGGTAGTGTGGGCTGGTGAAAACACTTTGTTTGAGTAGATCTGGAGTGTGTGTGTGCACATGTTGTAATTGGATCTGAAGGTGGGGTGCCTATGATCATATGCCGCAAGTCCACCGTATAAACAAGAGTAGCAACTGATGAGGTGGTACATATAAACACCCGGTAGTACTACAAATATCCCCAGACCATTCATTGCACCTACAGATCTGATGCTCAAAACATCTGGATCAAAACCTGTCCCAGGCATTATTTTATCTTGCAGCGGCAAACAAGATCGAATTCACTCACAACTACGAATGTAATCAGAACGCACACGGGGCTTACATCTCTCCCATCAGGGCAGAAGTGCACATCACTCGTTAAAAAAGGCCCTTGCATCGAAATAATGACTGACCGGTCGCTATCACCATTGGATAAAGATAAGGGACAGCTTGGATGGGTAGGACGGCGGCCAAAAATCCGTGAATTGCATCTAAAACATACCTTCTGCCTCAGGGTAAAGGGGGTTTTGTATTTGGGGTTTTTCATTGACAGTAAGTAACGAATCCTCAAAGTTCCGGAGCTGAGCAGAGAGATACTCGGTACTGGGGTTCAGAGATCTAGAAACAATAACATATGCACTTTTGAAGTACCTTCGCATTGTCCATTATGAGGAGATACATGGCGATGTTGGTTCTCCAAGCCTTAGTACCGATGACGAACTCTACCGTGCCCCTTGCTTAGATAGATGGGGTGCAATTAATTGCTGCAAGATGACCCAGATTCCATGAGATGAGAAGGAACAGTCGTTGGGGGTGTCGCTTATGGGGTTAGGGTTAGCAAGTGCTGTATTTGTTTCTTTTGGATTTTGTTTTAGGGGAATACTTCACAGAGGTGGCTGTAAGGACAGTTGATTCTCTACTGCCACTACCGCGTTTGGGAAGTAGAACGGGGGCGTTTCCCATTCCCCAGTCCGTTGCCGATCTAGATTGGACTACCCCGCGTCTAGAAACGGAATTCCAATTCCAAACATTCTACCCCGCGCTGATCATTGCGACATCCCACACACACAATCCCGTGTTAAAAGTGCTCCCTCTTCTCCTCTTGTTCTTCCTCATTCATTTCATCAATTACAATCCAACAAATCTCAACTATCAATCACAATCACAATGACCATCACCGTCGGCTCCCCGCTCCCCTCCCCTCCCAAGTCCCTATGGGAAAATTCCCCCGAGAACTCCATCACCTTCCCAACCAGCGGCAAATTCATCCTCCTTGGAGTTCCGGGAGCATTCACACGTACCTTTTTTCCTCTCCCTCTTTCCATACATCCACTAACCCTCCTTCTGCAGCGCCTTGCTCCTCGCAAGTCCCGGGATACATTTCCTTGTACTCCAAATTCGCCGAAAAGGGTGTCGTCGGCATCTACGTCATTGCCGTGAACGACGTGTTCGTTGTAAAGGCATGGAAGGACTCGCTCGAGGGTGGAAAGGACAGTAAGGTCCACTTTGTAGCTGATTCCACTGGTATATATAACCCCCAAACTAGTGATATGTGGGGTGTGTGGCTGACGGGGGGATAGGGGAGTTTATCAAATCCCTCGGCCTTGACTTCGATGCGTCGGGGTTGCTGGGAAATCACCGTAGCAAGCGATTTGCGGCGGTCGTGGAGGACGGTGTGGTCAAGAACTTGTTTGTGGAGGATGAGCCGCCGAATGTTACTGTTACTGCGGCGGAGAATGTTTTGGAGGCTTTGTAGGGGGTTTGGAGATGAGGGGAGTGTATGAATTAAGGGAATGAATGAATGAATGATAGCCGCTTTTGTGGGGGGGTTGGTTTTTCTTCCTACACTCGTGTCTTGGTGGCATCACAGGGCCCCGGTAAAGTATGGTATATTGTCACGGTGAGCCGTCCAAATGCTCCTCGGTCTGAAACTCATGATCTTCACACTTGAACCTCGGAATCAGTAGCAGCAGCGGCGGCGGCGGGTCCAGGGATCCTGCTCCTCCAGTTTGTTCAGTATCTTCTGTCAGATCTCCTAGAACATTAACACAACCTATCACCCCACCTTCAAGTTGATTAACATTGCTGGAGTAGAAAAACACTTCCAAGACTACGTATTCTAAGGGTGTTCATCCGATGAGAAACTCTTCTCCCACTCCCCGAAGGTTACATATATACGGCATCATGATGACCACCCTGTAAACACCCCCCCGGGTGATATCCCATCATATATCTACTTCCCGAGCCCTACAAATATTACTCCAGACCGCCACCACCACCACGCCGAGAAGAATTGAAACCCCCCCCCGGTCTCCGTTCCTTTCTCGCCTAACCGCCAGGAACTGCAGTCATCACTCGACGCGGATAGAAAATCATGCGATGATTAGGAAACGAAAGCACTCTCTATATCCCACCTAAGTCTAGTATAGTATAATACGTACCTCATCATTGTTGGCCGCAAGCGGCCGAATACATTATGATTACAACAACCTCATTATTGTAGCCAAATCACAATCCCATCACTCGACCTCCCCCCCTCTCTCCGATCTTTCCGAGACACCTGCTAGGGATACAGTAGTCTAGAGTATACGCAAGCACTTCATCTAACCCCACAGTTGTCCGTCCGTCCGTCCGCCTTAACCTGTGGGGGGAGAGGGGGGTGTCCTAGCTTCGGGCGTGGTACGTACCTGCAGCTGCCGGCTCAGATACCGCCCCCCCGCCAGACGACGACGAAAGTGACGACGATGACGATGAAGGGGATTTCTTATTGTCATTGTCACGAGTATTTTTTTTTCCTCCACCTTATCCATTCCCAACTACAAGCATCTCACTCACTCACAACCAGTCACTCACAAGTCAAGTTCATTATATACCTTCCCCCCCTCCCCAATCTTTAAAATACACCACATTTCAAATCCCCCCCTTCTCTCTCTTAAACACCATGGTAAAAAAAAAAAACCCAATCCCTATGAAGAAAAAAATAAAAATTATCACCACAAAAACACATTCACATGCCACTCACAAGACAACAAAAAAAAATGAGTACAATTTAAGGATATCTCGCCTACAAATGGAATGAATCGTGACAAGTAAAAAAAAAAAAAGTATCGATATCACCGCTATTTAGCAAGATGAAAAATGACAAAGAAAAAGAAGTATAAAAACTCATACCAATAAAATACCCCCCCAATTTCCATCATTTCCACGGGTATATACTTATATCAAGCAGCAACAGCAGGAGACATACAAAGAAAAAAAAAAGATGAACAACCTTCCTCCCAATTCCCTTTCCCAGCCCAAACCAGCCAAGATATCGGAAAAAAAAAACGCCCATCTTCCAACACGGTTTTTTTCTCCCTTGTTATATATCCCCCGTTTCCCGTTTCCCCACCACCACCGCGGCCTCTCAGCATCTTGAGCATTTTGTACACATTCGATTCGCCCTATGATGCCGAGAGGAAAAAAGGAAACCACAAAAAAAAAGGATATTGCCAAGCACTGCCAAGGGGTCGAAAAACGCCACCGGTCAGACTTGATATCGTCAGACAAAAAAAATAACACAGATTTCCCGTTTCCCACATTATAGTAAGCACCCCACATGTCCATCCCCCATATCCATTTAGTCTATCGTCATCCTCGCTGGCACGGGCTGAGATGCATGATTGCTCATTTCCGTCATGCTGTTCTTGTCCTCCTCGTCCGAGAGTTTTCGTTTAGTGATGTGTGGTTTCAGGCCCTTGTCGAAGTTGAGGATACAGGCAATTGCGTTACCGATCGTCAAGCAAATGAGCATAATTGTAATCACGGCTAGAAGCTTCCGTCAGCTTCTGGACTCATCCATCAAGAATTGAAATGCCAAAACATACCAAACGTTGTTAAACTCCGTCGCGCGGGCTTGTATTTCTGCTGATACGCTGGCTGCCACATGCGTACCAACTTGAACACGAAGTACGCCAAAGCGGCGAAGAAGACAAAAACAACGCCCCACATTGCCCCTCGCTTCTCCCTTCGGGTGCACCAGGCTGCAAGGAATAGGAAGGCGATGGTAATTGGCAGAGCAGCGATTGTGACATAAAACTCGTAATCCTTTCCAGCAACAGTATCATTGGGACCGTTGGCAAATCCGGTGGTGGATGCCACAATGACGATGAATTGGACAGTGAATCCAACAAAGAAGAAAAAGTCAAACTTCAAGAGTGCAATGAAAATCTATTAGAACTGGTTAGCAGCCGCTGGCAAAACGCATATCTCGGAGGACTAAAACCTGAAATGTCAGATATCGCTTCTTCATTCGAAGGTCTGCACTGATATGCTTGTAGATACGCCATGCAAACTCATCGTATAACTTCCAGCATACCACGGCCATTAGGATAGTTGACAAGGCGATCACACACGGAATGGTAATCAGATATGGGCGGATGTCATCCCAAATGTCCTCATACCGAAGTGAGTAGCCATTAGAAGTATCGGCAAGCGCAATGTTCGCATCCTTGATCTGATCCATCTGGATGGCAGCATATATTAGCAGCGCGAGATTGAAGATACAGATGCCGATAACTTGAATGGTATTTTTGAGTCGGAGCGCATCGTAGCAAAGCACAACAAGGAAGATGTGGCCAAAAATGAACAGCGTCAGGTACCTGCATGTAACATACATCATCAAACGCACCCTTCATCTTACCAACGGGAAGAAACCTACGTTGGAATGGTCCGCGTCTGCGCTCTCTGGAATTCCACTTTTGCCATCTCAGTTTCGTTGTGGATTTTCGGTTGCAGATTAAGAATTTTGGGTAATATCAGGTTGTTTTGAAACTTTGCAAACACGAACCTGCAAACGACAGTCATTTCATCAGCGACATCCCACGCGCCAAAAATCCACCACGAACCCAAACCATCGATCACGCTTTCGTCTTATAATTTCACAGGGAGAGAGCATTCATACCCTTCACATGCCAGCACAATGCAACTCTGCACAAACGCCAGAATCAAGAAGCTCCAGCTCCATGGTGTAGTCGGTCGATAAACCATCCCTCTCGAGCGCGGGCTCCCGCCTCCAAGTAGGGAATTCCTGCTATCGTAAATGTTGGCGGTGTGAGGACGGGAATGCTTCCCGCCAACAAAGGCGACTGGAGTTTAATGGAGCGACAAGCGAAAGGACGGGTGGCTAACTATGTAAGGGTCGTGTGATTAGGTAGAGATTATCGACTCGTCGGGCGGGTTGATGGTAGTGTCGGGAGTCGGGAGTCGCTGTGAAAACTGGGGCAGAAGCAGCTAAAAGCCGGTTTCTGTGTTCCTTTTCACACGTTCTATTGTGTTTTCAATGTGTCGCTTGGTAGCTGAGACCAGGAGGTCAATAGGTCGACAGTAGCTGGGGCGACGAGGAGGTGATACTTTGCGCGTAAGACGGGGGGGGCGTGGGACGATATTGAATTATGCGAGCTGCTTGGTGCCAATGGAGAACGAGTGGATTATATCGAGGAAAGGAAAAATACGTGAAATGAAGAAAACGAAGAAGAAGAAAGAAAGAGGAGAAAGAGTGTGAGTGAACTAACTTTGGGTGTGTGTAGCGACCGACGAAAATGAGGCTTGTGCTGTATGAGATGTGGAAGCACCAAAAAGTGAAGTGTCCTGGTTTGGGTGCAGTAGGCTCAGCCGCAAAGCCTGTCTCTCTGCTTCTCTTGCAGTGCAGGGATGCTCTTCTCTGGCACTGCCCAAAAATCGCACATTTATGTTTACACTGCACTGCCATTTCACTCGGTCTTCAGGGCTTTGTTTCTTCAACACATGGAGCAAGAACTGTTTTTGTTTGGGTGTGGATCGCACTGCCTAAAATAAAAGCGATCACCAAAGCAGAAGCACCACAGTGTTTCAAGTATCTCGGAGTGACTAAGTGCTCCTCACAATTCGCAGATCCCCAGAGCGCAGGTTGCTGATAGCTGTGAGCGTCCACATGCGCCTGAAAATGTATGATCGTGCATCCGATCTTAGCACACAATGGGCGATTCAGTCAGCCGTCGGGACGAAGGTGGGCGATTCTCGTTAGCCCACCATTTAGGTAATTGATGCTACGTGCGCACCGTATCTTCCTGACTGCTGATTTATCAAGTTCTTGTAACACTTGACAACCAAACTCTCCAATCCTCGACCTTGGGTCGCGAGGCGGGGCAGACCAGGTAGACTGATATTGATGTGATGGTTCCTGACGGTTGGAGCTATCAGACGTGACCATCGATTCAAGGCTCACCACGGCGCTGGTTCCGATACCTACCGAGCCAAGAACCAAGATATAATACGGCTGCCGAAGGCCGCGAAGGGTCTCTTCTGCAGCTCATGCATGCCGGAGTGCAATGGAATGCCGTTGCAACTATGAATATAACATACTCTAACCAGTCGGTTGGAAGATCTTGTGCTATGAAAGCTACAGGCGTGCGGAGACGCAAGCATAAAGGTCAGGTTGTGGGTTTTAAAAAGATAAACAACGACTTGATACTCTGAGGGCGACGTCGGAGACAGAATCGCAAAAATTTGTTGAGGTACCAGTGGCGAATGGGGGGGGGGTATTGATGAGCACTTGCTAGAATACCGAAACAGACACTTCGGTATTATATACGGAGGAATGTTCCTCCATCAATCTGTGCAACGCATGCCAACCTTGATGCTCCCTTCGTTTCCACAACTTTCGGCTCCGCATTAACATACCGGCCCGTCTACCAATCCACACGTGAAGACCTGAACCTCCCGATGTTTTGCATCTGGCGGGGATATAGTGCGGACCTGAACCTCCGAAACTGAGCAGTCCAGTTTAGATCTGAGACCAGAAACGGAGTCTTCGACCAAGACCGCGTTGCAGGCCCAACCTCCGGACTTGGATGAGCCGACAGACAGTAGACATTTTCGGGCCATATGATAACGAGGGATCGGCGGAGTTGATGTAGCTAAGATCCAAGAAACCATGGTACTCTGCAGATACCGAAGCTAGAAGCTTTTGGAGGTTGATTCTTTTTCCGCATATCGGAGCATACCAAGATCAAGATGTCTATCAATCGAATGCCGAATGCTCCCATCCAAGCTGCCGGCATATAATCAACGCGTGCTGATCCCCGGAGAAGACCGAATTCAGGGTGTCAAAAACATTGGAAGTCGGCTTTCGGTGTAACGAAGGGATCGAGGAGAGTCGGTGTGAAGTCTCGGGCCCGGGGCTGTGCTAAGCACACACCCTAATATATTTAAACTTCCACCAAAGTAAGAACCTTAGTAGAAGCACATACCCCAGACAGGTCTGCGGGTCCTCCACATTCTGCCAGAACTACGCCTCTTATCCAGTGGGTGGTGGTGGTGGTGGCCAAAATAGAGTAACATAGAGTAGACTTTCAACTCTATCACAACGACCTCGCACGTCCAACGGTTTGCAACAACCTGACACGCTAATCTCGCATGCATGCGCGCGAGCGAAATTACTCAACTTTAGGAGCGCCCGTCTAGGTACATAGTGCAGCCCTGCGACGAAACTCGGGTTCTCCTTCAAACAATTAATCATCCGTCTCTAACGAGAACTAGAACCCTGAAGAACACCTTTTTTTTCTCCGCATTGATCCGGCGGGCTGAACGGCTGCCTGCTGTCGTGACATCGCCGACGCGGATCTGTGCTTCTATTCTCTTCATCATACTTGACTCTATTCTGGTATTTCTGCATACTCCACATTAACCCCTCCAACGAGGGGATCCGCAATGTCAGAAGTGCAGCGCCTGAACTTCGACCTGGTTACCGGAGACGTGTTTATAAGGCATCTCTAACCGCGTCTGGCGGGGGGCTTTTGCACGTGATGAGGCTCAGGAATTGGCGACGATGGGATGCCTGCCAATAAGCTTTTGCGGGTTCTTGCTCTCCCCTCACTCCCTCCGGTCGATTGAGATATCCTCCGACGCCACCTGTCCCTCACCTCTACCAGGTGCACAACCTCTCCTACTCTCTATTCCTTGCTAACGAACATACATCAAGTTCCACCATCCCCATTGGCGCCGTGAGTGTGATAGTTAAGCCGTTAATAACCTCCAGGTGATCCAACGTCCCAACATCAACATCAACACCAATGACAGGACTACAAAACCACGCGTGGTATCGCAACAACCCCTCCACGCGATTCCACTCCCACCCGCGAGCTGGTCGTGACAGCCCAAACCTCTAGAATTTTCCTGGGCGCACCGAAGAACCTGTACTGCGGTCACAAACGGAGACTACCTACGATAGTCGCACATATCGGGGGGAGCAGGCAAGGGCTGTCTTGCATTCCAGAGGCGAGGCTAAGGAGTCCCTCTCTCCCTCATCAATGCCAGCGAAGGACGTATGTAAGGTGCAGAACTGTGCTCTTCGGAGGACATGCCGCCTAGAATGAAGACCGCAAACCCCGCGGGAAGGCTAAGGTCACATCTCTTATATCCATGCGTGACCACAAAACAGGAAGCACTCAAACACAACCGTCGTTTCCAGCTTTTTGCCTCCAATAAGGGGATCGAACCTTGTATATAAGACTCACCAGCGGCAAAGAGGCAAATTGCAGAGAATGCCAGGGACCCAATCGCTATGGCGGCGGCGGGTGGGGGGGAAACGCGATCTGGAATTACTAGCAATACGGGGTTGGGGTTATAAATAAAAATATCCATTTTCTCTAGCGAACTGTCTTTATAAACATTGCTCCTTCGGTCAGATTCTGAATTTCAACTTACTACAATAGGGGTATTCAATCTCAGGAAATATGGATCCATATTAGGAAAAATTATAGTGATCGTTTTCTCCTCAAAAAAATTACATAATTGAATACCCCCCATATTCTATACATATTCTAGGTGTATGAATACGTACGTCTTTCTAGATATAATATCCATTGCCAAAGGCCAGTAGCCAGTGAAGCTCTAACTCTTTACGCATACAGTCTACCTACCAATTACTTACACTGGTGTGTAGTAGAGAATGAGTCTAAGTCATTGATTTTGTACTGTGATGGCAATTGTAGTAGCAATATGGTGTTTGTAGCAGAGGTGGACAGTAGTGGTGGTTAGTGGTATTGGTAGCGGTGTTATTACAAGAATCAATGATAGATATTCGGCTTCATGTTTATGTACAGTTTCGCAGAATAAACATGGGGGATGCGTTTTAAAAATTATATGTATGTATATTTACATATAGCGGTGCAGCATCCATATTCCCTTAGTTTGAATACCCCTAATGTTTTGCTGAGCGAAGGGGCTCGAAATAAATCAATACTTTTTTTTTTTTCTTTTTTTTTTCTTTTTCTTTGCCGCTCGATCAATAAAGCAGATATGTACTTCCGTTCGTTATCCTCCATGGCCAGCCATATTACTGTATACCAGCGGGGATCTCCATATGAATTGCCACGCTCCAGATTTTGGGTCACGGTACTTATATGTAAACGAAGTCATCACCTGGCTCTCTCTCTCTCTCACAGCAGCGCAATACATATTTTCGCCAAGCACTCTTTCTTTCTTTCTTTCTTTCTTTCTGCCTATCCCGACATTTGACAGAACACGCGGGGGTTTTTGGGGACGTCATTGTGCCGCATGAAGCGCCAGTGACAGGACCACATGATCTGACTGGGCTGCTGGGCTCGTCTGAATGGATTTGAAGCGCTTCATACGCGTTTCATCAGATGGTTAGAAGAAATTCACGATATGTATGAGTACAGTTTTTAAGAATCGACGAAGCCATGTGTGGAAGTTGGCGGGCAGGCGGGGTAGTACTAGTGGGGCGGGGGAGAGCTCGAGATCTTCTAAGCTTCCACAACTGTTGCTTGATCAGTGGTAGATACCTTTTGCGATAACAAAAGATATATACTTGATCGATGATGACGCCTGCATTGTCGACATGTCTGTACCGAGTCATGAGGTAGAGTACGTACGTACGTGTGCATGGGTTGGTTATTAATAAACCGTAATTACTTCGAAATCCGAAATGGGCTGCCTTATCTCACGGAACCAACTGGCATTCACATTAACTACTCCAATTTCAACCCATGAAGAAAAAATACCTACGATAATGATCAAAAAGAGCCACCAAAAAAAAAACCGCTTTGCAAAAGACACAATCGTTCGTATAGAGAGGAACTTTTTTCCACCACCGATCGCACCCCACAGGGCCGCAAAAAAAATTAAGGATAGCCCCATGTGGTACTTCACACCAAAACAAGAGTATCGAAACATCCACATGTTGTGTCCCAGTGAACACACCACCACGCCCCCCTCTTGGTCGCTTCAGCTGTTATACAAATTCCCCCCATTGAGACTTGGTATTCCCGTGATCCCGGACCTACTCAAGTCCGCTCTTTCTCTTCTTACGGCCTCTCTTCTTGGGACTCTCCTCACTCGCTGGCTCGGCGTCCTTAACCTTCTTGGTTCTCGACTTGCGCGGCTTCTTCTCGGGGGTAGGGACTTCAGCTGCCGCTTTGGCGGGGGTGGATCTGGGCTTGCGGCCTCTAGGAGTAGCCTTTGGCTTCTCGGGCTCAGCAGGAGGGGGTGTCAACGAGGAATCAGAGGACTCGGCTTGCATCCTAGCAAGTTCGGTCACTTCTTCTTCTTCAGCGGGTTCCTCCGCCTCGGGCTCCTCCTCCACCTCGGGAGCGTCTTCAATATCTTCATCCGAGTCTTCCACTGTTTCATGACTGAGTTTGGAGTGGTTGACAGCAGTGAAACCTCCGGTTGGTGCTGCAGTTTCTACTTGGAGGACAGGAACCGGAAGTCCATCGGTGCTCGCTCCCGCTAAATCTGCTGCATCTGCATCTGTCTTGTGGGAGAGGTAGGCTTCGTTTACCTTCTTCCATTCAGCAAGTTTAACCTGGTAGAGATCGGACCAAGCCTAACCCCGAAAACTGTCAGTTACAAAACTCGTGGAAAGGTTTTAATCATGGTATCTCACCTGCTTCTCCTCTTGCGGCAAAATCTCCCAGCGTCTCCTCAGCTCCTGCTGTACATCCTTAAATTCGACACCATCACCCATATCGCTCTTGACAGTGGCTCTACCCTCCGAGCAGAAGAGGAAGAAAGGCGTCGCCGGTTTCTTGGGCGCATTGGGGTCCTTCGGCTTAACATTCCTCTTCCGCTTCCTTTTGTTGTCGCCGCCAGCCTCTGGCTCTTCAGTCTGGGCGCGGCCAGGAGGAGCCGACATTGCGCGGACGAAGTTTGCAAAGTTATCGCCATTGATACCACCGGCTGAAACGCCATGGGTGACTAGATCAAAGTAGGCAAGCCCAGCACGCGATGCTTCATCGGCGGCATTGCGGAGCATGGCCATTGAGGTGACAAACTGGTGGGATGGAACGTTAGCATTGCGCATTGCGGTGTGTGCGACATTGGCGGGGTTTATTTTGTTCCAAAGAGATGGGATGGGATGAAAACATTTGTGGGGGTTAGTAGCATGACACGCGCCGCCCACTGAGCAAAAAGTTGTATTGTATCTACGCGACTTTGGTCATGGCAGCACTTTTTTGGGGAACAAAAAGTGGGCGGCAAGAAGCAAAGAGAGAAAATAAAACTTACGGCATCGCGTCTGCGCATCAGGTCTTCATGGTCGACTGCGGCGGGGGCAGGAGCGATAGGAACAGCATCTTTGGCTTTTCGGGGCGCCATGGAAGATTGTGGAGCGTGGAAGGCTTTTTTTCTCTTTATGCGGGCGGATTTAGGTAGGCGAGAGAAGAGAGAGGCAGAAGCGGTGGGCGGTGGGTGGTGGTGGTGGTGGTGGTGGTGGGTGGTGAGTGTCGGGTGTCGGTAATATGTTTGTTTTGTTTAGGGGGGGAGCAGCAGAGGATGGGACGAGATGGAAAAGACGGGGTGTGGAGTGATTCGGGTGGTTGGGAAAAAGGGTGGAATGATGCTGCGGCTGATGAGGTTTGTCATTAAATAAAAAGTGAGAGTCAATCAATCTGGTGTCCACGTCCATTTGACCATCTGGCCGTTGTCCATTTGGGCGCGACACACACCCATCTGGTAGGGGCGCAGGTCGAGGGGAGTGCTCAAGTGATCACCCACCACCGCAAAAACCAAAAACAATAATAATAATAATAATAATCGCAACAATAACACACGTACGGACAGCACCCACCGCACACGCACCGCGGCCATCACATCGCAATTTTGCAATTTTGCAGTTTTGTGCGTGCCTCGCCAAATTGGGGGGGTGTGCTATTGCTCTCGCACGTCTCAGAATAATAGGCAGATTTGTTTACTGCGGCACTTAGCCAGTCGCGGAGAGATAGATGATTTGCCGGCCTCCCTGCCATTCCCTTCTGTTCACCACCCGGGCTTTTTGAGCCGCTCAATAATAATAATTCACATCCCACCCACCTATATTGGCCCCACCACAAGTACCACCTCCGCCACCAACTGTCGCCGTCTAACCACAACCATGCCAGGCATTCAAGAGATCTCCGATGACGAAGATATACATGCAGCAAACATCGATTCTCAAAAGTACCTTCACATCACCGCTTTTCCCGAGCCAGTCGCTAATAGCTCTCCAGAGCTTCTGCTACTCTCGACAAATGCCTCCACACTTTGAACGACGAGTCGCGAGTCCTTGAGAGTCGATATGACGAGGTACTTCGAGTCTGCACTTCTTCAAGCAAGTCTTACTTTCTAACACGATAGAACTTGAGATCCTCTCAACCCTCCCAGCCATAAAGAACTACCTCTCCACAAATCCATCCTCCCTGCCTCTGCTAGAATCAAGACTCCTTCAACTTCTGCGGCCGCATCCCCTCCTCCATCCTCAACAAACTTTTGGCTTCGACAATCCCGATATCGACGACTCTTCCCTATCGCCCGCCCTACCGCTCTACCAAACAATCTCCCATCAGCTCCTCCCGCTCCTCACCAACACTACACCCACTCCCGAACTCGTCGCTGTCTTAGCGGCCTTCACATCAACCTCAGACCCATGGACGACCACGCGCACACAATACATCGCTTCCCAGTTCCTGTCCTCCACGCCTTCCCTCCTTGACCGCGAAATACTGATCGACGGTCTCCTGCGCGACACACTCAAACCCCTTTTCAACACGCGAACCACCTCAGCAGCCCGCATAACCTCGAGCGGCCGCATTGCACTTCGCGAGAACACAAACCGCCGCATCAACACGAACATCCCAGCGTGGCTAGAGCAGCGACCAGAGAGCGTGGCAATCCTCGAATGGGTCCTCTCCGCCATCCCAAACACCGACTTAGAGGCCGCATGGGGCCTTCTAATCCCGCCAATACTCACCTTGATCGACTCAACACTCTCCTCGGTCAAAACCCGCGCAATAGGAATGATCACGCTTCTCCTCCAGCGACTTGAGGAAATAGATGCAACTCGCACGCTCCTGCAGCGGACGGGACTGGCGCCTGTGTTTTGGGATGCCGTGCTACCGTGCCTTTCGTATCTCCCGCCGCTCACCCCCACCCCCGAGTCCGTTCCTCTCCTGAAAGCGGCATACACATGTCTCCTCCCTCTAGCGCGCGCTAGGGAAACCAACTTGAGGAAGAGGAGTGCATTGCTAGATATCCTCGTGCGTGAAGGGTTTCTGCGGGGACTAGCATTTGCGGACGAACACGTCCTAGTGATCGTCGTGATGGTCTCCGCGCTCTCCCAGATCGTGGAGGAGATGGGAGTGTGGGCTGTTCGACACTTGAAGAGCGTAGTTCCAGCACTGGCAGAGATTTTAGCGAATCCGTTCGGGGACACGTTTCCGCCGCTACTGGTGGAAGCGGCGAAGACCCTGAAGGTGGTGGTGAGAACGTGCTGGCCTAGGATGCGGGAGTATGTGGCGGAGGTTATGAGGGGAGTGGCGATGTGTTGGGGTCGGATATATGACGAGGAAGAAGACAAGGAATTAGAAGGGCTTCGGGGGAATCTGAGGGAGGTTGTGGAGGTCCTAAGAGCTGTCGTTGAGAACGAAGATGGTGGAAAGGAAAGGTGGAAACAGTTAGAACAGGGGGTGATAGAAGTTGATGAGACTGCTTTTGCGGGGTTGTTTGAACAGGTGGAAGACGGTGGTAGTTGAGTGTGGTGTGTGTTGATATATATCCTGGACATATTCGTGCTAGACCATTTATAATGATTCCAATAGTTTGCTGTTGTTGTTTATAATAACATATCTTCTTCCCT
>MU122223.1:42303-57179 GCA_014904905.1 Wilcoxina mikolae CBS 423.85 | reverse complement strand
TTTTTGTGCTGACGTTTTTTTTGGCCATCCCGACGGTGACGCCATTTTATTTTTTTCATATACTGTGGTGCTGATATTTTTTTCCCTTTGAATGGTCAATATCGTCTTTTGGGACACCCGCAACTGACTGCTGACGTCCCAATCGCAGGATATATTGGATATTTGTGCTTTTGAATCGGGGTACCCTAATGCTCAGTCGCGGGGAGTTGTTTCTGACCAATAAATTGACTCCAACACAATGAAATCGAGGGGGGAAGTTTTTCAAGTTTTTCTTATGTGACTCAACATCGTCGGGCTTCGCTGTGACTGTACCGAAGGCCTCCGTGATGCCAATAATCGTGCTCGCAACAGCATTGGCACGGGCGTCCAAAGTTTCGACCGATGCGCTTCTAGGAACGAACGAGCGGATAGAGCGGCATTCGTGATAGAGATTCACCGGAATGAGGGGATGCTATGTTTTGTAAATTCCGGACATCAACACTGAAACCCTCCTCCTCCGAATAAACCCTCTCGAGCACATAACTACTCCCGATATGCTTGTGATCAAACCCCTTCCCCCCACCCCCGATATCTCAAACACGCTGTTTGCGTCGATCGACAGTTTTCTCCGAGTAATTGCATACGGGATCTACATTCTTGGTAGTGATGTGCGGTTCTGGCAGGGAAGACGTCAGAGCTTCCATCACTCGTCAACGTTTTGGCTATTATTGGTCGGCAGTAGTAGTAGTTATTGTACCTATCTAACTGCTGTATCACCTCCAATATAAGTAGAGTACCCTTGGGCAATGTTCCTAGATCTGCACTCATTCATGGGACACGGCTGATATATATAAGCTTCGATGACGTAGTTGATGGATGCGATTAGATAGAATCACGTGATTTTGCGCTAGACGTTAGGCTTTGCCCCGAGCTTAGAGACCCCACATCATCGTACACTTGGGGGCTTGGCTTTTGGTCTTGCTTTCCTTTTCCTTTTGTTCTATCTTCTATCCATTAACCACTCACTCTTGCTCTTCGTTATTCACCAGCGAGACCGGTTGACATCCTGTACGTCTTGAATGGCTCTTGCTGCCAATAAACCTCTTAGGATCGAAGAATTGGGCCGAGAATACGATATGTGGGAACGAAGGAGGTATCAACTTTTGCCGCCTAATGAACCAACTCCCGAGGTGGTTGCAATGCAGAGAGGAACAACAGACCAAGATTGTAATGCTGGAGGATAGATTGTCGAGCCTCGCAGGGTTATTTACAGTTGAGGCATCGGTTTTAAGTGAGATAAGTTACATCTCGAGACTGCGCAGGATCGGAAGTTCATCGGTGAAGGAAATATACTGGCACACAATGGGACGCAAAGTTATGTATCAGCCACGACGACACTACTTTTGAAGCTCTCTATGGACTCCACCCTCTTCGGGTCTCATTCATCAGCAAGTCTTCCTAGGCTACATATCTACTGGAGGACTTCCCGTCGCCTATAGCAACACACAGGAACGCCATTTTCTGTGAGAAAAATATTTTCTAAAAAGTCCAAATAGAACATGCAGATAGATAGGGGGCTGGGTACCCCGCCTTCTGTTCGAATTTTCTATTCCTATCGAATAAGTGGAGTTGGGTTTCTATTTGGAGGGTCTATTCGGGGTCAATAGAACCACGGGAAGTCCCACACCGTGTCCATTTAACACTAAAGCTAAAAAAATTTCAGAACACGCCGAAACCCTGAGCGTCCTTGCCGCGCATGGTACTTAGGCGGTCCAAAGGCTTTGGCACAACTCGGGGTGCAGTTTTGTGTGCATTTTCCTAGAAGTGGGGTGCCAAAACTTTTTGTCCGCCTAAGTACCGTAAAGAGTTCCCAAGTTCAAAGCCGGCACTCCAGCATTTTACAGGGCGTTTAATGGATTTGTCAAAAAGCTGGAGGCCTCCGGGTTCGATACGACTGTCGATACCTTGCGAACGACAACGAGACGGAGGTAACTCGCGCGTACTGGGACTTCTGGAAGCTACATCGCAGTGACGTGTTTGAAGTGGATGAGGAGGTCGAAACTTAGAGGTGAGAGGAGGGGTTGGGCGTTTGGTGTATTGTGTTTGCTTCGAATAAAATGATTAGCTCAGGCGGATTTCTTTAATAGCAATTGATGGCTGAATGTTTTGGCCGCAGGAAGTTTGACCGAGTATTGTGCGTGGAACCGCAGGAGACTACTATATGGTGGAGATGGCTAAGCACCGTGATATGAACGATGAGATTAAGTATGGAAACCCTTGGACCAAAGTAAACCTGGAAGGGGGATAAAGGGCGGGGGCAAGAGGCCGATGAGGTTGAGATGCCCAAACAGATGTGGTGATGGTAGGCAGGAGTCGGTTTTTGGTACTTTTCGCTCGAAAAATCCGAGACAGGAAATTCTGCCGGAAGGAGAAGGAACTAACCACGGATGGAAGTTGCCCTCACGCAAAGTACCTATCTAGGTACTTAAGTAGTGTTCCCACCAGCTCATTATTTGAGCGAACTGCTCTCGTTGACCAGATTTTCTCCCCTTGGGTTGCTAGCCGAGCGAAGGCAAAAGAAGTCTGGGCACGAGAGCATGAGCGAACAATGTCCTGGGACTTTCCTAGGTTTGGGTACCCTTTGCCTGACTGCCTGCCTTTCGGTACCCGGTGCTTATCTACAGCAGAGGTAACTCCCTCTTAAATTTATACACAATTCCACGCTTACGCCAATTTCCCTCCGGCTGCTCGGAGTTTGCTGAACGCGGCGGATGTTGGTTGATAAGGAAGGAAACCGCTCGAAACAGAAAAGATACTTAGTATCTACTATCATCTGGGCAGAAGGGAACAACTGGAGATATGGGAGGTACGTGCCTACCCTGCTGCTGCCTGCCTGTACGTAACTCCCAGGTACGTCGTTGCGCTGCTGCTAGATCTGAAGAAAATCCATGCATGTGTTTGAAAAAGGCGAAACGAAATATGCAAGCCAACCTTTAGACTGGGGCCTTAGTAACGTTGCAGCTCACGTGGCAGCACCATCTTCCCCGTTTCACCGCCCGCTCTTCTGCGCTGGAACTACGGCTAGACGCCTTCCGAAGGAAACTTTTTTCCCTCCAGCGCAGGCTTGGTAGTACGTGCTGTACTTAGTACCTAAATCCGCAGACTTCCTAGATAATCCCCAAGGCTTCTCTGCAAAGGGTCGCAGTCTCAAATCTCGTCATAGGCAATTTTTCGTTTCCGTCTCAGCTTACCCTTTTGTGCTGGTCAGGGATCAACTCGTCAATTCCGGTTGGTCGGATCGTCTTCTCCTGCGTCATGATGCAGGGATAAGAGAGTTTAGTGTCTCACTCATTTTCCGAACGGCTTCGAGGTGAAGAGCGAAAAGTCCACAGTACACCGTTTTTGTGTGTGCGCTGAGAGGAACTACGCCCATTGCATTTCTTATGACGAACGAACGAAAAAAAGTAGAGCAACTTCCTACCTTCTCCGCTCCCCCCCTCCCCCCCCCTTACTAGACAGTGATACTCCTCTGAAACTTCTCATCGTCGATCGCCTTTGTCCTGAGATCCATGTTCCTTCCTTCGATGATAATCCGATGAACTATCGTCACAAGCCCTGTCGCTCCAGGACTCTCCACCAGCGTTAGATTGAACACTCGCCCAGAACTACTCTAACCGACCAGATTCGTTAGCCATACTAAAGGGGACAGAGGGTACGTACTCGCTCTAACTGCGCGAAAGAAAGGCCAGCCAGCAGATATACTCTATTTGCAATCTTGGTCTGTGCTTATGGACGAAATTGGGTTCCTCAGTCGCATGTAGCCCCCTAGAAGAGAGGGCGGCGGCGGCACAAGACCCCATAGTTGTATGTATCTAGTAGTGCAACAACCCAACCTGTCGCTCACCGCCAGTTATGAGTTATGTTGTGTAGGGACAACGGTGCTGCCATAGGCTGCTGGCCATGGGCCTGTTGCACATTTTGTCACTGAGCATGAGCCCAGCATCCATCCCCCTTCCTTCCATACGGTCTCCGTGTATGGATTGATTGATGGCGCGCTCAGAGGCAGATGCATCTGCATTCCAAAATAGAAGAAGAGACGACATTGAAGGACTTTCGCAACGCCAGCCATGTATGTATGAAGTATGTCGACAGGCATCGGTTTATTTATCGACTTACCTAGTGTATATTCTTACAGCAGCCATTACGGCCAGTTTTGGGGGTATTCGATGGCTAAGTAGAATTGATGGTCCCGACACGAGGAAGAGGAGCCTTGTAGCGTGACACTTGTTTGTTTAGTGGCGAGCCACAAGTGAAGTGAGTGAGTGAAGTGGGGAGGAGACAGAAGCGGAGGAGGAGGGAGGGAGGGAGGGAGGGAGAAGAGTAGAGGCAGTGGAATTCCTTCCGAGACACAGGGTGAATTCAAACGCTTGTTTGTACTGTACTGCTGGATATTTCAGATATTCAGAGGCTTTTTTCTTTTCCACGACTAGTGTATATCATGATAGAAAAAGTTAAATTCTATTTTATGATATTTCTGGTGACCGCCTGAAGGTCGGTGAACTTTGGAATCTTCAACCACGACAACAACGACAACCCAACCCAACTACCACCTCCTCCTCCACTACCACCACCACCACCACCACCACTACCACCACCACAACCTCCACCACAACCACGAGCACCTTCAACACCCACCATCATCAACACCACAACCACTAATAACTAGATTCCACCCAACACCAATACCTTCCGACCAAACGGCTACCGACGCTTTTGCCGTTTCGCGCTACTCCACACTAGCATCCAACTCCTCTTTCGGCTTGTCACTGGTCTCCTCCGCCACTCTCGTTGCCTCTCCGTCTCCGCTCCGGACCGGACCAACCTTCGCCACCGTCTCTCTCCGCCTCCTTTGGTTGTGTGTCCGCCGCCGCCGCCATTCTCCGCGTCACGTATACACTTTGACCTCATCACGACGATCAGCCTACCCCTCGTCGGCTGTGCCTACTCTGCGCCTGCAACGTAGCTCCCGCGTTGTTGGTGGTGTAGATAGTGGACAGAACCCTCTCGGAATTCGTGTGGGGCCACCCTTTTTTTCCAACACGCACCCACCTGCTTGGTACTCCACCTACATACATACATACCCATACATAGTACGTGCGGCCCACTTGTCCACTACATACGACAGGTCACCCATTCCACCGGGTTTCCTCTGCAGCCATTTCGCCGGTCAACTTGAACCGCCGTCTCGCGAGAACAAATACTCCCGAAGGCCGCCGGTTTTCAGCAATCCACAGTCTGTCTCGAACACCACCACCACCATCACGGCTTCCTCCAGCAATAACGACTCGCCGGCTCGCAATATGGTAACACCTACTAGGCCACCAAACAATCGCACTTTGTCTACACGGTCTCAAGTGGAGTCGGTGGAGTTGCCGCCCCTGTCCAGTGCCGAGTCAACCCCTTCAATAGCCGACGACCACGATCCCATACAAGACAGCATCGTGGCAAGTGACAAGGACGATGGCGCTGGAGAGGAGGATGAACGGAGGGGGCGATCATCGACTATTGATCATTCAAAGTATGAAATGATGGACCCCAGGAATATGAGTCCTCGACGAGACAGCGAGGAACTGAATCAGCTCGGTGCGGAAGCCAAGGCGAGACTTGAGGCGTAGGTTACCTAATATTGGGAGGGGTTCGGGTTCATCGGTTTTTGGCGCTGACTGGCGCTTTCTTCAACAACAGACAAGCCCAAACTCTCCAATCAGGTCTACTGGCGTTGCTGGATCGGGTCGAGAAAGTCCGTGAGGAACATGATAAACTGGAGGGTGAAAACCGTTTCCTACAAGAGTACGACTTTCTATTTCTCAACAATTCCTGGACAGCTGTGTCATCCACTACAGCACCAAAAAAAGATATCTTACTAACATATCCATCCTTGTAGGTACATTGGTTCTCTAATGGCAACATCAAAAATTACTGGGTCGTCTTCTGGAGCGCGCGGCAGGAATTCCGGTGGGAGGTTAAAGTGAATCCGAGCGTTTTGTAGCCTGAAAGGAAACGGTAGCACGGCGGAACCGAGGAAATGGAGATATCAACCTGTTAGAACGGGGGGGCGGGTCGGGGATGTTCTTTTTCGTCTTTCTTTTGTACAGTGGTTTTTTGAGCGATGCATGATGCAACGATTAATTGGTTTGGGGGGGAGGGAGACATGTTGGCGGACGAAGATGGGAAGGGAATGGGTACGGTGGGACACGAAACCGACGACACGACAACGATAGACGGCAACTCTACACTGGTGCCGAACCTGGGCCTTTTCATCCATTGCCCTAGGAGGCTGGCGAAGGTCATCTGTGGCATGATGAACTCAATATCCCTATGAAGCGTTATATCTCGCATATATCGGACGCTTGTTTTTTTTTGTTTTTTTTTTGTTTTCCAGGAAAACTGCACGGAGGTTTTATACCCGAGCCCGCTGCTCTACATCTATTTTCCCAATTCAAGGATGGGGGAAGAGGAAAACGAAAAAACTTGTATATATTTTTTTAATTCTTCTGTGCTGCTTTGGATAGGAGGCTTGTTGTATGTTTTCCCCCCCTCCCCCTTCACCTTTTCTTGATTCTTCTTTTTTTTTTCCTAACGGTGTCTTTTTCTTGAGCTACTGGTTTGGTGTTCAGTGTTTGCATATATTTTTTATGGTGGTGGGGAAATACTTTTGGCTGTAGGTATTTTGTGGATTTTTTATCCCCCATTTTTTTCTTTGGGGAAAATCCGAACTTTCTTGACTGTTTTTTTTTTTCTCATTTCACCAAAGAGGTTTGAATAGGGTCTGCGGTGTTTTTTCCTTTTGACTGCTTGCTTTTTTGGAAAGTAGGTGGATGTACAAGAAACGGGGAAGAGAAGAACTTGTATGTAAGTAGCAGTTGGCAGTTAGGAGCTTCTTTTGGGTAGACAAATATGGTGGGGCGTTGAATTTGGGGATTGTTGATTTGACCCGCCAGAAGGGGAATGCTGCAGTGATACGTGAGTTTTTTTTTACCTGGGAGGATGAGAATGTTAGACCCAGACTAACGGGTGTAGATGGTATGTAGCTTCAACGGTGCGGTGGATTTACACTTTGCCACCGAGATGCATTCTATGATACTATTATATCATCATCACTGGATATAAATGGAACACACACACACCATCTACCTCCGCCCCCCCCTCCACTCCCCCAAATCCAGTCGTGTTGTACCGGGTATGGGACCCTGCGTCGTATTTTTTTTGTGCGGCCCGCCCGCACGCACACCACATCATCCCTCCGCCGCGGCGCGACTTGAACTAACTTTTTTTTCTTTTTCATGCGGGCGATTGGATTTTTTCTGGCACTGTCGTATATCGAGGGGTCTAGGGTAGATAGATAGGCTTTTCAATAGGAAGTGTTGTGGACAACACATCTAGAGTAGAGGTAGGGGCGGAGATATAGTGGTTCCCCCCCCCCCCCCCCGGCCCCCCCCGGCCCCGCCATCCAGCCATCCCGTCCCGCATGGCTATGCGGGCGAGGGCGTACGTGTACTTACATCCATATCCACATAGTAAGTGGCTGGTACATGCGTACGGGCTTCTCCTGGATATGTATGTGGCGGACATGCCCGTGGCCGACTCTGGGCGTGGCGTGGCGTGGCGGAAGGGCAAGAATCAGGTATCTAACCATCGAACGATGTCGACGGAATAAGCTTGTGGCGGTGGGTGAGCCAACCATATCCGCAGGTTTTGCCAATTTTGTCTGGTTCTGTGTGTTTTTATGGCGGCGGCGTTTGGTGTGGAATGGTGGGGGCTCTATTTCCTACAAAAAGAGTAAATTTTTTTAAATTTTTTAAAAAAAATTGCCCAAACGTCATGTGTGTTGTTCTGTGTTCGTCCCTGCATCTACAGAACTGTGGGGTGTGGGGGTTTCGTGTATGTAAACGTGGTTGTAACGTGGGGAAATGCAAGTTTGTCACTGGGAGAGGATATGTACTTAGTATGTATGTATGTATGAGGAATTGGGGCGCGCGCGCCGGCGGGAAGGGCGGGTGGCGTGGAGAGGAATGGGATGTAATGCGGCTCTCCGAGAGCTTTTGTGCGGCTGCAGCAGAATGATATCACACAACACACGCAACCAGGTTCAACATACCAGCGGAGATGCTCCGTGCATACGTATGGAAATCTCCAGCTGCTGCACAAGCACAAAACTGTCAGCCGGCAGTTTTTTTAGTTTTATTTTTGCGTGAATGGGTGCTGGAAAGGGTAGGGGTTTTTTTTTATTTTTTTTTTTGGTTTTTGCAATGGGCACATGTTCGCAGATATCCGATGGGTGCTTTTTGTTTTTTTTTGTTTCGTTGATGTAAAACCTTTGAAGAGTTTGAAGAAAACTGAGGCCCAATTAGAGTGAGGTTGAGGCATTTGGCGAGGGGTGTGTACTGTATAGTGTGTTTCGCAGGGATTTTTTTTGTTTGAACACAACCCTGGGGAAACATCCACACACATCACACCTACTGGAGGATGCACGGCCCATTCGCTTGGAACTGCAGGGGGTAGGGTAGGAGAGATGGAGAGTTTTCCGGATTCTGGGAACGCTTGACAGCTATGTGCAGGTCTGGTCGTTGAAAATCACATGTACCAGGGCATGGTGTTTGGAATGTTTCGAAATTCGCTCGAACATGTGCTCTATCTAGTGTAGGATACAATGGTACCGCTGGTACTGCTAGCGGTGGATATGCATTAGACGGCCTACGGGCGGCTCCGGCGGAGCTATCGGGCTTCGTTGTGACGTCGTTGAGCAATGCGAATGAGCGGGAGATCATGATGGAGGAGCTGCCGAGAAGACCCTGAATGTTTTGAGCCCTTCCCCCCCCCCACCACCTCCGTACAAAGCTTAAGCCGACTTCGACTTCCTACTCCTACCCCCTAGTTCCGTCTCAGAATGTTTGGAATCCCCGACCTTTCTTTGCTTTCACCGCAACGTTCCTGAACAGGTATCCGCACACGCACGCACATGATCATAATCATAAATTCCAGCGTAATTCACGCTTCAAAATCCCTCCCCTCCAAATCCGTTTTAAGCTTTCTCCGCGGGTGGGCAATGGTTGGTTTCTAGCTAACGGATCTTGCCATACTGACGGCCGTTCAGGATCCGAAATTGAAGCGGTGAAAAAAATTAATTTTGGGGTTCGTTTTGAAGAGAAAGTTGTATTGACGTAGTAGTGAGTGGGTATATGTTTGGCCGGACCCGCCCGAGTGCAATGAGGATACATATTCGGAAATAAACTCGGGCCGGGTCGGTGGATGATCCAGAAGGTAGAGTACGATTCCAAGCCCCCCCAAATGAAACTTCCCTAATAATATTTGCGAGTGTGAAATCAGAAATCTCCACCCTCTAGCTCTGCTTGCCGGGAGGTCAGGTTGAAGTGGAGCAAATGAGAACCCGGACCATCAGTTGTGGGTCTTCCCAGAACCGCAGGGTCGGGAACTGCAATCTTTGCCGTCGATGTTCCTGCCAATGATGGAGTTGGGTATTGGAAGAAGGATACACTGGCTTGAGGGATGAATAGAGTACATACCTGGTCCAAATTAACCATATTATTCCTTAGAAACATAACACATATCTCATCGTCTAGGATACGAATATCGTTGCTGGCCGATTGCGTATCAGCTTCCAAGGTCAGTACAATGCTTTGGTGCTACTCAGAAGATCCGCCCAATCCTGCTTATCCAGCACTTTTAGATAAGTAGTTCGAATCGGCACGCCGCGATGAACGCGTAGTTTCTTTGGCGTAACGGGCGGGTGTGATTTGGAGAGTTCTACCGGGCAGATTTCGGTTTGACCGGGTGGAAAGTGGATGAGATTGAAAATTCCCTCTATGATGAACAATGAGATTCATCATCATCGGTCACTCACTACCCCTTATCAGCCCAGTATCACGTTACGCAACGCGAAACGCCAAGCCAGATAACCTTTCACAAGACAACGTTACCACAACGTGCCTCCTCGCTAGTTACCCTTAGTGCCTCACCTCGAGCACATCACGAAGCTTACCCAACTTGAGTTCTCCAATAAACAGCACCTTCTAAACGATAGTTATTGCCAGCAACCCAATGTCGGGTCGGCTACAGCGGAAGAGCGTGCGCAGCTCTCAGCGCTCGCGTCACTCGGTAATGGTTACCGGAGATGATGCCCTCTCATACGCTCTACGCACCGCCTACCTGCACTACCTGCTTCAGCCTCGACCCCGACGTCAGGTCCCTGCCCCTCCCCCACCGCACGTCAACCGCATATCTACAAGTAGCTTCCAGGACTTGATTACCGACTTTTCCCGCACGCATAGAGACCCCAAGAGCATTAGATTCCCGAAGGGCTTCTTGCCCGTGCTGAAGGAGCGGACTCAGTTGGTGTTGATGGGCCAGGACCGTCAAGTCGAATATAAAGACGCCGCGGTGAAGCGCACATTTGGTTCCTTCTATGGCGCATTGGTCGAGCCTCGTTACTACGAAAATACGGCGAAGTCACGCCGGCCGGAGGATCTGTTGTTGATTTTCTACACCCATGCAACAAAGGAGCTGCAGAAGCTTAGGCAAGATGACTCTTGGAAACAATTGGTCGATCGCCACGTGGCGCTGTTCGTCCGGTTGATGAATATCATCATTAAGGAGCAGGGCTGGGCATCGAGTAATCCGGAACTGACGGCTCGATTGTCTACATTGGAGAAAAAGCTGTTACGGCATGATGAAAATCTGACAGAAGATGGTGGCAGTGGACGCGGGTCGTTATCGGGAACGGTGCTGGGTCCACCGGAACCTTTGAGCTATAACGTTAATGATATGCCAATGGTGAAGACTGTGTCAAGGGTGTTCAATGTCCCTTTGGAGGTATTACAGCAAGACATAAACAAAAACAAGTCGGTTTGGACGGAAAAGGCCGCCTTCCAGGACATGAAGGCGTATATGAATAATCTCAATTTGAACACCGGAAATACCCTACGGAGAGACGATTTTGATCTAGATGAAGCCTACGATGCCTGGTGTAAAGCTGAAAAGTCGGAGGTCTCGGAGTTGATTTTGATTATGGGTCGGGCACATCAAGAATTGCTGATAGGATCCGCCTCTGCGCCACGTAATAGGATAAGCCATATGCACACCGCATCGACATATGACAGTGTCCACCGAACTCAGAGTGACCTGCATCGCCAGTCAATGTACGAGTCACCATCTTTGTACAACGGTCAGAGCATGGATCAAATGGGGACTACTATGGAAGACGACGATACGCCGTATGTCTACATTCCCCCAGATCCCCGTATCTTCTACCGGCACGTTGTCAGCCGCTGTTTAACGGCCGACTTTAACAATCCTGATGTGGAACTGGAACCCATTGAAATACCCGGCTCGGATGATCCTGTTTTACTATTGTCAAAATCATCGTTTGAGTTGTTGGAGCAATGTGGTCTTCGATGGAGGCTACCAAAGTTCTCGAGGATGACTTTATTCCTTGATGCCTTACGGATGAAATACCAAGAAGGAGAAGTCGACCTTTCTACACTCGATGCCGCATTCATGTATTTCGACAAAGTAGTCGAGAGTAACTGGGTAGCATGGTCACTCGCAGATCAGAATGCGTACAGGCAACTTTTGACTTCGGTGCACGACTTTATTCTGCGCGAATTATACGACATACTGCAGCACGCATACGATAAGAAAGCCAAACCAATTGGACAAGTGATGTGGGTTCTCGATCAGCATATATATAGCAACGAGTTGTTTACCCGGGGCAATATGGATGACTATGTGCAGCAAATGAAAGAAGGGCTGAAGACTAGAGCGGAACAGGTTCTGGAGGAAATGTATGAGGAGGAAATCCTAAGGAACAGCGAAACTTTAGATCCATTGAATGTGGTGACTCTGGTACAGAATGTTATCAAACTGGCCGAGAAGGTTAGCAAGAGATTCAGGGAACCGGTTTTAGGGTAAGCGCTTTCGTCCACTCAGATCTACGACGTTCTAACACGACATGTATGGTCAGTGCGGTGGATCCTATGATGGCCCTCGTGGAGGTTGTCTTCCCGAAACTCGCCCTCAAAATTCGGGATGTGGTTGAGGACCTTATCCAAGCACTTCGAGACGAAGGAAAGGAGATGGATGTTGAGGACGGGTTTGAGCTTTACAGGGAGCTGTCTGAAGTACGACGCATATACCTTGAAGCATTTCCGGGAAGCCAGTTTCCAGTACACCTCGAGGACATATTCATTGAATTTCCCTTACGATGGCTTCAAAAAATTGATTCCATGGTCATGGGTTGGGTTGAAGGAGCAGTCAAACAGGACAAGCTCATGTTCGAATGGCCAGAGGGGAAAGAATTGGGTGAAGAAAGGCATACAAGTTCGGCAGTGGATATATTCCGCTCTTTCAACCAGTCGATTGATTTTCTCAAGAAGCTGGAATGGCAAGACGAGTTGCAATACGCGAAGTTTATGACGACCGTGTCAAAGATATTGGGCAAGGGTATCATGCGGTATTGCGAAGAACTAGATTATTGGTTTACCCATGAAATGAGCAAGAAAACTCCAGAGCAAGAGGCAGCACAATCCCAGACAAAGCAGCAGAAGTGGATGGCAATGGCGAAGGAAGCGTGGTCCAACACACAAAAAGTGGAGCCGTTTCAGTTTGCTCCTGAGGTATGCTGCCTAAATATCTGACGGGCTGTGGGGCGCTATCAATTAACTGATTTTGAAAACCAGTCGTGCGTTAAACTCAATAACATCGAATTTGCATTGGAACAGTTTGATAAAGTTGAAACTGTAGTCGGTGCTGAGAGATTGGCCGGAATCATCCAAAAATACGAGCCACCACAGCGTGGCCGGGATAAGAAGACCACATACGTCTTTACTGTTAAGATTATGGAAGCGGAAGACCTAAAGGCAATGGATATCAGCGGATACAGTGACCCATATGTCGTCCTCGGTGACGAATTTCACAGGAGGCTCGCCAAAACACGCATTGTTTACAGTAACTTGAATCCACGATGGGAGGAGTCGTTTGATATCACTACAGAGGGCCCCTTGCTGCTGGTTGCGACTTTGTGGGACTGGGATACCGTAGGTGATCACGACTGTCTTGGGCGGGCTAGTCTCAAATTGGATCCTCACGCTTTCATGGACTTTTTGCCGAAAGAGCTCTGGTTGGATTTGGATACTCAGGGGCGACTTTTGTTGAGAATCAGCATGGAGGGTGAAAGAGATGATATCCAGTTTCATTTTGGAAAAGCATTCCGAACTTTGAAGAGGACTGAACGGGATATGACGAGGCAGATTACCGATAAGGTACTTCTTTAATTTCTCCGCGTAATTTTGAAGTTTTTTTTTTCTAACTCAGTATTAGCTGTCTGCATATATTCACCACTGTCTTTCACGAGCTGCTTTGAAGAACGTTCTTTCGAAGGGTGGTTACGGCATATCCGCCGTCTCTAGTCTGTTCAGCCGCACGGGGTTCAACAGCGGAAGGCCGCAATCAACTCAGACACAGGCAATCACCGACGCCGACATCGCCGCAGCAGTGTCGCCTTTGACTGACTACTTTAACGAGAACTTTGCAATCCTGAACCAAACACTGACACCTTCCGCAATGACTCTCGTTATGACAAAGTTATGGAAAGAAGTACTCGTCACCCTTGAGGCCTTACTGGTCCCAACGCTCTCGGATAAGCCCTCACAGCAACGCCCACTATCACGACAGGAGACAGAAGTGGTGTTCAGGTGGCTCCAGGTAACCACACAACCCTTCTATCACCTCAGAAACACTTCAGCTAACAAAAATGTAGTTAATGTTCGACTTCTTCCACGCGGTCGACGAGACAACAGGTGAAGCCACCGGTGTCCCAATCGAGCAATTAAAATCCCCTAAATACCACGAACTCCAAACATTAAACTTCTTCTACTTCGAATCCACCAGTGACCTAATCCGGAGCTCGGAACGTATTGGAAACGCAATCTCGGCGAAGCAGCAAGCGCATAGACAACAAATGATGAACAACACCTCGTCTTCCTCTAATACTTTATCCGTTTCCGGCGGTGGTGGCGGTGGTGGCGGTGGTGGCGGTGGTGGCGGTGGTGGTCGCGGGGTCGGACGATCAAAGAGTGTGTTGAATAAACGAAACCTGGGGACTATGAGGAAGGTGAAGGAAGAGAAACGTAGAGAGGCACAGGCAGAACCAAACGATGATATGATCCTGAGGATTTTGAGGATGAGACCCGAGGCAGCGGCGTATTTGAGGGATAGGGCGAGACAGAAGGAGAAGGTGGAGAGTATTGCGGCTATGGATGCCATTGTGGCTAGGAGCGTGCAGCAGGGTCCGGGGAGGATGGGGAGTTTTCAGAATATGGGGAGGCGGTAATGGGAGGCGGGGGAGCGGTTTGGTTGGTTTGTGTGTGTTTTTTGGGCGGGGTGTTTTTGTTTTCGGTAAAAGGGAATTGTTATGGTCATGTCGGGGTGTTTTTTTTTTTTTATATCATGGCTGCTGGCGGGTTTGTTTGTTGGGTTGGTTTCGAAAGGTAGTTTGTGCAGTTTTGTTTTTGTTTTTTCCTATTTGTTCGTAATTACGCATTTTTGAAAAAAAAAAGAGATGAGCTGTCTCTTTTGTGGGGTAAATTTCCCGCCTGTGGAAAACTTGATGTTTTTGATGGGGAGGGGGGAGGGGGGAGGGAGGATAGTAATGTTAACGTTTGTTTCTTTGACTTTTTCTGGATTTTGTCATTTTTTGCGATCATCAATTGGATTCTTGTGGTTTTTCAATCATACAGTCTGTTTTTTTTATACATATCTGATAGATAGTTTCAGAATTTCCTCTTTTCGAATCCTTTGATCGCTGGAATATATATTTGCAA
>MU122223.1:0-42148 GCA_014904905.1 Wilcoxina mikolae CBS 423.85 | reverse complement strand
TTTCTTGTGCCCAGACTGAAAAGAAAATCGAAATACATAGCTTGCAATTGATGCTGTATGAAATAATGGGGGGATTTTTTGACGGTGGACGAATTCGAAAAGTTGGTATCTATTGAGTTCAAAGATATATATATAAAAAAAAAGGGCAATCGTTTTTAAATCTTGCGTCTGTCTGTCTGTCTGTAACTTTTTCTTACAACACATTATCTGGATCGATCTCTCACCCGGTCAACAATATCAAAAGATACATGTGTACTTAAGTAAGCACATCATTTGGACCGAATGTCTCTGCATCTCAATCTTTTGTGGGTTGAGGAGGTCGAGATAAGATGCGGCTCGCAAGCACGTGCTGTGGCGGCGCTAACTAACACCCAGCCAATACGTTGGGAAGATCGAGTTTGACCAGAGAACCAAAAAGATTGATCACTAAAATCACTATAGGTTTTGGACCTACGTACGACCTTAAGCTTGGTTAGGTATTTACAGCACCCCACCATGGCCAGCCAAGCTACTTTAGGAGAGTTTGCGCTTAATATTTCACCCTCGCATAGGACATGGAGGTGGTGTCTGGGTCTCAAAACCAATCTCGTTCTCGTCTTCTCAAAGATAGTGCATATTTTGGATCCTTCTATAACCTGACAGTAATCGATTCAATGAACTCCATCCATCGCTTTCTTCGCTGTGTCCTGTCCTCTCTCATATATACGCAAAGCTCCCTTGGAACAACAACAGATCACGGACCCCCCTGAGCCCTTTTAACCAGTCACCGGTAACCTTTGCCTTATTCCTATTCATCCAGAGATCCAACTCCTGTAACTCATTCTCAAAGGTTTCGCACTCTAGGAACGCAGTTTCAAAGTTCAAAGCCTGAGTGAGGAATGTCGCAGGGTGACCTAGCGAAGTAGGTGCAATTAACTGTAGACCGGTAAAGTGGGGTGGTGGTGCTGTAGTAGGAATACTGAACTGGCTACAGTATTCAAATGCAGGTGAGGTGATTGTCCATTTGTTGATGGCTCTGACGGAGGCCTAGTAGGTAGATTAAAAAAATTGAGAGATATTGCCATAGATACTTTGCAACTGCTTCCTCTTCTCCTTATAATACCACTTCGACCGTAGTGTATTGCCAGCATTGACTTTAGAATATCCGTATAGAGTTCTTTCTTCCTCTTGCCAGCCGTGTTCTGGTTATTCCAGTTTCACAATATCATCCTCCGGTTCACTTAATTGAACTTCTTCCCCTTCTGAGTCTATCTCACTGCTGGTGGAAGAGAGGTCTCCGTTAGAGGGACCGCTATCTAGTATTTCCCACTCTGCTTTAGAGGGATTGCTCCTTGGTATTTCCCCTCCCTATCAGAAGGGCCACTATCAGGCATTTTCCACTCTCCTATTGTATCTCTTCTCTTTCTCTCTGACAGTGCTGCAGAATGTCTGGAAGCCACTACTCTCTTGGAAGGACACGGTATTTTGACACTGAAGGAGGAAATAGCAGGTGTAGGGACGATATTGCAACGAGGGAAATTCGGTACGTGGATATGTGTGTTGGAAAGAGCTCGGTGAGACGATGAAAACGGTCCCCATTTCCAAGTCAATCGGTGCAAAATAAGTAAAATACTGCAGGGTTTAACAACAAAACCGCGGTTCGCGATATGAAGATGACCTTGTGTAGCAAAGCGAGCTGGATGACTGCGAAGAGTGAGAGGAGGCGATCTCAACGATCTAAAAAATCAAGCAATTTCGTCAAGAACTGAGAGTTATGTAGTCGAGAACTGCTTACTGGAGTAGCAGTGGTCCGAGAACTAGGTTAGGATTTTTAAATTTCCGAAAACTAGAAAATCCGTCGAGTATACCACAACCTACCTGAACCCGCGCAATGTCGTCCTCAACCACCTCCTACCCCATCTCTACATCAAGCGTTATTGCTACCCAAGCGAGTGGCGAACAGACTGAAACCCCGACCAAAAACCCTCAAAGTATGTTGCGCAACGCATGCGCTGTATATTCTCCCGCTAACACAAGTCGTAGACCCGCATGAAATGCTCCGTGGCTGGATCCTCATCCAAGGACTCGGGGTCCCGACTATGAGCTCGTGGGGAAGTCCAAGGAAGAGCTCGTCCGGTATATGATGGAGGTCCGAGGAGTTACCAACGAGGAGACTGCGAAGCTCATTGTTAAGAGGACTCCAGCCGCGATGTTGCCGCGAGCGGCGCTGGGTCCCCACCCGGCTCATATCCCCACTATCAGTCAGCTTCGGGCGATGGCTGAGGAGGAGTAAGCGGGGAGGGAGGCGAACGCTGGAGGAGTCTGGAAGGGCGTTAGGGGTTTTCTGCTGTCAATTTGAGAAACGGTTAGTCAATTGGCTGCTTTGGGGGGTGTTGGTCCGTAGACACCTGGTGTTTGTGCTTTTCTTGCGTAAAATGAATACTTTCGTCCTTGTCCAAATGCTAGAACCTTATCTCCAACACTTCACGGTCTCTCACCCGTCACGCTCACGCTCCCACAACCACACTCCCATACCACCACCACTCTCACTGCCTACCCGCTACTCTTACAGTCGCCTTTACATATCCTACTACCTCTATATCTCGATCGACATGGAGCAAATTGATCTGATCAGTGTTGCGGCATTCACTCTTTACGCCGCAGGACTTGACATCAAGGTGAATCCCGTCCCTCCGACTTTCTGAGCAAGACTGAGACTTTAAAGGCTGCAGAGGTCCTCCACCTTACAAGGACTGCGGGTGTGAAGATTGACCAGCTGCGTGAAGTCGAAGCGTCTCTCCTGGATAAGGTGCGAGCAAACAGCATTGGTGTTGTGAGTGGATATTAACCGGTCCCTAGGTCGGTAGAGACCACGTCGGACATCTCATCGGAAGTGGAATTCCTGCCAACAAGGAGCTCATTGCGCTGCGTGAAACTTTTCGCAAGGTCCATTATACCACCCTCGCACCATACTTCCTCGCATATCTTCAAAACCTGGACGAGTTTGCCGTTCTTCTCCGTGCGGAGACTATCCAGGCGCCGTATCCTATCAGACCACTCCTGTTGAAGGCCCTCGATAACAAGATTACGAGCGGCATCTTCGGAACTTGTGCGGTTTACTACTCGGCGATGAAAAACGCGTTTTCGGGAGAGCCTATCAAATCCCTTGCCATCCCAAGCACTGTTTAATGCTTAAGAACGAGCTACTCATCGACGTGAGCTACTATATGCGTCCTATTCATATCTCCGAGCTCAAGGACGGCCCGGCGATGAGCAGTGCAATGTTAGACGAAAGCATGACGGTGGAACTTAGTGGAGACCTGGAGAATGGGTTCACAATACGTCGCTCAATTGGAAGGGGAGAGCAGGAATGGGATTGAGAAGCTGGAGGAGGTTGAAGACCTCAACAACTTTAAGGCCAAGGTCTGGACCCGCAAGAACCTTCGCAGAAAGGATCATTTCATCAACGTCAAGTCATCCATATACCCCCACATCATAGCAGAGATCGCCATCGATCTCCAAACTGGGTGGTCCAACATCGAAGAGTACAAACCGTCTAGTAGCGCCGACGAACTCCACAACGAAGAGACTTATAATCTGAAGGACGTAGAGGAGAGGTCTTTGTTCATCGAGAAGGTAAAGATGTTATTCGAGGATTCCTCCGCCCCACGGCCCGAAGACACCGAGTCGTTTGTCCAATTCTTGGAGATCTACACTAGGATCATCAGTACCAGGACTGCTTAGAAAGGGGGCGAGATGATGTTGTGTAACTTTTGGTCGTGGTCGAGGATGATAATATGGAAGAGAGGGTTCTATAAAATAGGTAAAGGATAAAACGTGTACATCGTGCAAACCCTCTACCATACCATTTCTTTCTATCTTCATCCGTTCATGGGCAGCCCAAAATGCCCGTCTCCCTACCACTTCATCATTTCGCACTGAATTATCAACAGTCGACAGTTAGTCTGGAAGCCGGCACTACCAATATACCCCCATCATACATCTCGCCCTCGAACAATCTCCATCCCATGTACATACTGTTTATACCCCTCGGCAGACATATTAACAAACGCATGACCACAACCATTACTGTGCTGTAGTGGAGCGGGTATTGGACAACATTGATGTTTTAGTAGGGAATTACCTGCAGACACTTGCTCACATTTCCTCTATTGGTACAACAGAAATGGTCTGATTGGGGGGGGGGGTGGTCTGATGTGAGTCTAATGTGGGTCTGATGTAAAGGTTATTTTCGGCTGCTTTCACGGTGAGGCTGGGCGCGGTACTAGGTGAAAAGGTTCCAAAACTGGGTGCGTTGGGGTTCGATTCTGGCTCCCTTGGCACCAACTATTGGATACAATTCCACTCGAACACAGAGTAAGTAAAGTACTTAGTAAGATTATCGCCGATTTTGTTGACTTTTCAAACTGGCTCATATTCATTGGTAGTATTTCTTTTTCCTGCATGAACTATAAGCCAGGCACCAAGATAGTGCAATTCTTGGAGGTTTCGTTTATAAGGGACAAGGCTACGGTTGGTGATGGGAACCGTGGGCAGGAGACGGACGAAGAGGGGGGAGCAGGCGGGAGTCGGTGAGACTAATGGTACAGAGTCGATGAGGAAGTCAGTTTAACCTGTCTGCTCACACGTCGAAGAAACGACCTGTGACGGACCTACGTGCCGTCATTAGTTGAGGAGCCTGAGCCTGAGAGATGATACCTGGGAATAGGTATGGAGCGGTGCAAAAAAAAAAACTTTGTAGAGTAGAAATGGCAGTCTGGCTACGTATACGGCAGCGTTTTCGAGTTGAAGTGCAATTACTAGGAATTCAATTTGCGCCGTCGCCTAAAAGTGTATTAGAGAACAGAAGGTAGAACAAATAGAGCCTTGGGGGAGTCCTAGAAGGAAGCTATGTGTGTTTATAGCAGATCGTGGTTTGTGACGGGCACCACTGTATCTACCATTACTCAACAACCGCTGGTCAAATGAAATTCCCAACTTATTCCAAGAAGGACAACCTTCCAAAGATTTGTCTTTGTAGACTTTTCAACCAACACGTACACTGGTCTTGGTGAAATGGTGTTGGTCCAGATTCTCTAGTTGCCATGTGCGTGCACCGTCAATAGTTTCTACGATCTACGGGATAATTAGGTGCTGACCGTTCTTCAAAGAACGAACGGCCATGGACACGCCCAGGTGGACCGTTCTATAAACAGATCCTTATCCCCCCACACTGGTGATCTGTGCCGCGTCGGGCTACAAACCAGCCCAATGCTGAAGTAGGGCTCGAGTAATATCAAAAGCAATCAGAGATGGGTCTATGATCGTATGTATACGGAAGGCGGAGGTCACACTCTAGATCTCTCTCTCACCGTGACGTGTGGTTGGAACAGCCAATAGAATTGCACACACACCAAAATCGGTAGCTTCGTTTTAATTGTTTGTAGACGATACCCGTTTTCCCAAACTGCTCTCAGTGCTGTGATATTCAGGTCATAGTTCCTCACTCGATGAATAAAACACATCACCACCCCCCAAGCAAGAAAGAAAGACAAGCTCAAGCTTGCAAACTTGCAAGAAAGTAAAAATAAAAACTAAATACACGGAAAAACCCCCTAAATCCCGGAATCCCCACCCCCAAACCATAGACGCCGTTTCGCAGAATGATATGTACTCCTTAACCCAGAAGAAAAAAAAAGCATTTAAGACCCCACCAGTTAAAATTTGAATACCGAATGCCCCAACAGTTCCATTCGGATCTGCTTGCCTCTCTCCATGGGCATATCTCCATTCACGCTCCCTCCCTCCCTGCTGATATTAGCACGGTTCGGATCCTATTCCTCTTCCGCAGCGCCGGCCTTCTCGCTTTCCATCAGCTCGTCGAGGTCGCCAAAGATGGTTCCTTCCGGTAGCACCGTAAGATCCTTATCAAACACGGGGCCGATGGTTTCGACCCATCTCTTGCGGCGCTCCATCAGCATTCGTGCCTGTTCTCCGATGCCAACATGTGCACGCGCCACTCCGACGCCGTTGGGGACGTTCTTCTTCTTCTTACTGGCTTTCATGTTGCGACTGCGTTTGGCAAATGCTTGTTCGACCTAGTATCACAATTGGTTAGTTGGATGAGGAGGAGAGGAAAGAGGAGGAAAGGGGGGGGGAGGGGGGGGAGTGCCTGTTTATCGAGATCTTCTAGTATTGTGACGTATTCCTGGTATGCGAGCTGTTCCTTAAGCTGCTCGGCTATTCGGGCTTTACGTGCACCATTTATAAGCGCCTGTTCCCGCAGCTGCTTCTGTAGTGCGCGGAGACGCGCAGAAACTTCGTCGTCTTGGCGGTTGTCAAAGTCGAGCTCCTGGTTTGGGTCCAGAAGGCCAACGTAAACCATTTCTCGGCGGATACGCTCGTCAAGGGTGGAGTAGTCGGATTTACCGGTGGGGATTTTCCAATTGACGTCGCTGGAGTTGGAGAGAGTGGTGGCGTAGGTTTTGGAGGGTGGTGTGGACTCGCCATTCGCGGCTGGGTGTGAGTCTGCGTCGTCCTCGGGATCCTCCGGGAGGTAGGCGGCAAGGAGACGAGAGAGGAGTGGCCCACACGATACTTCTTCCTTATCAAGTTGGTCTTCGGAGACATCTTCGGGTTTTCCTTTCGGGGTGTTGGCGGTCTTGTTGCTGCCGTTGTTGGTGGGTGGAGCTGGAGATGCAAATGACGCGCCGGGACCATCCTCCTCCGCCCACTGCTCCGAGTAGTGTTTTCCGAGCTTGGGGATCATGTAGGGTGTGACTCGGTCACCTCTCTCGCGCAGGAAAGCTAGGTCTTCTTCCGAGAATTGGCGGAAGTATGGCTCAATGTAGGTGCTGAAGGTGTTGATTGCAACCTGATTGGTGGGCTTTGCTTTGGAGAAGTCCTCGTCGGGTGGATCACCAGGTATAAGCTTGGAGAGGTCATCCTCGGGAAACCTGGCTACCGCAAATGCCTTCGCTTTCTCCTCGTAAGGGGTCTTATCTGTAACGGCGGGGATCTCATAGACTGCTGGGTCGTCCTCGAGAGGTTCGAACACGACGAAAGGGGCAGCCGCGGGAGGTTGGTGTTCGGCGTCGGAATCTTCGGCCGGAGAGGCATGCTTAACCTCGGGGCTCTTCTTTTTCTTCTCTCCTGATTCCTCGATCAGCTAAAAGACGACCAATCAGGGGGGAGGGTAGGAACCTCTAGCTATAGCATCGCTGGGTGGACCCTGTCCCGTCGCCTGGTGAGCGCCGACAGCAAGCGGTCTCTTATGCTCCGGCTCTGCCTTGCGTTTCTTCAGTTTGATCTTCTCTCTGCGCTCGGCATCCTCTCTCGCCTTGCGATCCTTCTCCTGTTGCGCCGCCTCCTCTCTCGCCTTACGATCCTCCATCCTCCCCTGGAAAACGCGTAACGCCTTCTCGGTGCTCTGGCCACGAGCAATTGCGCTGTCCTTCAGCACGCTGAGCTCTTGTCGGAGTGTGATAAGTGTAGCCGACGATGGGATACCGGGGTTGTCGGAGAGGTGTAGTCGCTCGAACAGGTCTTCGTATGTGACTTTGGCGGAAGAAGGGCCGGCAAAGTCGCTCGAGAGGGTGTCTGCCGAAAAAGCAGAGCCCGACGCCGGGGTCGTGTTTCGACTCCGTGAGCGACGGCCCTGTGACGACATACCGCCGCCGCGCGACTTGTTGCCTTTGCCCTTTGCGCCTTTGGTCGACATAGCGGGAAAGGCGGTAAAGTAGCCGTCAGGATATGCGCTGTGTGTGCGGCAGTATCTTTCCGGCTGGTGTGCTGGTTGGTTGCAATGTTACTTATGCGATGTCGGGGTGGAGTTGAGGCGCGACTGTCTCGAAGGCGTAAGTGTGCTATTCCACAGTGGAAGTCGAAGGGTCGATGACCGATCGAGTTAGAGCGCGCGCTGGAGGCTTGGCGCGTCGTAACCCAATAACGGCAAACGATTGACCGGACCCAGATCAGCGCGACGAAGCGTGGAGAGGGGTCGATACGAGCTGTCACCACTCTCTGTCCAGTCTGTCCAGCATCAATATCAATCGCCAGTTGCACGCATTTGTCTGCCTCGTCTCTCTGCGTTGCTCGCGATTGCAACACGGACAACGAGGACGGCCAAGACATGCTGCGACGCTTCTACCCTACCACTGCTATCGCCAACGCTCGGCCTTTGCTGGGCAAAGAAACAGCCCACACCACCAAGAAGCTAAGACCATGACCACGATACGACAAGACACAGGCCGAAGAATCTGCTGTATAGCTGAGGCAAACGACGTCCTCCACTGTCTACTGCCTGAACCTCTCATCCTCCGAACCATTCCGCCATCTTGAGACCGTCCGAGCGGCATTAGTATCGGTGTTGGCTCGTCGTCAGAGCTTGGTAATCCCTAAGCTGAAACCCACCATCGATCGTTGTCATACATATCCCCGCTTCCCGACTGCACTCTTACGAGCCATCATCGGGGGCGTGTGTATGGAAGAGCAGAGGACGAGTTGATGAAAAAAGTTGGTGTTGCTAGACGTCGCAGACATTGCCCCAGATGTGTATGTTGCTTAAAGTTTGCATGCTGTGTTTTGTACCACCGAGCCGGAGCTTACACTTTTCACAACACAGCTGCAGAGACCATCCGTGCCTCCGTCCTGGTATTCCCAGTCGTCTCCCCCGTCGCCTCGGTGAACCCGAACACATTCTCCCAAGCCCAGGTTCGCTCCTCGCCCCACCCGAAATCGCACTGCTGACCTCTCCAGCCCAGCAACCTCACCTTTACTCTCTCGGTGAAAACTCCACACATAACTACTCTGTTCACGGCGGGTAGGAATGGCGGCGATTTTCTCGCAGGCGTCCTACACTTCCCTGACCTCTCACCGACCTCTAAATGTCGCAATATCTCTACTCTTCCTCGTACCAGCCTCTATGATGATCTCCCCAAGAATAACAATAGCGCCATTGCGCTGTTCCCAGTAATCGCCTTTGCGCCATGGACTCCACACTGCAATAAAGAGTTTCTTGACGCTGCGCGAAATGAGAGGTCTACGCTTGATGGGTTCTTTTTCTACTCTCCGAATTTCACGAACTCGATTCCGGATAATGGCGACGACTACTGGCATGGTGTCAAGTTTAAGGACTACATGTTTCCGATCTACGCCATGCGCGGGCGAGAGGGAGAGCTACTGATGAGCAAATACACCGAGTACGCAGAGCAGAAGCGTGTGATGACGGATATCAACAACAACACGGGGCGCGCAAGGATCTTTATAGAAGTCACCGGGCATGGCGCCAAACTACCTGGGCTCTGGCTCTTTATTCTCATCGTTTTGGGCGTGTTAATCATTGCCATTGGATTCACATCGTTATCTATGCACCTTCTACAATGCCGGCGCCGACGGTCCCTGCGAAGGAGAGTGGCAAGCGGTGAGGTTGATTTAGAAGCCCTGGGGATAAGACGGCTAGTAGTCCCACGAAAAATCCTGGATAAACTCCCAATGCGGCCCTACCAGCCGGGCGGATACGAGCAACCTTCGTGCTCTATCTGTCTGGAAGATTTTGTTCCCAACACAACAATAGTCCGAGAGTTGCCATGCAAACATGTCTACCATCCCGCCTGCATCGATGGCTTTTTAGAGCAGCAGAGCAGCCTGTGCCCCCTGTGCAAGAGCAGCACGCTTCCAAAAGGTTACGTGCCGCAGCATCTTACCAATGCGACGGTGCGACGGGAACGGAGTATTCGGCGGCAGCGGGAGCGGGCGTTGAGAGAGCAGAGGGGTGGAGGCACCCGGGCGACGCTGTGGCGGGTTTGGAGGTTGATTTGGGGAGACGGAATGTGGTCGAGAAATGATACGAGGGCAAGACAGAGAGCAATTGAGATGAGGCAACGGACGGAGCGGAGGACAAGGACCAGTGGAGGGTTTCCGGGTGAAGAGGAGGATTCCGCCAGGGGCGGGAAATGTGAGTGACAACTCTTGCTTAGAATTGGGAAGTGGGTGTGCTGACAAGATGATAGTTCGCAGAGCTTTGAGGACGGTGTTTCCGGGGTATGGATAACGGCGGTGTGTACTAACGCCCAACATCTCCCCTTATCATATTCACTTTTTTGGTTCTGCCGGTCTGCTCTCACTGTTGGTTCTTATATATTTTGGATGGTGGGTTTTGGCGTTTGTTGTCTTGCTTGCATACTGCTGCGGTTTTCAATTGTGATTACGAGTACTTCGGGATTTTGCGGAGGGAAAAAGGTCCGGGCTAGATTTTTATGGCAATGACAGAACGGTTGGTTGGAGGATAGTGTATGGTTGGGCCTCTGTCAATTCCAAAACTCATGAAGGAGGATAAAGATGTATGAGTCTGGAAGCGTGGAATGGAAGGGGTGGAGTAGTTTCACTGATATATTGCAATGGGTGATAATACTCTAAATGTCGCTCTTGATTCTGCAGGTGGCCGGAATGCTATATAAATTACCTACTTGGTAATTACAGGCAAACATAACTACCTGTGCTTGGGGATGCTGAAATGGATATCATGAGTGATTTTGGTGATTCCTGCCGACGAATGCTGGGTTTAGCCCTAACCATCCATCTACACTTTCCATAGAGTACACGGCTAGCCTCACACATCACTTAGGCAAATACCGAATCCCATTCTCGGGACAGCTACTCCCTCTGGTGGTCTCGGTCTTCTCGTACTGTCCTCCCAGCACCTTCCCCCTAAGCCAATGGTAATACCACAGTTCATTCAACCGTCCCTCACCATCACAACCCACAAACGGAGTCGCCCCAAACGCCTTCTGCAAGCACTCCACCACCTCTGCTCGGGAATACGTCTCTGCTTCTGAAGGGACGATACCGCACTTCCTCAACCACTATCCACTCATTAACACCGCACTCCCTCCCTCAACTCGGGGTAATACCTTAAACGAATCCAACCGTTCAAACAAGCTCCTTGTTGCCTCAAAATACTCCACCTCCTCCATCCCCTCTCTGTACCCATTCCCGTAGCACCCGGGTTCAAGCGTGCTCATGCATGTTCCATGCTTATCAAACTCATGTTTCCAGAATGCCTCATCGTCCACACCATCCCTAGTATTTGTTTTCCAGTATTTGCGCATATACCGCAACAACTTGTGTTTCCCGGCGCTCTCGAGAACCGCGACTGGGCTGGGATACTCGCGAGCCGCATCACAGTACGCGGGGTACGTGCCGTCGCAGAAATCGGGCCAGAGCCCGTGGATCGTCCACGATTGTTCGGGACCCAAAGACGGAAGCCAGTATTGTGTTAGCAGCAGTAGCCCGCCCGGATACTCGCTGCAACAGGTGGAGGTGAGCGCGGTGGTGTTGTGGCAGGAAAGGGTTGAGAGGTCTTTTGGAGAGCAGTAGGCGGAGACGAGGGAGAGTGTCCCCAGGAGCAGTAGGAGGGGATGCATTGTTTGCTGCTGCTGGGTGTGGGAGACCCCGGGGCTCTCGAAGGGTTTTATACCTGTGGATATGTAGATACCCGTTCACCTGGAGAGCTCGGAATGCCATTCAATGTTTTCGAATACTGAAGATTTGAACCCGTCATGCTATGAATCTCGATACCTCGGCATCGTCGGCGGCCTAGACCTTCCACTTGAAGTTGGTTTCACCCGCTGGTGGAGATATTATAGTTATAGATATGGATGGTTGGATGGGTGCCAATCGGTGCACCCACGTTTTTTCGGAATATTCTTCGGCCGCTTCCGATCAACAATTGTAATTGCAAATCTACCATACAAAAATCCGAGTTTGAGGTGAGATTTCATGGTTTTTTTTCGGCAACCACCCAAATTATGGGCTGGAAAGTTCCAAACCTATCGTTTTGTGGAACTTTTATCCTTCAGGATTGATGCATCGAAATAGCTCCCAAGCACCTACTGTTATAATTAATGGCAGCTTTTCTTGAAGGAAGGAGTCTTTTGCAATTCCAACTTCACAGCTCTGGCCGGAGTAGAATCGTGGTCTTAAGCTTGTCAAAGAACTCGAGCTGCTAAGCACAATAGTGGGACTGTGGTTGGTGGTCGGTTAGCGGAAAGGAGATTATTATTCAATGATGACGTTCAATCTTTGGAATCCTATCCTTAGTCTGTTTATAGACTTTTGTAGCTTCTCGTAACTACAGAAAAATCATCCCAGCTGGCCGATATTGCGGAAGCTTTTACTTGCGAATCCCAAGTGGTTAGATGTAATGTACATGAATGTACGCTCTTATGTCTAAGGAAACACAGACAATACCACTAAGTTGAAGTGCGGGTGAATATGGTCCCTACGTAAACGTCACAATCTCAATATCCCCGAATCAGCTCAGCGCGCACGGGAGGCCTTCGATACCAATGACGGCTTGTAGCATCACCTCGCCCAAATCATGTAGCTTCACTACTTAGCAATGGACTCTTCTTGTATCGAGGAAACTAGGCATTCCAGAAGTCTGCAGCAAGAGTCGAATGTTCCGTTCCTCAAGATTATAGAAGGTCAATACGGAGAAGATCCAGAAGATATGGAAGGTATAAGTTTTTGTAACCCCCTTAATCGGCCATAATTCATCGCTCGGAGAATCGTGATATTAAACCCCATTCCATAGCATAGAATACCCACCTACCCAGACATGAAGCTCAGCGTCTCTTCTAGAGAAATAGCACACTCCTTACTCTGGCGTAACCTGCCCAAAGCACCAGATAAATTATTGCATGCACCTACCGTGGCCGAAGGGTGGCTGCGTGATCGTTCGACCGAGAACAAAACTTACATAATATGTAGCACTGATCATGATCAGCATGGTGGGAATTGTGAGTGCAATGATAATGCTGGTGTTATGAGTTAGCTTCCGGGGCTTGATGTTGGGACTGATTGTTATTTGTTGGAGGTCAATAGTTCAAACCAAAATACTTATCTAGACGGTGGGAGTAGAAAAAAGCCATATAGGCGCCCCTTGGCTGGCGCGAGCGCTTACCAGTATGCATTATTTAACTGCTCGGTGGTGTCCTCTCCATGTTAGGCAGCCATCAACATGTCAACTGTTGTCGAAGCCGTGCGTGCAATTGAAATGATACCCGTCCGTCTCCCAGCGATTTATATAACAGACTTTCGACGGCCCCTATTCCCATCACACAAATGGCCGATGCATTCTCCACCGCAAAGATCATTGGCGCCGGAACTATCGCAGGTCGTTTGCGCGATTCTCGCAGTGATACGGCGCTCGGAAAATGGGCTTACAATCCCCGAGCGCGAGTACGCTAGTCATGGTGGAGGACCCTGTTGACGCTGGAGGGCCGGGAATTGGGGATTGGGGGGGAATGAGTGTTTTTAACCGCGCAAAGTGGGCGCGAGGTTGGAACCGCTGGCTATAGAATGAGAAGTTCTTCGTTGTCGTTGATGATTAGCATCATAATGTGGTGGGTGGGGAGAAAATGAGCACAATCCTATTGGGACTCACCCTCTTACCCACGACGTAATTACGCGTACTGACGTATACGATGCAGGAGGCCTACAACAGCGTGGAAACATTGTCTCGTTGTGTACCCCACGGTACGATTTCAATCGTCATCTGCCCACTCCGGGGGTGTCTCTCATGAAACGCAGAAATGGGCTTCGCTGAGATCCAGTAGCTTTATCGAGGAGCGCTCCAAAATGTCACGTCCCTCGATCCTGGATTGCTTCTCTCGCGAGTGTCCATAGGGGGCGAATCTCTGGCAGGATCCGTAGTGGAGGGTGGTCTATATTGTCCGGTGTTTATATCCAACCTCTCGGTCTTTGCACCCACACGACCATCCAAAATATCTATGTATCACTACAGCTTTAGAGGGGAGCATCTTGCGGTGGATAACACAGCGGTGGCAAAACACCTCAGGGAACGAAAGGCCACCGAGAATGTGCTGGCCGTTACACGGCTCGAAGAAATGCTGGAGGAAGCGGATTGGGGTTTAAATTGTGGAGAACAGGTGTTACCCCACCGCGGTGTATCATGTCTACCTCTTCGAAAAATCCCGATCCTCTTCTGTAAAGAAGAAGTCTGGAAACCCCCAAAAAGAAGCTGCAACCGGTCTCTGGAATTCACGCTTGATTAGTTTGGTGGGTGAAGTATTCCCATCGACACAGGTAAGAATAAACAATATCCTATTACCTAGCATTGATGTGCCTTCTTGATGTTCCTGAACACAGCATACTCCGTGTAGTGCTCGGAGACCAAGGCTACAGTTGGCATCGAGTATCCAATTCAGAGAGATGGCTGGCTTCAACCAGTCATGCGGTCGGTATATAGGAAACAGGGCTGTGTTTCGGCGGACAGTATTATAACGCTCCAGTTGGGGGATCCAACCAGTAATTGTGGCAGATTCGCAAGATTCGATTGATCTCGTTCTTTATCCCCTTGGGCATTATTATTGTGGAGTAGGGTATACACTGTGCATGTTTCTACGCTTGGGGATCTGAACAGTGTGCTCTGTATTGGGATATTACGAAGGCGAGGAACGATCATATCAATCCTGCCCCGTCAACTTGCGATGACATACCGGTATGCAAAACATCGGAAGAGAACGGACGTCGACACTCAGCTAGTAGTTAAGAACCATGGTCAACTTAACTGGAGAACAAAACATTTAAGCAGCAATCAGTGATCTCGGACGGGATAGTGGAATTTCTACATTAAGAGAAATTATAAGACAAGCCATCTGCAAGATCGATATCCTTTTACCAACAATTGCAGCTCCTACCTTAGCCAAAACATGTTGCAATGTAGATAGATAGAGTACATAAAAGAATCCAAGCCTCCACCTATGATTTTCCTACCGGGGCTATTTTTCCCAATAACCCTAAGTACTTATATGTACTTTACTTTATTTCCTTCCTTCCAATCAAAAAAAGAAAAGAAAAAATTGTATCTTCCCACTTATCTCTCCCACAAATCTAGGTGTCCGGAAGAAATGGGAAAATAATCGAAACCCCCCAGCGCTTCCTGCATGTGTGCTTATGTGCCACTACTTTATCCTACATACTCTACCCCTCGGTTTGCTATAGTTTGCAGGAAAATATGTTGTGGTACTCTAGGAAGATACTTTATCTCGGCACAGCTCGAGATCGATCCCTATCCATGGCCAGCGGAACGAGGTTCTTAAGCTTATCCGAGGAAGCTTTCTACCGCCACCCCCGGAACTAAAAAATCCTCGTTTATCACACGACGGGGTTTTTGGCATCGTGAGATCTTGGAGAAGCTCGAGAGACAAGCAAGCGCCGGTCGGTGGTGGGCCGTACGGTATACGGAGACATGGAAGCAGGTGCAAGATAGAAAGTGTATTATTAGACCCCCAGCCCAGAAGGTTGCATGCAGCGTGCTTCAAAGACATGTCGACAGTGTGTGCCTCACTCAGGTGGTTGGTTTCTTGCGTCGACTTACCTGAATCTGCCAGCCTGGGCGGGCATATTGTCGTCGTCGTCGTTGTCGTCGTTCACATCACACACCACAGATCTCATGGGTTCTGCAAACCCCGTCGTTTTGGGAAAAGCTTATCTAGGAGAGGAGTGCTGGTTATCAGATAACTATGTTCGTACGGATGGGGATAGAACTGCCGGTTCGAAAAGAAGTTCAATGCGGGACGGATGTTGTGTACCCCCTTTGCCAGAACCGCTTGAGTCAATGGATTGAGATGGGTGGTGCAGGATAACCTTGCCGGGCGGCGTGGTGGCGTTTGTTATCCGTGACGTTTTATTTACTCCCAGGTCACAACCACAACCACCACGTCTGAAGTTGGTGATGGTATGGGATTTACACGCGGAAATATATAATCCCCCCAGTCACATGGGAATATTCCACATACCTCACCTGTTTCAATGGCCAACACAAAACCCACTGTTATCGAAAGCTCATTCAAACAACGCACGCCTTCTAGAAAGGCGGCCGCCCAAATCACCCATCTAGCTTGCGATCGAGAAAGCAAGCGCGCGGGGAAGGGAAGGGTACAGGCGATCTCCCACCGTATCTGGTTGATCTTGCAGTTTTGATAAGGAAAAAAAAAAACGCTAAACTACACGAAAAAGCGGACCGTAAATATAAAAACCCGGGTTTTAATTATGAGCTGCGTAGGTACCAAGGTATATAGTAGCTCCGGAACTTGCTACTACCGGGGATGCGGTTGTACTGCCGCCGACTACCCGTTTGCTGGGGGATGCATGGGGAAGGGTAGACTCTAGATGAGGCGAGTTGGATGTAAAGGACTGAACATTTTTTGATAGGAATTTACTCTTGCGGGAGAATGTAGTCTATGGTAATGAAGATCCGTGATATGATGTGACGTTTTGCCAACGGGAAAGGCAGCACAGCATCACCGAAGGTAAAGGATCGAGTTAACAATGCTAATACTTTCTGGTGTGTGGTACTACCCGAAGATGCCAGGAAATTGATACTGCGCCATGGTGGTGGAGGACTTCCCATCATCTATTGGGGCGAATAGAGTTGTTTATCCCGGGGATAGAACAACATCAAAATCTTGTTCCTCAATTTAAAATATAACCCTAACCACGCGCTCCCTGCAAAAAAATGGGAACACAGATTTTGAGTGGATGGGAGGAAATTCTCCATCGTAAGCATTTCATTTCCCGTGTCCCGCGATCCACTCGGGGAATAGAGGACAAAATGACGGACAATATGACGGACAATATGACGGACAATATGACGGACAATATGGCGGATGATGACGTTCAAGCGACAATCTGGGGGCACCTTTATCCAACCCCAGCTTCGAGGAATTTATCCAAGTGCTGTTATCTACGATCAGGGTAGACGGAAGCAGGGACGAGCTTCGGCTCACGGGTCCAAATTGTTTCTGGAATCGCGCCCATCGATTCCGACTGGCAGCGGTGAATTCTAAGCGGTCTCTGACATGATGATCCGCATCGCGCAGCAGAAGAAGAAAGCCTCGTGGATAGATGGAGCTTCTGAACGGTATTCTGAACGGTATTCTGGACGACGTCGTTGTCAAGGGTCCGAAAAGAGTCTCAGATAAGAGATGGGGCAATTTCTAGGGATTCCAATCATAAAATCAGCATTTCGCCCCCCCCACCACCACCATCTCTAGGATCAAAGCTTCTCAGAAGAGCAGGACGCTTGAGACGTCATACGAGCCTTTCGCAACCGGCCTGCTATTGTCGCCCACAGCACATGTGAGGTTGGAAACCGTCATCACCGATAAACGACGAAACCTTCGGCTCTGCTGTACTCCGTTCGACCGCCCAGTACGTACGTCAGCATGAGGAATGCAATTCTGATATGCGGAAACTCTGGCTGCTGGAGGATTGTTCCCAACAAAACTGTCAGAAGGTGAGCGAGCCTCGAGCCTCGAGCGTCTGTACCATCGCCTTATTGCGCCTTCTCGAGGACAGGGCAAATAGCCGCTGATATATTCCCCCATATTTTTTTCGAGCCCTCCGATGTCGATAAGGTGGATGGTGTTGTTCCCGATCGATCGTCAGGCAAGAATCGAACACATTGGATGTGATAGTTGTCAGTGACACCATGTTTAGAAAGTGTGAAGGCTGTCATGCCAATCCTCCATGGGAAAAAAGTTGTTATACACATAATTTTTTGAAAATGTGCTCGTAGCCGAGGGGGAGACCTTGTTACCTATTTCTCGGGTGCACAGTTGTTCAGGCATCCAATATATCGAGTAGGTTGTGGAAGCTGCAGTAAAGTGGGACATGCATTGGGCTGCGCATGAAGATCTCCAACCCGGGCAGCCACAAGAAAATGTGCACTTGATGGCGGGAATACAAAAACATGTGGGTTATGCGGTTGATAATAATATCATCCTATAATCCATAGATAGGCAGCGCAGATGCAACGTGCAAGAAACAAACAAAGAAGGAAAGAAAGACGGTAGGTAAGGCTACAGTTGTTGTGATGAAGGGGCGGTGGAGGAGGAGTTGGTGGTGGTAGATTCAACACTTTGGTCGCCGTTGATTTCACACAACGCAGCAACAAAAGAAACCTCACAATCTCATCATCGGTGGGAAGATCGGGCAAATCAATTGTGTCGGGCTGCATCATGTGTGCAAAACAAAGGATCTCCGAGGCATCCCCGAGCCAGCGAGTTAAGAAAAAGGATAGTGTGGAGGTGGGCCCTTGGGGGGCTTCAGGAAGGAGAAGAGAAGAGAAATTTCCTTCGCCATGGCTGCTTCCTCTGACGTTTGTTGTTCACGTGGTGCATTAGTAGTGCAATTTTAGCATTTTCCCAAATCTCATCCACCTAAAACGCCGACGGACTACGAGATCTAGCCGCCCCGCGCCCCCGCAGCTAAAGGTACTCTACCTAGGTGGCCAACCACCTTGTTGGACGTCTTCCATCGCTTTCTCGCGGGAAACGAACCAAGAGCATTTCGTCCTCGAGTGCCGCGCAACAGCAGTACGGAGCATCAAGTCCGCAATAACCAACTGTTTTATGATTGTTTAGGCCCCTCGTTTAGCCTGTTGAGAGGAGAAAAAAAAAAAAACAGATGTTGCGGCGTGATAAATCTGGTGATGATGAATAATGTAGTGGGTGGTTCTTCATAACAAACCCATTGGAGCGAACGAACGACTACGCGTGCCGCCACCGGCGCCATCATCTCTTCTTCCCGCTCCAAAATCCAGGAGACTTGAGCTTGCAAGGGATGGGGCAATCCTTAGAAGTCAATCTTGCTTAGGGTAGGCTGCATCACACCTAGCAGAAAATAAAGTTCTGCCTTTCGTCGGATGGAAGACCGTGAAACCTGGAGGTCAAGCAGAGCAATCACCGACATATGTGACACTAAACCCCAGCAATCAGCAGCCCCCCGCAGCTCTGTCCCGTCTCTGCTGTGATAATTTTTTTACAGCTACATGTACATACCGCCGCACAACACGATGCCGAGTGCGAGCAGAGTTACACCTGGCTTAACAATCTAGAGCATCTGGGCAGATAGGGCCCGTTTCATGGGGAATAATACCATCACCAAATAATGCACCACTGGCACCAAAACGTAACACGTAAAAAGTCTCTTTTTTGCGTTTTGTTTGCAGTCTAACTACCGGTCCACCTGGACCAAATATTTTTTCGATTCCCGCTTTACGCCCACTCGCCCCAAGGGGTTTGCTCGAGAGAACGGGCACAATATCCACATGGGTTGGTGTGTTGGTGTTGAGTTTTTCTGACGATGGTGTGGGAGAACAAGGTGGGTGGTGGGTTGTGCTTAGACGTTGAAATAGGGTTATCAAGTTCACTTCGCATTTCAGCGAACACCGAAAACGTCACCTGGGAAGTGGGGCGGGTTGCAAATGGAATGACGGTGCCTTGATAAGGGGAAAGCATCCAATCAGGAAGTTACACTTCGACTGCATCCTGCCGTCCGGCCAACCGCGGGTGCTGTTGACAGTACGTGGTGTATCAAGCTTTCGAAGTGGATGTGGTCGGTGGTGGGAGAGCTAGCTGGGGAGGACGACGCGACGACTCACAAAGAAGAAAGGTAAGGGAAATAATGCGTGACTGGATCAATTGCCGTGGTGCCCTACATTACATGACGCTACACTTTTTTCTGTGTGGTATTGCTATCTCTGGTGGCGGCGGGGTGGTGGTGGTTCCGATTTCTCAGCTCAATCACTATCCCAACCACACCTCCTCGGTTTGAGGAGGGTTACGCCCATGTGCCCCGGCCCTAGCTCACGCATGTCATGAATCATAGTCTGGAGGACACTACGTTAGGACCCAGAAAGTATAAGAAGCCCCACAAAGAACTGTCCCATAACCCAAAATTCCATCAACCAACTCCCTCTCTCCCTACCGCAAACACACCTCGACGCAAACCACCCAACGCAGACCTAAGTCAATCCACTCAGTTCTTTCACAAGAAAACTCCACAAACAAATACACATTTCGAAATGTCTACCTACCCGTACCAATCCAACGCACAGGCTGCCGGCATCCGCCGCCCATCAACCTTCCTCAGCCTGGCACCTGTTAAGTCGAGCAGCTACCCCAAGGCGCCTCCTCCACAGTCTCCCCAGATCGTTCCAGCAGTCGTTCCTGCCTCAGTCCTTGAAGTTGCACCAATCTCTCCTGCACTTTCTCCCTCCGACTCCGAGCTCAAGCCAGTATCTGTCCACCGAACAAGCAGCGTCTCTTCAGTCGGTGACAAGCAACGATTCCTAAAGCTCGGCCCTGTCTTTTGGGGCGGCATCCCCGGCGAAAACGACTTCGCCATCGAGGACTAGTTCCACCATTTCCTTCAAGAGTGTCATTACGGAGTCTATGAGTCTTTGCAGGGTATTTTGTATTTTTCGGGTATTTTTGGGTTTGACGGTTATGTTCGGTCCGGTTGATTGTCAAAGTTTCATCGTTCGATAAAGGAGTTCTCGTTTTCGTCTATCAATTGTGGGATTTGCATGTTCTGTACTGCGGTTGCGATGAGTCGGTTGATATCGGGATTTGTTCTCGTGCTTTCCTCTGTTTTCACAGTTATTTTTCCATGTGATTGCAACGATTTCTCATCCGACATATAAATATTTCATTTTTATTCGTCATACATATTCCGAGAAGCTTGGAAATAGCATAACATATGAAGATATAGTCTTGCAATATCGTGGTTCGCGGAATCTTCGGCACTGAGCGGTTGATGCAACTCAAAACGTAGCCTAAATGACATCTCGAATGACTTGGAACTCTGTGCGAACTGAGAGGGGATTCCTCCATGCATCCGGTTTTGGTGCTAAAAACCATCTGGAATCAGGTGCATCAGAAGCTGTATCGGATCTTGAATTAATCGTGGCACCACTCTCCCTTCTGTCGATGATCAGTTTCGTCTTAAATAGATGTCATAGAAGGTGTAGTTTCTCGATCATACACGAGCACACGGCAAGAGCGGCGCAGTTGATGGCAAGAAGTTTTGACCTGACTCGGTTGGGGGGTGAAATTTATATTCCATCGTGAACTCGCCATCATAATTGGCTTGTTGGTTGAGAGAGGTTGGTATTGTTGTAGAGTTGGTTGGAGAGGGGCTCTCAATTGATCAAGTGGTTGGGTGGTGTCACAGGAGTCACTGGACAAGCCGGCGGATGTACAACGGGCTTGGCGTCGCTTGCAGCATGAAGTGCAGGGATCTACGCTCTCAAAGCAGGATGGTACTCTACCCAAATAAATGAGCCCAAAACGCGCCGACAAGGATAAATCGGTGGCATTTCGTTTGTCCAGCATAAAGATCCCTCGGTAGTTGTGTCTTTCGAGTGCATCAGATTGTTCATCAGCACAACGGCGATGCAGACGGTGAGTGTTACTTGCGGCTTTGTACTCTACCACCTGGTCTGACTGCTGCTGCTGCTTCTTCCTTCTTCCTTCTTCGCAAGCTTCGAAGCAATTCGCACCAAGGCGTGGAAAGAAGATCGCTGCAAGAACCCGCGTCCAAAGAGAACCAGCGTTGAGTCTCCTCCCATGGAAAGAGGAAGGGCGAACCTGAGTGAGGAAAGCTCCTTTCTCTGGCGCTGCTGGAAAGATAGACGAGAAGAAGTGGATAAATAGAATCAATCGGTACAAACTCTCAAGTTGGAGGAGTATCCCACTTACTGTTGGAGATCGCCTCATCGAATGAAGACTGTGGGAAGGAGATGTTGAGGCTGTTGGCACCGTTCGCCTTGTACATACCAAAAGTATTGCCCATTCATCTCCTCGAAATCTGTCAAAAAGAGATTTAAAAGAAGCCATTGATTCTAAACATAAATCCATCTCTGTTTTTTTGTCGCCCTCTTCCTTACTCACTCACAAACCTAGCCAGCCTCCCATCGTTTTTAGCCGTCCGGGCACCGACTGTTCATTGGCGCTCGTAGAGCCAACCGCTCATTAAACTTCCCTACCACACTAACTGCTCTACCACCACTTCCACCACCACACCTCTCCTCCACCATCCGAAATTCATCACCGCGACTCCATCGCCCACCCTCCGCTCGCGAGATAGATAGATACACTTGTCTACTTCTTCGCCGCGTCGTCCGTTGTTCTTCGAATTGCAGTCGACCCGTTCGGTATCTTCTTTCGTCCGGATCAATCTAGGAGCTTGCTTGAGCTGTTACTTGCTCGCAGGAAGTTTGCGGTCGCGAGTCGGTGTTCTACTGCTGCGCCAGGGTGGTTTAACCCCTACTCTTGTGGGATCGACGATCGGGCGGCTACCCTTTTTTTCCTTCAGAGTGGAATTTTCTCATTCATCACTGTCGGGATCGTACAGTTTTCATTCTTTTAAATAATTTTCTATAATCACCGTTTTATCTGGGGTTTCTTCATATCTGTTTAAGGGGTTTTTGTCAGGTGTTGAAGTTCAGCGAACAAATCAGAAGGACTTGTACAGAAGAGTGAGATGGACTCCAAGGACCATCCGCCTCAGAGTGCGAACGCAACCAGCGTACCTCTACCAGCACCCTCGTCTGCCGAAGGCGTGACGAACGTACCGAACGAATCTGGTGAGAAGCACAAAATCCATATCTACACTCCCGTCTCTTCGTGTGCGCAGCAGGGTTGCTTCCGAAAACCTGGACACGCTACATAATATGCGAGTCATGCTCTCGGTACTTCATTTGCTAATCACATTTCCATCCGTACAGAAACGAAGGCTCAGCCCTCTGCAGCTCCACACTCCGCACCCAACCCCCCAGCTCGAACATCATCCATTCAACCCTCAGCGACTAATGCTGCATCTGTCGAGGAGTTCTCCCCTATTACTACGAATCCTCCCCCATCTGCTTCAACCGGCGGGACCGACGTGCCTTCCGCTGCCCCTCAGAAGGGTTCTACATTAGCAGTTCCCGCCCGATCTTCATCCACAAAAATGACTGATCCATCTCCTACATCCACTGCCAGCACTGCGGGGGCCGCAATGAGTGATAATGCGTCAACCGGAAGCAAGCGAAAACGGAGACGAGGAGAAGGCGAAAGTAGTAGTGTGAAATCTGGTGGTCGGACACGGAAGCCTGGGGGTATTGGTCGTTTGTTCACCGTCTTCCTCTGCTGTCGGAGCAGTACTACAGCAGACGATGACGCGCAGCCAGCTCGACCCGCGAACCAACAACGTCAACCCGCCGTACCCACGCGAACGACGCCACACGGTAGTGACCAGGTTGGGGGGACCGCTCAGTTAGATAGCGGCATTGGCAGGTCCCAAGAGACAGTAGAGACAGAGAAAATTTCAGAAAAGCCAAAAGATGAGGCCGCATCCTCCAAAGTTCCAGTATCCGCAGGCGGTGTCGAGAATGGTGTGGACACGGCCTCCAAGGATGCCAGTCCAGCCCTAGATGGAAAGGCTCTTGAGAAGAGTCCCGAGACGCCCATGCCCCCCGCAGTTGTGGCAGCACCCATCACCGTCTCGATTCAGTCGCCAACACCAACGGTATCCCATCGCGACGATATCGGTGCCTTGCCAGAAGCACCTTTCCCACCCGCGCCAACGAAGGGGGAAGAAACTGATATGACAGACACAGACACTATCGACGACAAAACCGGGGAACCTTCGAGTCGCCGGAAAGATGAGGCGACACAAGTTGCTCTGCCATCAACATCCTCCAGCGAGAAAGAAGACACGGATATAGCTTCGGCAGCATCCAACGATGAAGCGGAAGGACAAACAGCCACCGACGGAACTGCAGTGCAGAATGCTGCAGGGAAGGACCGGCAGCAGTGGCTTCTTCCTCCCCTGCGACCGGAGTTTGAGGGCAAGAAATGTCTGGTATTAGACTTGGACGAAACCTTGGTGCACAGCAGTTTCAAAGTAGGTTTTGTTTTTTTAAAATTCCCACGTGGGTTCCCTGTGTGCTGACAGAACTCTAGTTATTGCATCAAGCAGACTTCACAATCCCCGTTGAGATTGAGGGAACTTATCACAACGTCTATGTCATAAAGAGGCCTGGCGTCGATCAGTTTATGAAGAGGGTGGGTGAGCTATACGAGGTTGTAGTTTTTACTGCATCTGTCTCAAAGGTTTGTCTCTCACTTGTGTCCCCTTAAAATTGTTTGGGCTAATCAAAAGGCAATTAGTACGGTGATCCATTGCTCGATCAACTGGACATTCACCATGTCGTCCATCATAGATTATTTCGGGAAAGTTGTTTCAACCACCAAGGCAATTACGTGAAGGTATGCCCTATTTCTTGTGTCATCTGAATTACGAAAGTCCTAACACGCTCACTCAGGACCTCTCACAATTGGGACGTGATCTCAAAGACACCATCATTATTGACAATTCTCCCACGAGTTATATCTTCCACCCGCAGCACGCAGTTCCTATCAGCAGCTGGTTCTCGGATGCCCATGACAATGAGCTCTTGGACTTGATACCAGTGTTGGAAGACTTGTCTGTGCCAGATGTGCAAGATGTCAGCCTTGTGTTGGATGTTTCCCTGTAATGCATAGAAGCAACAGGTTGGGACAGGCAGGCGATTCATATATTCGGACGACATCCCGGGTAATTCTTCGGCATAATCATCATTCTTATGGAGTTCTCTCTCATTTTTACTTTTTTCTCGGTCGTAATTATTGCACTGTACAGATGCTTCTTGCAACAGAGTACTTTTTCTGTTTTCGAGCGTCGTTTAGGAGTGGGGAGCGTATATCTATCTGCTGAGCACAAAAGGAGGGAGCACATAAAAAAGGCTTGTTGTGGAGCATGCATGCATGGGCAGGGCAAACGTTACTCTGATTTTTGTTGTTTTTCCTTGATTGATTTGCGGATATTGTCCTACTAATATCTGGATTGATTTTCGTTTCTCGTTTCTTTTTCTGTTCGTTTCATCCCTCTCAGCACTGATGACGATTGCAGGGGGGGAGAGGAAGGGGGGGAGAGTTGGAAGCTGCACGCTCGAATTGGGGATTATCTATCTAGATGATGGGGTTTTTTCTGGCAGCGTTTGGTTTTGGGATTGTGTATGTCGTCGTTTTGTTTGTTCGTCCTATTCCCCCCCCCTCCTCGTTTTGTTTTCCTTTTCCTTTGTAAATGTGTATTCCCCCGTCCCTCCCCACACTTGACTTGAGCTTTCTTCATATCAACTATTAAACTCTCTTTTGTTGTTTTCTGTTTGTTTTTTCTTTTTATGCCGGCGGCGAAGGCGGCGGCGGCGGAAGGCGCTTTATATCACAGTACCTAACCTACCTACCTACCAAGTACCACCTAACTATTTCCCCCCAGCTATTCTTTGTTGTGTGACCACGTGTGTACGTGTGTTGTGTTGTGTAGAGTAAAGGTTGATGCGACGGTTTGTGGTCGTTTGTAATAGAGATTTCTGTTACTGGGATTTGTGGAAGTTCTCCCTCGTTTCTGGCAGGTGTATGGTGTATGGTGGTGTTGAGATGACTTGTAGTCATATCCACCAACGAAGTACTCAATTGCACTGTGGGCTGGTGAACATTGCCATTCTAGTGGATTTCGGTGGATGTGGACAAACTTCATCCCTTTCATCACTTTGTATCACTCTCACTGTCTTAAAAGAATCGGGCAGACGGGCCGAGCTAGATCTGAAACATTCAATCAACTGCCATCCAACGCCTGTCAAAAACGCGATTCTGAGCTTGATTTGCGAAGCTTCAGGACTCGTGGATTGCACACGGGACTGCGTAGCAGTGGTTTATCTCAGATGCGTTATATGCCAATGGGCTTCATCTTTATCGCCGAATGGCGTCATCATAGACACGGCTTGAACCAACCACATTACATATTTGTCTTACAAGAAGCCGGTAGTGACCCCCACTCCCTATTCAACTTCCCCCAGCCTCCTTCGCCACAGCATCCGCCATCTCTCCCAAAGTCCGGAACTTCCACTCATACGTAGCCCCCTCAACCTCCTCTCCCACCCCAATCACCGCACCGGGCCTCTCAATCCACGCGCTCACCAACCCAAACTTCTTCGCTGGCGCATGGTCATGAAACAGACTATTCGCCGTTACACACACCTGTTCTTTCTCTACCCCAAACTTCTCCTTCACCTCGCGCAGCATGTACTCAAAATTTGCAACATCGGGCTTGTAGCTCCCGATATCCTCGGCCGTGAGTACGAGGTCGAACGTTCCCTCGCCGCCCAGCCTCTGAAGGCTACTCGCAAAGCTTGCACGGTCGACGTTCGATAGCACGACGAGTTTGTAGTGCTGCCTCAGCTGCTGCAGCGCCGCGGCAGAGTCATTGAATGCCGGCCAGAGGCCAATCGACGACCCGAAGGATGCGGTGGCGGAGGGCGAGGGAACGGGGAGATTGTAGTGCGCTGCTAGCTGCGCGTACACAATGCTGAGGAGGGCGGAGTACCGCAGGTTGGGCGTTGCGACTTGTTGCGCGGACTCGAAGGCGAGGTAGGTACGCAGGAAGGCTTCGCGAGAGGGAGCGGGAGAGAGTTGCGAGAGGAGTGGGGCTGCGGCGGCGTACAGGCCTGTCTCCCAGTCTATGAGCGTGCCGTAGACATCGAAGCATAAGAGCTTTTGCGTCAGCAGAGACGGCACCATGGCGTTGGGGGTGTTGTGCTTAGTTCTGGGGTGCGCTCCTCTTTAAAGAGCAAGCCAAGCTGTGCGGAGCTCATTGTCATCGTCATTGTGAATCCGAATGAGTGCTCGGAGCGGAATAATTATCCACATTTGCCTCGGTGTGTGGATTTGGCAGGTGCAGATGGTTTCCTTTTCTTCCTACTTATTTGTATTCGCGGTACGGTTTCGTCGTATCCAAGCCGTCTGACAGAATATACTCAAGGTCCAAGCAACGATGATATGATTCCAGATACGAGCGCTCGAGCACTCCCTTGCTTCGGTTGGAAGGGCGGTACGCCCTGCTAGCAAATAGCACATCAATGCAAAAGGTGAGAGTGCAGCTATGAAATGGGGAGTTGATGTTTCGCTTGAGGCGCTTAATTCAGAGTTCTCCGGACAATTAAAACACCTAACCCTCGGATCCGTTGACCTTAACCGCAGGTGTAGGCTCTAACGTCACTGTGCATAAAATCAGTACATTCCTCACGCTTCGAATCTACCTTCCGCTTTCCGAGCTGACGTTCAACGCACAACAGTTATCGCCAATTGCCACTCTGTTTCACGACGGAGACGCGGTGGTGCTTTCGAAACAAAAATGACATGTCTTTCTAGCCGTTGTTGGCTAAAGCTGCATTCCGTGCTGCCGCCGCTCACACGTCCCCTGCAGTTTAGGTTAGCTATTGGCCGAAACTAATTACGGCTCTCCACGAGACACACCATTCTCCTGAGCTCCGAAGCCTGGAAAGTTCAATCTCCGCAGAGCTGCCCCGCACAAACATGCTCCGAGATCCAGCTTGACCCAGCGACGGCCAGCATACCTTAAATCTTGTTGCCTACGCCTCCTCCTCGATCCTGTTACGATATACAGAGCTTCTCACACCTACACGCCCACGCCTCAATACGGAGAGCTCGACAGCGCCGCCCAAGTGCGCTGCAACGTTGCTTCGCCTGCGACCCGTGATTCGTTCCTCTATTTTGATACAAAATGGTCAGAAGTTCTGTGCGATGTGTTTGTGTCAACATCGGGAGTACCAGCAAGGCACAATATCATGCGCAATATACTGAAATAGTTGTTCTCTTCGTAACTGCCAACTGGGATGCTCTAGCTGTCGATTCAAATGCTACCCTAGATAAGAGCAAGACTTTTGCTGAAACTTTGTAGGATCCAACAGTGCACCCAGTAACCATTAAGGACGAGGGCCTCTCCGTTGTTTGGGATCCTGGCGTTCAAACAGAATTTGAGTGCGTGCAGTTGTTCGGCTTTACTACTCGTCAAGACCACCATAACTAAATGTGCTAGCTAGTTTGATATTTGTGCATGACTTTGGCGATGGAGTTCGACGGACTTGGGCAACGCGAGACTTCTTTTGGCCTCAGGATTTCTTGCCAAATGAAGTACCCAATGTTAGGGTTATGATGTATGGCTATCCTACGAAAAGGTCTTTGAATACCATACCACAGCAAGGGGTGGATCTTTTGAGATGCATACAAGACGAAAGGAAAAAGAGCAAGGTATGGGGTCTACAGAAATTGGTCCTCACTTGTGCTATAACTGACGTGCGTTCGTAGATTCGGGGCCGTCCAGTGGTATTTATATGTCACGGGATAGGAGGTCTGATATGCAAAAATGTACGCAAATTATTAGGGCTCTGTTACGAGGCTTGGGGTGAGGGATTTTCATATGGTCGCATACTGACTTTTTGCAGGCCATAATTACGTCCGGCAATTCGAAGAATGCTCAACGCTTTCTGGCACATTGCGTGAGAGGTGTCATTTTCCTTGGAACTCCGCATAGAGGAAGTAAAGCGTCTCTACAGGCTAAGTTTACTCGCATTGTCAAGCAGTTTTCGGCGGAGCAACGGCGGGCTTCGTTACCGAATGGACGCTCTAGTTTGTGGGATCAACTCAGTACATTCGGGAATATCGTGGACAAGTTTAGAATCCCAGTTGAATGTTTCTATGAGGCATCGTCATCGCAGGTAGGTTTAGATAGAGTACCTTTGGGATCGGAGATTGAGATCTTATTCCAGGATAACAGGTTGTCGAAGAAGCGTCCGCTACAATGGGAAGAGGAGAGAGAACCCATGCGCTCAGTACCACTCATCTGGAAATGTGTCGGTTCAAATCACCAACGGATCCCGGTTTAGTATGTATAGTTGCTTGCATCAAGCGCCTTTGCACTGATCCCAATGATGTCGTAAAGCCTGGTATGGCCTCTTTCCCCAGGCATTCGAGTCGATAGCTCATCAAGATTGGAACCAGATGAGAAGTACGCCGTTCCAATGAAACCGCCGTTTCCCCGCAACGTCCACTTTTGTGCAAGGGAAGGAATTCTCGAAGAGATTCAGAATATCTTCTGGCCAAACCACCATTTCCAAGAGGATCAGTCGCGTCCCCTTGGTCGCAAATCCATAACACTACAGGGAGCCGGCGGAACGGGAAAGACGCAGGTATTGCTGGAACATATGTACAGATTCCATGCGTACAAAAGGGGGTATTCATCGATCTTTTGGTTAAATTCCGACAGTGTGGCGGGGTTGGAGGCGAGTGCGTATGACATCCTGGGAAATATAATTGGCCATTATGATGGGATGTGGAGAGGTGCGACAGACTGTGATCAACGGATCGCTCATTCACTAAAGATATTCGAGCCACCGATTACGACTCGTGCTACATTGATGGAAGCTGTCAACAAGGCGTCTAGCGTCAAGATTCTTCGGGACTGGCTCTCACATGAACCTAACAGTAGATGGTTACTCATATTAGACAATTACAGCCCCGATGTTGACCTCCACACGATTCTGCCGGCTACAGATGTGGGCCATGTCTTAGTTTCCACTCGCAGCTACAATGCCTATCCGGGATCCCATTCAATAGCAATGCCAGATAACATCGGAGAAGCTGAGAGTGTTGATTTGTTGATTAGGAGTTCCGGGAAGGGTCTCAAAGTCTCGAGAAACGGTCCGTATCTCTGCAATCCTTTATACACATCTCACGGCTGCTAATAAATATGAAAGATATGGCGTGGGCAAGCACCATTGTCAAAACGGTCGGACAACTCCCACTTGCTCTCGACCAAGTCGGCGCATACATATCCAACCTGCAGATTTCCCTTCAGAAGTATGCCAAACTATTGAAGAGCGAACCTGAGCGCCAAATGAACGAGAAAATCACGAATACAAACCGCCTGGATGCCATCTGGGAGATATCGTGGAGTAAACTCAGCGAGAAAGCGAAGGGGCTACTTCAGCTGTGCTCGCTGCTTTCCGCTCATGATATCCCTCTCAAGTTGCTGCAAGGCGGAAAACGAGACATAGGATGGATGATAGGTATGGGGTATCTCCTGTTTTTAAGGTACGCTAACTTATGAAACGAAGATGACGAGACCATCTCCGAGGCCATTGGGTGTCTTCTTTCCTTCTCTTTCGCCTCAAGCTCTCCGGATGACACCAGCATTTCTATTCCACCGCTCGTTCATACCTGGCTTCAGCAACGCCTTGAGCAAGACGAAAAAGCGCTCCAACAGTACCGCGAACTGGTTACATACATGCTCACATCTAGCTTTGTGTTTGACGATGCCAAGACTCCGTCGGAATGGAGTTATGAGCGACAGATCTTGCCGCACATCATAAGATGCACCGAAATCGTGGAATCTCAACCGAATTGGGGTGGCAAATCCATGGATGACCGATCAAAAGAAGTTGTCTGCAGTCTTGCCAAGGCATATGAACGGCTCTCCGACCCTCAGAAGGCTTGCTCTCTCTACAGGTTAGCTCTTAATAGTGTGAAAAAACCGGGGTACACGATACAAGACTTCAAAACCATGGATGCATATGGAGTGAACCTGGCCTTACAAGGAAAACATGAGGAGGCCCTCAATTGGTACACACAAGCCCTGGAAGGGGCGGAGAGTACAGTTGGTATGGAAAATATCCTCGTCTTGAATATTGTCCTGCACATGGCGACAGTGTTCATGGAGCAGGGTCAATACGACCAAGCCGCAGAACAGTATCAACGGGTTCTACTTGTCCAAGAGAAGAAATACGGAAAGGACCACCTGAAAACGTTGGGAACACGATATCGACTTGCCGTGGCATACACTCACCAAGAGAATCACGATGCTGCTCTGGAGTTATTGCATAGGGTTCGAGATGTAAGGGAGCGGAGTCCGTCGCTAGGAACTAGCCATCCTTCAACTCTTGAGACTCTAGAATCCATCGCCAAAGTCCTGGAAAAACAAGGGAAATACCACGAAGCACTCGAAATTCACCACTCGGTAATGAATAGAAAGGTTTCATCTCTGGGAGAGAACCACCACTCAACTCTTGAAACGGTCGATGGAATTGCTAGCATGTATATGCGACAGGAGATGTGGAATGAGGCTTTGGATTGGAACGGCAAGCTTTTAGACGGGTTGTCAAAGCTCTTTGGTGCTGGAAACGTGAAACACCCTTGGACGTTCTCTACCCTCACTAGAATTGCAGATGTCCATCATCATTTAGTGAGATATGATGATGCGGAAAAGGGATACAAGAAGGCCTATGCTGGCTTCAAAGATCTGGGCATAGAAACAAAGGAGCTTGAAACAGCAATAAAGATTGGCACAGTACTCCGCAAAAGAGGCCACTACACAGAAGCCTTGAGTTATAGTCGAACAGCAGAAAAGGGACTTGAAAAGAAGCTAGGGAGAGACCACACCTCCACCCTCGCAGCAGTTTTAAATGTTGCCAGTATCTTGGATTTGCAAGGGAACTACGCGGAAGCACTCAAGCGGTACCAACAAGCCCTTACACTGTACACCAAGCTTTCCGGCCCTCAGCACCCCGACTCCCTCGCGACAACATCGGCCATCGCCAACATTCTCACAAAACAGGGCGCCTTCCAAAAAGCATCACAGCTCTACACCTCCACACAACCAACTCAAGAGAAAATCCTCGGACCCAACCATCCCCAAACCCTCTCCACCATTCAAGGCCATGCCATACTCCTCGGCGAACTCGGCAAATACGACCATTCCCTCCAACTACAAGAACGGGTCGTCACCGCCGTCTCCAACGCGCTCGGGATTTCGCACCCCGAAACCCACCTCGCAACCTACCACCTCGCCGTCGCCATCGAAAACAAAGGCCAACTCACGGAAGCGTCCAAATGCTACAACCAAGTCATCTCTGGGCTCCCAGCCCAGCACCTGTATGTTCTCCTCGCCACAAGGGGGATGGGAAATATCCACCTCCTCTCGCAGCGCCACGAGCAAGCCCACTCCCTCTACCAACGCGCCGCCTCCGGGCTGAAGGAGAAGCTCGGCGATAAACACCCTGAAACACTGAGGGCTGTGACGTCGCAGGCATTAGCGCTGATGAAGATGGGACGTCTGGAAGAATCTGAGTCGATGTATAGAGATGCTCTGGGGAGCTGCGGGGAAACTCTCGGTGCTGAACACCCGTTGACGCTGACAGCAGTGCATGGGCTCGCGCAGGCGTGGAAGAAGCGGAAGAAGTTTAAGGAGGCGGCAGCGGGGTTCCGGAGGGCGAAGGAGGGGAGGGAGAAGGTGCTTGGTAAGGCGCATAGGGATACAGAGGAGAGTAGAAGGGCGTTGGTGAAAGTGAAGAGGAGGAGCTGGGGGTGGTTCTTTTGATATATTTTGAGTATGTATGATTTGATGAGTTTTTTTGGGTTTCATGAAAGAATGTTATGATGTGTATGTATGATAGAATAGGGTTTCTCAATTCTTTTCCATTTTGCCATCTTTGGTTTTGTTTTTTTGATGTTGGCATGAATAATGAATTTTTTTGGGAGTGGTTTTTATAATTACAGACTTGTGGTGGATATCCGTCTTCTGTGCGTGTGCTTACAGTGATTTGAGCGAGGTCTTGATGTTTCTGAACGGAGTTGCGAACTCATGAGCTCACCAGCCTCTCCATGGCCCTTTATGTCGTCACCCTGCAACTTGGTGGCTTCATGTATTGGTCGACGGTTTAATGGGTTCAATGTTGCGAAGTGTCAACAATAGATACATATACTGCAACCTGTGCTTGGATAGATGAATTTCTTCATACTCTACTTCCTAGTTAAACAAACCAAGACCCCGCCAGTCCATCGTATAAACAAGAGCAGATGACTGGTAAAGTGCTATAAACACCTCTACAAATACCCCCCCGGTGCTTAAAACACCATTCATTGGCACAGGCGGATCTCTTCGACGCCGGTGGATGCAGGCTTGAAACCTGCCCTAGCCATTATTTTGTCACTTTACAGTATTTCACACTGATAAACAAGATCATAGGTATGTATTCGAATTCAGTGTACTGGTGGTGAACAAGAAAAACTTTCTAGGCACCTAATCAAAGACGTTGTACTTTGGAATATCAAAACATTAGTGATGTCGGTGATGTTGTGAGGATATGCAACCCCTCCGGTGATACTGAGATGGGCGCTGAATATTAGTAAATAGCACTAAACCTTGACTTCACGATAGAGCGCGTTCCATTAGCTATGACATGTGTGTGTTACCACATTGCGAAGGCAGCATACATATGAGTGCTGGAAAGTACTTAGACTACAGGGCGTGCTAGCAATCGAATATGCACACATGTGCCGGCGGACATGGAAGGAAATGCTGAATGCACAAGTGTGCTGGCGGGGATGGAGGGAAACAGTGGACGAGCATCTGAACATGAACCCTGGGCAGCATTTCTCATGAGGCCCCATACATATGAGAATAAGGTACACTAATTGCAATACCAACAGACAAAATTCAGATTTGATTCCTGTGTTAATAGCTTACTTTGAAAGCTGAAAAAGACTAGCAAGAAGTTGGGCGACACAATCTGTAGGCTAGAAGATATTACATGGGAACTAGAGAAGAAAATTCGATATTTGGAGCACTTGCAACATGTCATCTGCAATTGTGATCGTTCAATGATAGATGTACTTTTGAGTATCCCTAAACGTTATGGTTCAGACTATGGTACTGTTTACCTAGTTTTTCAGACAGCAGATATGGTGGGTATTTGCAAAGATCATGAGCACAAAGATATTCAAGATGTGAATGGCAAGTTTGTCCATTCTGAGGAAGCTTAAGCAGCTGTTTGATAACACATAGGTTAGAATTGACTACTTGCTTCCATGTATCTATATTGTTGCATGTATACTGAGAAAGTCAGCCTCATAAATACATACAATCAAGTCACTCTACTATCCAAGTAACACCGTGATGTGAACGAGTGATTTGTAAGGATGCAAAGGTATATTTGTGATTCTTAATGAAAATACTTCTATACGTGATAACTAGACTAGCCATAAAATACACACCAACAGCAGGTCTATCTTTCTCATCATTATGACCAAGGCCATTCTTTGTCATCTTTTTTTTACTATGGTTTCCATCGTCGTCTATCTTCCTCTTGTTTCCCTGATCCACTAACTTCTGTTTAAAGAACGATATCTCTCTGTATTGCTGCTCTGTCTCCACAATTGCCTTCTGTACAGTCTTTAAAGCTGCTACAATCTGCATTTCAGCTTTCTGAAAGAATTCTGTTTCCCGGCTCCTAGTCTGTTGAAAGATTGGCGGACACCAACCAACATTTTCAGCATGATGTTTCATAATGTCTTTTCATTCTTTCAGTATTCCTGTGATCTCTGGATTGAGTTGCAGCCATGTGAAGTATGCCTCGTATACAAATTGAAATTCAGGGGCAGACTTGGGGGTACACTCAGGAGTTGCAGGAGTTGCTAGAGGCTCGGGAGTTGTCTCGGGGGTTGCTTGAGGCTTGGGGATACACTTAGGAGTTACCTTGGGTGCAGGAGTTGCTTCGGGCTCGGGAGTTGCTTCGGGCGCAGGAGTTGCCTTGGGTGCAGGAGTTGCTTCGGGCGCAGAAGTTAGAGAAACAGCACACTTGGGTACTAAAAAAAGTCAGTTTATTACGGTCAGAGTATGCAAAGGATGAGAGTTTTCACTTACCTGCATAGGCTTGGATGGATGAGGCTATTTCCTTGCATTTTTGTCTTTCCCCACTTCCCTTGTGTTCTTCCATTCCCTGAACTTTTTCCTCGTCAATGTTGTCGATATCTGATTCCTCCTCGTCAATGTTGTCGATATCTGATTCCTCCTCGTCAATGTTGTCGATATCTGATTCCTCCTCGTCAAATTCAGCGCGTTTGTAGTTGATAGATAATAACAGTGAAGAGGCCTATCCAGTGAATGTCATCAAATTCCATTTGCTTCTCTGCTTTTGCATTAATATTGTTGATTTTGCCTTCCTCCATGTCTTGATGATCGTCAACACCTATTTCTTCTGTACCCTGGGGGATGGGTATGGGTGTCGAAGCGCTGGACAAGTCTAATGCTTCTGGGCGCTGGAGGGTCATAAACAATTCTTGGCCTGTGCTGTAGCCTTCTCTTTCGACTTCGTCCGGAATAGTTGTAGGGGGTAGGTATCCGAATGGTTTACCATGAGATGTTGTCACTGTGCAAATCTGAAGTCGGTCCTCCTTTTCTGGATATAATGTCACTGGCATCAACAGTCCTTGGTAAAATTTCAAGCCAAGTTCTGCACAGTCGACATTCCTGCCTAAATTCAGGTGGGGAGAGAGGTACTTTTTGGCTACCCAGTGTCTTGCCTCCCTGAAGTCGACAGAGGTGAACCATATCTTGTTAACTTTGCGATCAAGCTTAGTCACCCTATCGACATAGGGACGGTGCTGGTGGAGGAAATAGAGTGTGATTTTGTAATAGAGTCGGCCGTGGATGAAAGAGTGGTATGACGCTTGTTGATGGTAGTTATCACTGTCGACTGGTGTTGCTTTAGGTTGGAAAACGTTGATATTCTTGACGTTGATGTGTTTCCCTGACTCCTTGTTAGCATCGGAATGGAGAGGGCAGAGGGATCGACATATGAGGCAAGAGATGGGTTGTTAATGGTCAACTTGCTGAACTCCTCTGCAAGAGTGTTGTTGATATATTCGTCATGGCCATCACTATCATTTATGGGCCCATGCCCGCCAGCGGACAGTGTTTTAGGAATACGGGCAGCAGAACGGTTCAAGTCAAGTCGTTGCCCTCGTGAAGTAGATGCGTCTGCGTTGAATAGGTCTCCGAACATGATGAGCTACCGGTAAAGAGTCTGGAAGCCATGTGCTGTGGGAAGGATGCGAGGTAGCAGCGCAGTCGTGAGGGGTTTGTTCGTGGACGGCTAATTGTTTCCTTAATTCCATTTTTCAACATGGTATTTGGGTTTCTGGGAAGTTGATTCTGCATTTGTTATGGAACTTGATCCGCGAGGCGCTAAGCCTAAAGGAGTTCACACAGGTACTGCTAATTGAAGCCTTTGATGATATGGGCTAAACACCAAGGAGGGTTGGCACAGCTTCGATGCCACGTTCGACGTCGTGATCGATTTCGCGAAGGAGAGAAGCTATGCTAGATCATGGAGAAGCAGTCTTTGGGAGAGGATGGCGTTTGATAAGTCCTATTCCTGTGAAGACCTTTCAATCCTCCTACAATCGGATCTTCCGGTTTTCCGATTTTCCGGTATCAGGTCGCAGAATATCAGCGAGTGCATCTCTGGTCAATGATCAGAATGACGCCCAGCCTTGTTTGACGGGGCTGTAGACGTTAGTCTACGTGATGTTGGATTATTTCAGCATTATTTAGTCGGATTGGAGGTCACGACAGGCTCACGAGAGTGTGCATTGACCTTGGAATGGAGGTGATAAATCGAGTGGCACGTAGCAAACGATGCGGAAGAATTACGAAACAGGAGGAAATGCGTCTTGAGCATATAAATCCAATACACACTCATTTATGATCCCTACAACTTGAACTGGGCTACTATTCGTGAATGCCCAAACCTCTTCAGTAATATGAGCTTCGAGCTCGGGGGTCATGTTTTAACTACTCATTTCAACAAAAGGCAAAATTCCTTCTAACAAATAGGGATGAAAATCATCAAAATCCAGCATCTTCGCGTCCTCATAAGGCACTCCATCCTTCCTGTCAGAGAAGTCAGCTGAAATCCATCCAGATGATTACGAGAGCCCGTACTTGCAATTAAGAAATACAGTCAGGGCAGATGTGTCGTATTAAAGAGACGGTTGCCAGTGTCCGTGGTGCCTCTGCCGGTGAACTTGTTATTAGAGAGGCGAAGTGCAATAAGGCTGAACTTTCCGTTACGGGCGAGTGTCTGGGCGACGCTGCCCTCAGAAACTGACTGAGCTTGGACAACGCCGGCAACTACCACAATGCGAATAGTGGCATGCAGACTGCGGATGTGTCGCACAAAGTTCACTACCGACTTGCCACTGTTCACCACCGAATCGACCAGCACAACGGTGTGCTGTTGCAGCAGATGGTGGGGCTCGATGTCCTCGGGACGTTTGGCGTGGACGAACATCGCGCACGGGAAGGCTTCTCCGCCGCGCATCAGCGCCACAATCGATGTCTTCTTCTCGTGGCAGAGTCGATAGCCGCTGGTCTGATGGCCCTGTACGTGCGGAATTGGATACTCCTCCACCCCAATCATTTCTGCCAAGAATTCGGTCGCCAGATACCATCCGACACGGCGATGGGCTTCCCGCAGGGCCGGGCCGGCAACCGTGGCATCGCGCATCGGCGTCATGAGCAGCTTGGCGGCGTTTCTGTTTGTTGCATGGAGTACTTGAAGAGGATGTCGACTGCCGCGGCGGCGGATAATCGAATCGATAAACTCGGGGTCCGTAAGCTGGACCAGGGGAAGCTTGGTAGTGTCCAGACGTGGTGACGCATTGCTAGGCAGCAAAGCTTGTCGTGCTCGAAGACCATCATTGTCGATGGCGTTTAATAATGCCGCGTCTATAGTCTTACTCCTCGTCTGCTCCTCGCCGACCACAACAACGGCTTGATCTGCCTTGCTCAACATTGGCAGGTCCAGCACACTATCTCCAAACGCCCAAACGTACATGTGGTAGATATCTCTGAAACGGACGACCGTGGCGGCTTTCACTGCAGCAGTAACGACGAACCCGTCTGCGATACGACCGCCGCCGATGACCTTTACCGTCTTGGACAGACCTTCTCTCTCCAGGACTTTGTCCCAGACACGACGCAGCCCACAGGTAACAACCACCGCGCTAACATGTTCTTGTTCTGCTACCAGTCGCAACAACGACACAAACTCGGGATGCATAGTCACCGCCGACGCCACGTCTTCGCAGAGGGCATTAAACTCTTGATCGTCGGCCGTCTCTTCATACAGCAAAGCGGCCTGGCGAAAGGCAGCGTACGAGTAACCTAACGGGCTGCTGAATAACGTCTTCAACCGAGATTCCTCGTCCATTGACTGCCGAGAGTTGGAGACCATCTTCCAGAACAACGCGCCGGTGTCCTGTGCAGCTAACGTCCTATCGGCGTCCATAATCAACACCGTCTCCAGCTGTCCTTGGCCAGCGACAAGGACCTCGTCCATCCTGCTTTCGGCGCGAGACAGGTTGCACTCCTCGGTATGATGCCGGAAATCGCGTAGCAGCGTCGAGACTTTGTTCAGCAACGTCGGATGCGGGAATACGAGCGAGAACAAGATGCCATGATGGCGGCAGAGACGGCGCAGCTGGGTCTTTTCGGCCTGCTGCCACTTGCGTAGATGGTTGATGGACGCAGACGGACGATTTCTTTCCGTGTCGTCTAGACAACGCTGCGCGATGAGTTCGGTAGGAGCGTCCAAGTAGAGGATGTGCGTGAATGTGTCCAGGTCATTTCTAGTATATACTGGCTGTCCAGCTTCCTCCTCCTCGGGCCAGAACATGAAATGTCCAGCGACGACTGCAACTCGTCTGCTGTCGGCGCATTCCTTTCCGATCGAGTCGATGGCAAGCTGGCGCCAATGCACCTTCTCTTGCTCTTCCTGCTTCTGGAATGCTTCGAGACCGCCGGGAACAAGATCGGCAATCATCTTAGAGCCTTCGTAGAACTCGAAATGCTCTTGTCCGAGTTTTTGCTTCAGCTGGTCCAGGAGAAACGTCTTGCCGGAGCCGGGAATTCCGTATAAGCCTACAACTACTGCTTTGTTGTTGTTGTTATTGGAAGCAGACCGACTTTCAAGAGCAGTCGATTGGTTCAGCTGAGGATCCGCCGTTGGGCCCGGCATGCTGCTTGATGCGTTCTCGCAGTTGGTAGCCATTATAACAATTTCCTAAGTCTTCGGGAATGGTGGATATGAGAGTGTTGAGACTCAATTCAATGATTGATGAGATATCTCACCACCAGATCAGCAGGCGTAAGGTGAGATGGAACGTCGCGGTAACTGGTTATATTCACCAATTTCTAGCCGGCCTTATCTTAAGGGACTCTCACTATGCAATCAAGTTCGGCAATGGAAGACCAGCGAAGGTGCCATGACAGCTCTCTCCCACACCAAGTCTAATGCACTCAAAGCATGCGACAGGAGGTCAGAAGACGGTGGAGACCAATTGGGCCCTGTACAAAAGTTAATGATAGTCGCGGTGTCACCACAGTGTGGGACACACGCGACCGGAGGTATGAAAGTTGGGGGACGGGGAGAGGAGGTAGAGGAGGGTGGAAGAATGTAGTTAAAGTTTTTCTTTTTGTTTGGCGGAAATGGGGGGAAGGAGATCAGGAGGTCCGACTTGGACGCAAGGAGGGCTCTGCGGACACAAAGGGCTCACCGCTGAAGTGCCGCGGATTTAGGAATATGTCATGGCCGCAAGCGGCCGAATACAGTATGATTACCAACAAACAAACTATGCAATCAAGTGACTCACAGAGCTGCCCGGAGACCGGTCTGGCCGGTGCGAGCTGCACTGTGAGCTTTGGGGATATGCCCCTATTGCTCGATTAGTTCACCGGCGATGACGGGGGCTAGAAACACGCTGAATCTTGTAGATTGTAGAGGTGTTGAGGTTTGTGGAGGCGCTGGGGTCATGCATCTCGACAAATGTAAGGCTGTCGACAAGGCTGTCGACAGGGCTGGGCTTGCACACCGGCCCAGTCGTCCTACACAACGCGGAAGGCCTTCCAAAACCTCCCATCCAATGCAGGAGGCCTCTAGCTTCCATCCAATGGAAACAGCCCAATGTGTCTGGGGAAGTTGGAATGTGAGAGGCCTCCCGGTAAAATTGTGCTGTGCAATGGGAACAAGCCCCTCTATTCTCCGCCTACAGCGTTCCTCAGTAGTGATTCCCTGCGAGTATTAATTTAGCAGAACCTAGATACATTCAGAGATGCTTACAATATCAGAGTAGTATACAGCGCACGAGGTTTTGCAGCAAATCCCATCCTCCGTCGAGAATTGTTGGTTGTGTGGTCGCGATTGGTGGTTGATTTTGGGTTACGCAACCGCAACAATCTTTCTGCCACGACTCACCGCCCCAGCCTCAATCCCACCCAAGAGAGGCTGGAACTTTTCGTGTTCCGAAAAGGGGGTTCGCTTATCGGAAGTGGTTAATAGTGCCCCGAGCTGCCTAATTCGGCAACTGTGGCTTCCGACGTTCTTGGCGTGGATGCCTTGGCATCCATTCCTCCACACGTCAATCACGCGCCCTATCACGCGCTGTACTCCGCATTCCATCGATAACCCCTTCGCAAGTACCGGAATACATTATCGCATCCGAGACCTAGCTGTCATGCCTCCGAAGGGTATCAAACGTGCAACTTCAGAGGCGTCAACTCAGAAGACGAAGAAGAGCAAGTGTGACAACTTTACCACACACTATACGGTCGAGAATTGGAAAGTTTTCATTCCAAAGAGAGACCTTGAAGCCGTTCTGGCATCGCAGGTTAGCAAGAATAGGCATGATGAGGTGCTCACAAGTCCGACTGACGTGCGTCGTGCTAGTCTCCTGATGATTGGAAGCGAGGCGTTATGTACTTGATGATGATCATTTTCTTCAAGGTTAGAGGCTTGACATTGGCAAACATCAAGTCCTTCCACTCCGTCACCATCCCACAGTCCTTACTCTCTCGCGTCACGGATCTCCGCAATTGGGTTAGCTACGTGAATGGCCTACTCAAATCTAGACTTATTGAAACGCACTGGGCAATGGCCGAAGAGTTACTTAAGTGCTATTCCGATGACTTACGCGATGAAATATCTCAGAAAGCGGCGAATAATCGAAAGCAGCATCTTTCCATGCACGAGATTGCACCGTTTCAATCTAGCGACGATGTTTACGAATACTTGCGGTTGGAGACGAAGGATACATTCTTTTTGTGGGTGCCAATCCTGCGCGATGTGTCTCCCGAGTATCTTAGTATGCGTGACAGATCCTTGAATGGAGGCTTCCACTGGTTGGATAAACTGGAAGAGCAATCCTATATGATCATCGCACGATTCGCATCCAGGGCATTGACGGTCACTCCAGGAGCTGAATACAGCCAACATGCGCGAGCAATCGACTTGCGCAGCACAAGTACCGCACACGAGGACTTACCATGGCCCCCGATGAACCTGATCGACTCCTGGTCGGATATTCCGCTGGAACTTGGTACTCTCATTGATGTCTGGCCTAGGCCGGGGGAGCCCGATGACTCTGCTTTTGAACCCCCTATGATAGCCATGTCAGTTCCTGGTATTACTGACTACAGTATATCAGAACATCGAGAGACGGGAGGCCAAGGCGTCTCTTTCATGACGATAGATGAGATGGATAAGGCGAGTACCATGGAGGACGAAGAGACGGTAGGCTTTATAAAGCAATTGTTAGGTGCCCGTGACTTAGTTTCAGTGATAGGAGAAGATGGTCGTTTCACCTCCATCCCACTACTTGTATGGTAAAAGCGCTAACTGCTTACAGGCGAGGTCAAAGTGAGTCTGCAGTTCAGACCCGAGTACGTCACCGCTGAATCTAGTCGGTTGGCTCAAATGAATACTGCTGGACACGTAAGATACCTGTTGGAGTTATTGGAAATGGACAGAAAATCCTATCAGGTTTTGGGAGCGGCCCTCCGAAGGCGTGAGAAAGAGATTGAGGTGGAAATAGCAACATTGGAGGCGATGGAAGAGGAAGCAAAGGTATGGAGAGACGAGGTTAAGGCCATCGAGGAACGGGTTGCGGTTCGACAGAAGGAAAACGCAGTGTGCAAGCAACACCTTAAGGAGGACCAGGAAGCGAACCAGAGCAGTTTCGACAGAGTACATCCGGGTATGGCTGGAGCTTTACGCCCAGCGTTTATCTTTGACGAGATTGATCAGCCACCAATTAGGCGTCCGGTGCAGGCTAGTAATTCTCGTTTGTCGTTCGGGAGCAGCAATAGTTCTCCAGGTTTTGCTGGTATGGGTTCCGCGAAAAGTCCTTCAATGAGTTTCGAAACTTTCGGGGGTCATCAGAGTACTCCGATACAACGCTCTAGGGTGTTGTCAAACTCCACGGTTACCAACATGCCATTTCAGTCTTGCTGTTTCGAACGTGGGGACATCCGCAGGTCGGTAGAACCTGCTCCTAGTCGCAGATCAGAAACTCCGGATCAAACTATGGCGGCTAGTTCTTCTCACCTGGGGCTAGAGACTGAGGGCCTTGTAGACAGCAATCAGGAGAGTTCAGAGACTCCTGCCAAACAGGGTAGTGTGGAGAAAGTTGCAGGTGTTATCTCAACGTTTGTATCCACGAATGAACCTGAGATGGAATTAGGCGTAGGTGGAATTGGGGGGAGGTGCGATGGTCAGGATGGAGCGAGTGAAGTGAATGGC
>MU122222.1:229194-254452 GCA_014904905.1 Wilcoxina mikolae CBS 423.85 | reverse complement strand
TCATGACGTCCCTAACTATCGGAGGCATAGGCTTATAGTAGCATACCATCCTAAGTGTTCGGGTCTGATGAATCCGCCAGCTAAGTGTCGTGACTATCGCTGTTCGATCGAGAAGGTGCACTGCCCTCGCGCGGGTTAATCATTCCGCTTTGTCTGGGCTCGGTATTGGATATGCGTAGCTTCGTCGCTCAGAGAATAGGATAGCTGCGGGTGTGATGTTGACCATCCATAGTGACAGGTGACCAACCGCAGATTGCCATGGATATCCTCCGTACCTCGTGCACCTGCTAAGGGATAACCCCTAACATTCCTAGGGTATATCATATCGGGAGAAGGAGTCAGCATGGCAGAAGACAAGGTTGATACTATGCTGAAATGGGAAACACCAGACTCAGTCAAGGACGTTCAGTCATTCTTAGGATTTGCCAATATTTTCCAACGCTTCATTAAGGAGTTTTCGAGAATCTGCAGACCATTGACAGACCTAACCAAACAAACTGGTGTGCGGTTCGATTGGAAGGCAAACCCACGCTGTCAACAGGCTTTCGATTTGTTAAAGAAGTGTTTCACTGAGGTACCAATCCTTCATCACTTTGAACCTGAACATTCTGTGGTCATTGAGACTGACGCCAGTGACTTCGCCATCGGCACTGTCCTTTCCCAAGTGATTGATGGACGATTACACCCTGTGGCCTACCACTCTCGCAGAATGGTTAATGCAGACATTTACTATGAGATCCACGATAAGAAGATGCTAGAAATAGTATCTGCCTTCAAAGAATGGAGACGTTATCTCCAAGGTGCAGCCCATCAAATCAGTGTGTTTACTGATCACAAGAATCTTGAGTACTTTACCACTACTAAGATATTGAATCGAAGACAAGTCCGTTGGGCACAAGAACTAGCTGGTTATGATTTCAAGATATTCTACCGACCAGGCAGTGCAAATTGGAAACCAGATGCATTATCTAGGCGTTCAGAGTACCGCCCTAAAAAGGGGGGAGGTAGTATCGAAGAAAACGAAAATCAACCAATACACAGGGTTGTAAGGCCCAATCAGTTGGTAACATCTGAAGGGGAAACAGTTCAGGTGACAGCAGCGAAGCTACGATGCGAACAGATAATGATTTCTTCTCCTAAGTTGAGGTCAATCCCAGTAGTCAAGTTTAATTCTTGATTATTTGAAGCAGTGGTAGTTGCGGCAAATAACAATGCTGCATGGTAGGAAGAGTACATTAGAGCAATGGAAGGAAGTCCAAGCCCTGACATCTCGTTTGAGAATGTAGCCCTTTATTATAAATACAGGCTGTGGATCCCAACCTATCTACAACTACGAAATCAAATACTCGAAGCAAAGCTTGATTCGAAGGTAGCAGGACATATGAGACAGGACAAGACAATTGAGCTGGTTCGAAGGAACTTCTTTTGGTCAGAAATGGAGAAATTCATCGAAGACTACATCCGCTCATGCCCTCAATGCCAGAAGAACAAAGCAGCTCATCACGCTCGCTACGGACTTCTACAACCTCTCGAATTAGCATACCGTCTATGGAATTCAATCTCTATGGATTTCATCATCGATTTACCTATATCTGATGGTTGTTCATCGGTCTGGGTCATCGTTGACAGGTTCACAAAGATGGCTCACTTCATACCACTGAAGGATGGCAAGAAGAAAGCCACAGACCTGGTTAAGCTCTTCCTGATAAAAGTATGGAGATTCCATGGTCTACCATTGAATATAGTATCAGAGATATATTCCAGGTTCACATCCGCAGTCTGGTCCTCCTTGGTTGAAGCTCTCGATATTCAGCTGAAAATGTCTTCACCATTCCATCCACAGACTGATGGTCAAACTGAAAGAGTAAACCAAACGTTGGAATGCAACCTGAGAAACTACTGCAACTACGAACAAGATAACTGGTCTGAGATGTTTTCAATGGCATATTATTCCTACAACAACTTGAACTCACTAACCACCACAACTGGCATGTCACCTTTCTTTGCGAATTATGGGTTCGATCCTCGAACGAACTGGCCCATTGAAGCAGAGGCAAAGAACCTAGCATCAAGGAACTATGTTCATTGGATGTCAAGCATGCATGACCTATATCAAAAAGGTTTAGAAAGAACACAAGAGACAATGGGAAAGTACCGTGATAAACCTGCTAAGGAACCTCCGAAGCATTCGGTTGGTGATCTAGCTATGCTAAATTGAAAAAGCCTCAAGACCAGACGTCCATCTAGAAAACTACATGCGAAGCTACATGGTCCCATTAAGGTGCTAAAGGTACTGTCGCCCACTGCAGTTAAGCTTGAATTGCCTAAGCATTGGCGAATCCATAATGATTTCCATGTCTCTCTCATCGAACCCTATCGAACGGCCACTGTTCCAATCAGATCTGCACCAGAACTCGCTACCAGCGAAGGAAACGAACTAGGCTACGATGTGGATTGCTATGAATATGAATCAGGTTATGAGGTTGAGGAGATCATGGGCAGCCAGTATAGCAAGAATCGAAAGAAGGTGTTATATCTGGTTAACGTAGGTTACCCTGCCAGGCAACACGCCCGGGCGATGCAACACCTGCCTGTACCCACTCCCGGCCTTCTCTAGCCTAACCAAAAAATACCTGGAAGGGTTAAATCAAAAAGGGAGCCATATACAGATGCTTTAGATTGATATGGGAGTGAACTAAATTTATTGAACCAAATGAAAAGTCATAATTCATGAGCAAACCAAAAAAACCTCGAAATTTCCCTACCTCCCCCTCCTCACCACAATCACATCTTCCAGCTCTGAGTCCCCACTACTCTCAAACTCACTTACAACAATCTCATCATCATTCTCTTCCTCTTCTGCATCTGCATCCCACTCCTCCTCTTCTGAACTGTCCATGCTGGGTGAGGGAGAGGCTGCTTTTTTGCCTATTTTGGTCCCTTTGGATTTCGACCTTTTTTCCTCCCTCTCTTTTCTCAAGCGTACTATGTCTGTGTTTTCTATCAGACAAGCTCTACTAAGCATGCGGCGATCCTGTACGGCCTTCCTGGGCTTATCAAGGACCTGGGATCGAAGCTGTTTGTGCCTGAAGACCTCAATATCAAGCTCAGCATGCACCCTCTCTCCAAACTTCGAGATTTTTTCAATGCTTCCAGTGATACACTGGGAACGAGGAGAGTTTGAGTCTATGAGACGAAGTGCCTCTCTTCCAAGCCTGCTAGCCTGTCTGTGGGTCGTGGGGGTGGATGGATGAGGGGCCCAAGAGTGGGGCGGAGTGGACCGAGTGATATTTCGTGATGGTTCCCCGAGAACTTTTCTTGAGTTCAAAGGATAGATACCACAGACCTCAAAAGCACGGAGAATGGAGTTCACATTGTAGGTAAGATTGTGTGCCAATACCAGAAGCCTAGAGGTATAGGTTAGGCCACAGCAATCCAGCATCAAAAATCTCGAAAGTGGGGAGCTCACTTGTAGAACTCCCCTCTTTTAATGGATGTGAGTCCATAGCTAGTCAGCTTGTCAAGCTCTGCACTGTAATGGCGTTGTAGGTTGGCAAAGAGCTCCACGTCATGGGGCTGGAGGAGGTGGCTGCTGTGGGAGGGCAGGCAAAGAACAACTATGTTGTGCTCCACAGCATAGAGGAGGAACTCAATGCTAACATGAGAACCATGGCCATTTCAAAATAAGGAGACACATAGCCCTATTTGCACTATGAGTGTGAGCTTCCACTCAAGCATGTGGCGGGGGTCTTACACTGCTGCTGTCTGTGGTTCAAAGACCTGAACCAGATACCCCACCCCCAACTAATTGTCTGTCCACCCCTTTGCTGAGTATGCAAAATAGGCAGGCTCATCCTCTGTGACATAGGCATGCCAGCCCATCCAGTGTGCTGCCACTTTGTCAATGATCAGTGGCGGTAGCAGGACTCCTGCAGCGGAGACACCTTCCAACACAGTTACAAAGTTGCGCTCTCTATCCTGCACCAATCTTGGATTCCGCCGTGCTCTTGTACAGATGACATGGGCCTTGAGTGCCTTTTCCAGCAGGAAGCCTTTCTCATCCATGTTCCATATGTTCTGAACTTCAATCCCATGCTCGTCTAGAGCTCTCTTCAGCTTGAAGGAAGTTAATAAGGGGAGTGCCGCATTTTTTGGGGGTGGGCACTTACCAGTTTGAAATATTCCGCCAGCACCTTCAGATCATCTTCCTGGACCCTCCACCTGTCAATGCAGCTAGCTATCGTGCATGCGATGATAGGATGGTGGTTCAGGAATCGTGACATCCAATGCTTGCCTGGCTGTCTTCGCTTTTCTGGGTCCTACATATGGCAGTCAAGAACCCTAACATAAGCAAGCTTTAGAGGTAGGCCCCAGCTATCAAACCGCAGACACAGCTGCACAATAGCCTCCTCCTGCTCTGGCGTCAGAAGGGCACTCTCAGGGTGTGCTTTATGGGCTGGCTTTGTGCCTCTTAGCCTTCTGTAAAGGGTGGTGAAGTCCACCTTGTGGTGTGCTGCCGCTTTTCTGATGCTTGGATATTTGCCACCTCTGTAGTTCCTTATAGCTTTCTGCATAGTATCCTCCTTTGTCTGTACCTTCCTTGCATTAACTCCAGGCATTGTGGTTGTGGGTGGAGGTTATGGTTGTGGTTGCTGCCCAGCTTTTGCTCCGAAGATGGGGTGTTGTCAAGGTGTTGCATCGCCCGGGCGTGTTGCATGGCAGGGTTACCTACGTTAAATGGAATGGGTATCCAGATGAAACAGATTGGACTGAGGAACCTTATGAGAACTCCAATGATAAGAGGTTGTTGAAGGACTATCATAAGCGAAAACCTCAGGCGGCTAAGGACAAGAGATTGCGCTAGTAACTTTTCCCCACCAAGGATTTCTAACGGCTAGCAAGACACCTAGGAAAAGGAATTGGTTTTTGGGGCACAAGGGGTCGCAGATTTACCAAGAAGGAAAGAAGGGACTTTGGGTTTTGGGCACAAGAGGTCATTTTTACCAAAGGTAACGAAGAGCAGATTAGTATGATCGTTCAGAGATGAACTCTGTAAGGGAGGAGGTAGTATTACACCTCACAAGCTGTTCATCACCTAAGGCTATCAGAGCGGGGACACCAACGATCACTCGACGATACCCACATCGGGATAGTACAAGCGCTATCCCTTGACGTCATCGAAATTACACAGAATATCACTCGCAACCAATGAAATCAGATGAGCTGTCATGCAGTCAACCACACCACTGATAAGCGATCAAAGGTGTTTATTGGAACAATACTCTGCCAGCTCATGCCATCGATAATGCGAAGACTGCTGAGAGGCTGTAGATACGAGACCACCTGCGTTTGCAACGTAGCTGATGAAGTGTAACACCGGGAGCGTCACTCCAGGTTTACCAGTACAAGTAGTATCCTTACTGCGTTCAGGACTTGCTTGCGATGGAAGTTATGAAGATTCGCTCAGGATGTGAAAGTCACTAAAGATAAAGATTCAAGACAAAGATGTTTTGGCTTTTCCAATGTGTATATTGTTAAGGCTTGTTCTCCTCGTCAAGAAGCTTGCCCTTTCTACCCTCGAAGATTCTAGAGGTCTTTATACCTCTATCCTCTCGCTCTAACAATTACTTCTATCTACGCTTTTCTCATGAGCTCCTCTACCTAACCTTCCCTTCGCTCCAATGCCCTTCATGCCCTTCAGCGCTCTTTCGGACCTTCCGTATCTTTCTGCTCAGATCTCTAACTCAGACGAATAGAACCCCTACTGACATCAGTCCTTCGGACTTCTGTGGTCCGGACCTATCGTATCCTTTCGATCTCTTTGCTTCCAGGCGAATGGCATCCTTTCAATCGAGAGGGACATAAGAGGCTTCGTTAGCTATGCTGCAAACGCAGGTGCTTTCGTATCTACAGCCTCTCAACTACCTTCGCATTATCGATGGCATGAGCTGGCAGGGCATCGTCCCAATAACCACCTTTAACTCTTTATCAGTGGTGTGGTTGACTGCATGACAGCTCATCTGATTTCGTTGGGTGCGAGTGATATCTTGTGTAGTTTCGATGACGTCCAAGGATGGCGCTTGTACTATCCCGATACGGCTATGATCGAGTGATCGCAGGTGACCCCGCTCCGATGGCCTTTGGTGATGTACAACTTGTGAGGTGTAACATGAAGCCTCTGATGTCCCTCACGATCGAAAGGATATCATTCACCTGGAAGCAAAGAGATCGAAAGGATACCATAGGTCCGGACCACAGAAGTCCGAACTTGAAGGACTAATGTCAGTAGGGGTTCTATTCGTCTGAGTTAGAGATCTGAGCGGAACGATGCGGAAGGTCCAAAGGAGCGGTGAAGGGCAGGAAGGGCATTGGTTCGAAAGAAAGGTCAGGTAGAGGAGCTCATGAGAAAAGCGTAGATAGAAGTAATTGTTTGAGCGAAAGGATAGAGGTATAAAGACCTCTAGAATCTCCAAGGGTAGAAGGGCACACTTCTTGACAAGGAGAACAAGCCTTAACAATATAAGCATTGGAAAACCAAACATCTTTGTCTTGAATCTTTATCGTTAGTAACTTTCACATCCTAAGCGAATCTTCATAACTTCCATCGCAAGCAAGTCCTGAGAGCAGTAGAGATACTACATGTACTGGTAAACCTGGAGTGACGCTCCCGAAGTTACATGTGTTGGGTGGTCACCCAATGACTGGACTGGCAGGGAACTTGGTTTGGAATAAATAGAACGAAACTTTGACCGATATAGCCAAAATATATAAGTACCTTGAAAATTATTCCGCCCAGCTGCTAATTATTTAGTGTCAAGTACAAATCCAGAATCCTGATTTTGGATGGCCATGATTCACATCTTATACCTGATGTTTTTCAGTATTTCCTCAGCAATAATATTTATCCTATTTACCTTCCCTCTCACTCTACGGACATCTTACTACCACTAGATGTAGGGCTGTTTGGTCCCCTCCAGCTAGCATAGAGTACAGAACTTGATGATTGACTGAGAAGATGTGGTAATGCAATCAAGAAGGATCAATTTCATGAGTAAATCTATCTGGACCCAACTACATTTATTTAAAATAGTGGTTGCTAAATTATAATCCCTTATCAGGCTTGTTTCAAACGATCAGGTGAAGACATAAACCAAAGCCAATGATATCAGTGCCTTCTGTATGACTGCATGCTGGCCTTGTAACACACGACAAATCCTGATGCATAAATTACGAAATATCACTTGGCTGCTATATGATCCCTGAAGTCCTCCCCACTACAGCAGTATCTACCACCTTCAGAGAGATTCTCTACATGAAGTACAACGTAATACACCCTTCTCACGCAAGTTCAAGCCTTTGATTTTACAACTCTGCACATGTGCAGAGGGGACATTGGCAGATAAGCATTTGGGGATGGAAATCATTAGAAATCTTCATTCTCAGGCTACGAATGCGTCTGCTGCTGCTGTGAATGATCACCACCACATTACTAAAGTAAGAGTGATTACCCAGGAGGATGTGGACCGCGTCAGGGAGGAGAGAATGAAGGTGGAAAGTAAAAACGAGGAAAAGGCAAAAAAGCGAAAACAGAAGGCTGCAGCATGGATTGCAGCAGCTACAGACCCCAGCACCTCTAAAAGCGTGCAGAAAAAGGGAAAGAAGGTGCATATCATTCTCTTGGGTGATGGGAGGAGGAGGAAGAGGATGAATTGGAATCTGGAAGTGAACATGAGGAGGAAGAAGTGGGCCTGAATATGATGAGGAGGAGTCAGGACCCCATTGTATGTAGTGATGATGAGGTAGACCCAGAGAGTACTGTAGAACATGGAGAGGATGGTTTGGGAGTCATGAATCAACCTCCAGTAGTCACCAGGTCTGGGAGGGTAGTTAAAACAGGTCATCTGGAGCAATAAAACTGTGCCCGCGGGTGGCCCGTTTCCCGGTCACGGTCGGTCACTCGGTAAAATATGTTAGTCGACAACCGCATCATGAGTGGTGTATGCATCAGGCAAAGTATGCAAGGGCGGGATCTTAATATGTGGTGGCGATCGATGATTGAATGTTTTCCCGTCTGTTCATTAAAGTTTCGTCATTTTGTAAAAAGTACAGATGTGATCGCGATATCGGTTTTGCAATTTGCTAGATATGGAGGGTAGATGTGTGCATCTTTCGGCCAATTATTTCATCGACCCTCCATACCTAGAACATATCGACAATAAAATAAAAAAATAGGACGTGCCCAACAACCACCAATAAAACAACCAACCAAATCTCTACATATCATCAACTTACAGATGTCAGGTGGGGTGGATGCGATCGTAGTGGGATAACTCAATTGTCGCGAGTCCGGGCTGCTGAACGAATGGGATGAAGCTGCGAACCGCCTACTCCGAAGAATATTACGTACACAGTACACGGCATGAGTCCACGTACTCTGGCACTGACTAGTAACAACACACGCTGTGTCCATCATCTTATCCCGTACCTAGGGCTACGCCCTTTCAAATATACTCGCAACCCATAACGATTTTGCTGCCTCTCCTCCACTATTATTCCTAGAGCGAATCCTTTTCAATTAAGACGCAGGAGGGACGCAAGTAGATATATCGATATCTGGCTCCTAACTAAAAATATTATTGGTAAAATATTTAATAGACAAGGCTTGGAACCATCGAGCCAAATGAATCGAGGGCAGCCTTTCCTCGCAGATAGCTTCCGGATGTGAGAGTCTACTCCAAAGATGAATGTGCGTCTTCACATGTCGCTTGGTGTAGATGTTGAATTCCTACGTGTTACCAAGAACCCTCACTAGCGTACTACCGCTAACCACTATAGGCGACGCGGGCACTTCAACCAGTGATAAGCGCCTGCCGTGTCTCACGTTGTCGTCACTTGCGATGTGACTCCAGAAAGCGGAACAAGTGGAATTTGCCAATCTCAAAGCTTGGCCAATTGTTTTCTGGCATGCACCTAGCAACTTGCACATGGCGATAACAGGGATCCTGAATGAGGGTTTGCCACATCACCAAGGAACGATTGAGACAACCCATTTCAGGAATCTGTAGAGAAAATTTATTCATCAGCGTTGGAGGAAGCCAAGGGAATAACAGCCCGGGGCTTGAGTTAATTGTTTATACTTTCCAAAGTTCTGATTCACCGTCGTCGTCGTCAGCATCATTCCGAAGCACTCGCTGTCCGCCAATGTCTAATGGATACATACTTGTTATGTGTGCTACACATACGGACACGTTGTGGACCAATTGTATGTTTCTCTTCATCATCAGCCCTCCATACTGAGATTTGGAGTATAAACAGTATATGCACTTACATTCCTAAGAAATTGCCTGCGGAAGTACACCTAATCTAAGTTGTAGCGGGTGCGGGCACATGAGCACATGGTTTCTTCCGCGAAACTCTGAATGATTCGTCGCTCGCAAGCTCGCTTCTGTATAATAAGTACTTTAAAACAGTCTCAGATGAAACATCACGTGATTGGTTACACACCAACCCTCAGCCACAAGCCTGAATAAGTGACGCCACCATTCCTCCTCCAATCTAATGGCGTAACTTTGTGGAGACTTGGGATAGTGTCAACGGTGAGGTTGTTTCAACTGCGCCGTAGGTGTTGTCGAACGGATAGGTATCGGGCGGTGTGCATACGTAAAGACAGAAACAAATTGGTCACTAGCTAGCTCCGTCCTCGAACTGAGAGAACAGTGCGGGATGGAGCAGTATTTCTACCAACTTTCACAGATGGTAACTCCTCGCCTTGGTTCGACAGATATCATTTAGCCGTCTCTGGCAGGACCAGGACTGAGCTCTGTTGCATGTGACGAGTGAGATTTTGGTTCTTTGATACTTAAGTACCTGTCTGCTGTCTTCCACCCTTATGTTGAACTACACTGGTTTGGGATGGCTCTCTATGAGACGTTCTAAGCCAAACTACCGGGAGCACTGCATGGTTAATCACACACCATGGTAGCCGGGATGACATCCGAGGCCTAGAGGTTCTAGGAACTCCTCAACCGCCCGAGCTAGGACATTGATATCACTACTTGCTTTGAAAACAACTATTCAAATGTTTGAATATGGGGCATACGTGTCATAAGACATGAAATGAATGACTGCAGTTCACCGGCCAGGATGAACTTGGAACGAATGCCACGGAATAATGCAGATAGAACAGCAAAATAAAGCAATCTAACACGTCCTGAACTCATGTCCACTCGCTCAACCAAGAAAATATTACAAGAACCTCTCAAGACATGTGCAATGCAAATCAACGAGGAATCAAATCCAAGTGGCTCTAGTCCACCTGCCGACTACTCTTCCAGAATCATAGCAATATACATTTCGTCTTCCGACTCATGGCCTCCCTGAGGGGATATGAACGTAACGATCCTGTGGATAGTCTTCCCACCCAAATGATTGTGATGATCCAATAGCATCCACATGTTAGGCCTGACGTTGTCGGTATAAAGAAGTGCAAAAAAAGCCTTATTCATAGCCGGGTTATGGGGATCCATATGGAATACGCCAGGGCGGTTCCAGTCGTCCGTGGGGATGTTGTTCTCAACGTGCGCCTTGTGGATTGTGGACCTCGCCACTTCGCCTTTCACATCCGCAGAAAATATGACACGCAGATTGCCCGTTTGTGCTCCCGCCTCCACACATAACCTTTCCCATTGTTGCCAAGTGAGCTCTGAGGCAGGGAGTTTTTCGGGGTCGGTATCGGCCCACGGATCTCTGTCGGAAAATCGCTGCTGAGAGATGATGACCCCAGCTTTGGGGCTATAATCGCATTGGTTGATAGGGCCCTTTATCGTTTGCTCTTTCTTCGAAACAATTGTCACCTGTTGGTAGTAAACTCGTTCCTTCTTCTTCCCTTTGTCCGGCTCCGGCCGCGTCAAAGCCTCCTTAACCACCGGATGCTGGAAGACGTGTTTCAAAGTATCGACGTTGCCAATAAATGTGCTCTCCCTAATTTTGCTGCCCATCGTTATATCATATCCGTCCTTTGCTGAGGCATATTTTCCAGCGTTTCGATCCTGGACCTTCCCCTCTGGCCTCATAGTGGCATCATGTGCACCGTTGGTGATAGCCCGCGTGAGCTTTGTGTAAAGGTCTTCACCCTTTTGAACCAACTGATCGTAAGTGAACATCTTTCTCTCCTCTCTCGCCTGGCTGCTGGGGATACGGATCGCGTCGTGACTACTGGAATCAGGGCCACCGCCGCCTCTGCCGCCATCTTGTCTCGGGTTGCTGGTTGCAGGATCATCATCTGCAGGACGTAATATCGGACGGGCTACCGGAGCCACTGCCACACGGCGTTCGAGACGTCCTGCATAAAGCCGAGAGTTCGGGAGTACTAATTATATTTTGAGTTAGCCCTTGTAGCAGACTTTACTAGATCATCCACTTTTTTATATTCATCCTGGTTGAACTTACGCTCTGTTGCAGCGTCAGATGTCTGTTGAGTAGCTCGGCAGAGTACAACTGACTGGAAGCTTAAGGCAATGATGACAATATTCAATATAGAAACGCCCATGTTTGTGCGGTAATTTGGAAATAAAACAACAGGGTATGTGTCAAGTCCCAAAAGAAGAGAATCTATAATTGTGGATTGGGCAGTGATTTGACTGTAGGCAAGGAATAGTGATTGTTGGATTGAAGGATCAGACAAAAGGGTGAGATGTTGTGACGTACTTTGATATCGGATAAATTACGAACTGGACGGCATTCACCTCTGCTATATATACACATCATGATGTGTCTCATCCCGCAATTCGACGCTTTCGATCTGCCCTATTGTTAATGGATGCATCAAGGATCGAGGACAAGATGACCATAATCAAGCTGTGCATGGACGGTCTCGGTCGTGCCGCAATAGAAATTCACCGGTCTACTATGCTAAAAGAGCCGTCCACCTCAGAATGAATCACATGCATGACGCGTAATGGCAACTGGTGTAAGGAAATTCTCTGTTCTGTGCATAATGATTGTTAACCCGGGCCCAACCCTAGATCACACCGTAGTGAGGAGAATTTACTCCGCCATCATAGGCTACCTAGCATGTGTATTTCTGAATCACCATGCCATTCCCACTATTTCCATTTCAGCCCTTCCAAGGCGTACTATTGCAGCACTCGATGACAATACAGAAATCTCTCCCTGAGGCCTGCGCACTAAAACTAAGCTGCCGCATTGTAGCAGTAGCAGGGGAGTCGGAAAGGTGGTTTCTCCGTCTATTTTAAACACTTAACGTCGTGAATGGGGCACCTAAATCGGTATATCTTTCAATATTATTGAAACTACGGTTTAGGCAACTCTGCCGTGCCGGTAACACATAAAGCCGGAACGTGTATATCCATGGACCAGAGCACAAAGGTATATGCCAGGCATTGGGTCTCAATGAACCAAGAATATAGCAGTCGATCGATATGACCAAATTGATCATACTAGTTACACAGCTCCCCAGTCTGTAAGCTCTAGAAGCTGCATCAATCGATTCGGCGGTTGGCTTCCGATCACAGATTTGTGGGATCCGAATGTAATGTCTCTCGGAACCAGGTATTGACTTGAGGCATGCTAGCTCTACCATGAAAGTTGACTGTTAATGTATAGAGGGCGGTGTGACGGATTTTTGGTTCCGTATTAGTTTGTCAAAAATGGCCGCTAGCCACTCAAGAGCAGCAATGCACTAGCCCATTAAGGGTTACAGCCGGGAGTAGCATCGATAGGACAAGGATAGGATTAGATATTGATCATGGCCACCCACACGGCCGTATCATTCGAGACTTTGATTCACCGGTTTCGATATGCATATATGGCGGAGTATATACGAAATAGTGATCACGTGAAAGGATTCCACTTGGAAACATTGAGATACAACAAGACAAACACAGACACAGCAAAATAAGCACATATGGGTCAGAATAGAGAACGCGCTCTGGACGGAAGCGTTTACTTAAGTTGACTTCAGCTGCAATACTTAATATGTTTAAGCGCGGCTATTTTCGTTTATTTTGTACACCATGTAGCATCGGTTAGCGCATTGTAATCACGTGCACAGTGTACATCGGTGAACTTGTAACTTTTTGCGCCGTCTGACCACATTAATTATATAATTATGCTGAATATTGGATTTTGTTCGGAATCCTCCAAGCGCAGGTATACGAACCCAGGTAGGGATAAGATTCGTCAGTGCCGCTATTTGCAGCAGCTGGTTGATGCACTAGAGATCGGGCAAAAAGTGGGTACCGGGCACCCGGTGATAGAAACATCGAACATCAAACATGCCTATGACAAATTGGTGGCTCGATTGTGAAAGACATGACTGCAAACCTCCACGCAATAGTCGGATCATGAAACAATTGTAAGATTTGGAGTCATTTGTAACCTATTTTTCGGGATCTGTAGAGACTGATTGTTTTAAAATTCTCCCACTCAGGATGGTGGGGTTTATGCGCTGACCAGAATGCTACATCATGAGGATCCCACTGCAACACGTATAGACTTCTGCGGCCTCAGTGCCGCGTAACCTAGAGTTTCTAAGGGTCAGTCATGCGGAGAAATGTCCATGTGATGCTTTATGGAACCCATTGTCCCCATGGTTTTCGAACTTTGTGATTGGATTCGGGTGATCAACAAGAAGTTTAAATAGCTTCTGCTAGACACCACTTCGGTTTTCACGTCCGCACATCAGCTCAGCGCGACAACTTCCTGCATCAATCATCTCTTCCTCCCAATATCATCATCACTCTTACTGGTGAGCCTATTTACTTCGTGAGGAGGCCCTCATTGCATATACGCTGACCGCATCGAAACAGTGCACTCTGGTACCTATGGCGGGTCTGCTAAATGTCATCGGGATCGGCTTGACTGGGATCACCATGATCCCGTTTCTGGAATCCCTCATTCCGCGCCATATTGACCGAACGACGACTGTTCGAATAGGTGTCGGCCTTGCCCAAGACGATAAGCCCATGGACGGAAACATTCCAGGGATACGCCTTTTCGACAATTTTGGACACCCAATCGGAGCCCACCGCGGAAACAAAGGTAGAATTGCCGAGGGCGGTTACCACGACATCTCTATCGTTGGCGAGTACAAGTACAAAACTGTTTTGATACCCGGGCCCCGGGGCGACTACCACGAAATGAAGGTTAAAGACGGCGAAGGTATGGGAGGCAGACAGGCTGAGTACATATCGGTCTCCAAGGGCGGCAACGATCCGTTGTGTATTGCATATATTAGCGTCAATTGGCCGGATGGGGGGAAAAACCCTTGGTTTGGGGACACAGGCAAAGCATGCGGGGCCGATTGGTATGTTTCTCAAACAATCGCCGGATCGAACAACTATAGACCTGCCTGTACGTGGATAGACGGTGACACAAAGACCGGGCATTTATACCAAGGGATGGGAATCCACATCACCGATTTTACTGCCACATTCGAACGGACAACTCAGTATAGCCATGATAATGCCACCATGTGTCAGAGCAAACCACGATTTCACATGTACCACCAGTTGAGCACGGACGACTTCCTCCCTTACTTTGATCCGCCATTAGTGTTCAATGACACCCTCGAGGACATCGACAGAAAACTGGTCTTGGTCAGCGGCAGCTCGAGAGGACCTCTACCGCCAAACCGCCGTCGCAGCATCGAAACTCGCGATGTGCAAAGTAAAAGCCGATTCTTCATGAGAGACCGCCTAATCACCAGCGAACACCAAAGTCATAGCGCGGCAGAACTGTGCAATAGCCAGACGTCTCTCGGTCCCGATTTTGTCTCTCACCAGGAAGGTCTGTTCTGCGACATGTCAGAGAAAAAGTTGTGGCCTCTGTGTAGCCAGGCCCATAAGCACGCTTGCTTCGATCCTGAAACCAGCGAAATGCGTCCCGGCGATGTCAATAGCCTTAATGGTCGCGATGAATCGAGTGGCACACCAGTACCAGAGAAGTCGTACCAGAAAATCACCCACTGGAGATAGAAAGGTGACGGGATTGGCTTGTCTAGGTAGGTGCTTAGTAGCTATGTCTTTTTTTTTTTATGGTTTCTATTTTTTCGTTCAGTGATTTTTCCGGTTTTTGAGTTTTCTCTCTTTTTTGCATTAGCTGTTGCTCGGGTCTCACTGCTGGTACGTGGTCCAGGATGGGAGTGCGATAGTTAAGTTGGCGAAATTTCGAAAGGTGTACTCCAGGTGGGTACTTACATGTATTTATGAAATCGTTGGCCGATTGAAAATCCGTTTTTATTTCGAACTTGCTTAAGGTGTGCAACAATATACGTACATATATACAGTCGAAGTAACAATTAACTGTATTGTATGGCTGTATTTTGATGCTGAAGTTCTTGATCAATTTGATTGATGGTAGAGTGGTATGTTCATTGTGCTCTCGTTTTTCTCGACCTCGGTACAGGTCGAGCCGTTTTACCCGGCCTTGAACAAACCCTCAACCCTACTTAATTCGCTGTGCAGGGTTGAGTATTTAGCCGATTACCCACTTTTGGCAGGCAACCGTATACCGTTAGACTACAGAGTGCCAAGGAAATCACGACATGCCGAAAGCCGGCTAAGCGCTCTCCAAGGTACTCTACGTACTACCATACACACTTAGTATCATGCCACGCATGAAATCTACTTAAGTTGCTTCGACATCCACCTACATTCTGCATTACAGCGAGCACTTCATCCGTTCATCTCAGCCCATATATATACCACCACCCTCTACTTAAGTTTTACCATCACCCACTAGTTTGCCCACGATCTGCGCTCGCAAACCAGCGTCTGCCTCCTCTGTAAGCTCAATCAGCAGGCACGAGAGACTCACATCGACCCTTCTCAAACCCATTATGGATTACTTTTCAAACTTGCCTGCCGAGCTATTCGCAGAAGTTATCGACAATTTGGTGCCATGTATCGGTCCCTACAAAGCTCTCCGACTACGGACGGTAAATAGTTCGTACAAACTGGCGCATAAAACTCGTCCGATGAGTAACCCTACGCAGGTTACTAACGATCATTAGAACGGTTCAACGATGCCATCCTCTATTCAATCTTCGATAACCCGGCAATCAACTGGTATCGTGATCCGGGTATATATACCGATCATTATGACTTTCGGCAGATGACCGCGCCGTTATCTTCCAGGATGTTGTTTGCGCAGATAAAGCGTAATCCTGACAGAACCCACATCTTATCTGCTATTTGCAGAGCAGCCAAAGCATGCGCACTAGATGAATACGGTCAACAAACTTACGAACAGCAACTTGAGAACACTCGTACCCTTTGCGAAGCCGTAGCCTATCATCTGCGTCCGACGCATATCATGGCTATTTATCCATGTAGTTGTCTCCCGCACACTATAAGCCCCGACCTACAGAATGCTTTCTGTGCAACAATTTTCCTGGGGAATATATCGATGATTCGCACTCTGCTTGCTAAAGGCGCCGATGTCAATGCTGACAACACTTATTTTTCCAGACCCCTTCAGCTTGCAATAATACGGGGCCGCCTTGACATTGTCCAACTTCTCCTCGACCACGGTGCCGATGCGAATGCCATCGCAGCCAGTGGCAAAAGCTGGTGGCCACCAGCGATTCGTTATTATAGAGAGACTAAAACATGTTACTGGTCCTCTGACGGCAGTCCGTTGCGCGTGGCCTGTTTGGCAGGCCAAGATCACATTGTACACGTTCTCTTACAGCCTCGGTACGAAGTCGCTACCTCAGGAGTAGAATACGAGGCAGCTATTATGGCTGCAACACTCAGCGGTCACACACACCTAGTAGCACTCCTGATAGAAAAGACCGGCCAGCCTCTGGCTTCGAAGTTACGACAGAATATATTCTGGGAAGCCTCATATTACGGTCGTGAATCGATAGTACAACTGATGATCGATAATGGAATGGACGTAAATGCGAGGCGCTCGTGGCGATGGTTTCGTCACCTCACCGCACTTCAGATTGCTGCAAGCCGCAACCGCGCCAATGTCATACGCTTACTCCTAAATAATGGTGCTCAAGACCAGTATATCAGCCGCCCAAGCGGTGGTACTGCACTATTAATTGCAGTGGATGGAGGACACGAGGAAGCTGTGCAGGTACTCTTAGACCATGGTGGTGACCTTAATTCCCAACTTCACAAGGAGGCCCTGCAAAGAGCCGCAATCAAAGGCCAGACGCACATGATTCAGTTTCTACTCCGAATGGGGGCCGACTTCAATGCACCTTACGATCCATTGCTAGGGACAAGCATCAATAGACCATCCCCCTACGATTCTGACCTCACAGTGGGCGAAATGACTCTTTCTATGGCTGTCGAGAGAGATAATGAGCAAGCTGTACGTGTCCTCGCTAAAGCAGGTGTTCGTTTACGACCTGCAATGTTTGGCCAGAAGGGGGTCATGCAGGCCCCGATTTCAGGTATCGTGGAGACTTTGCTTGAAACCGGCGCAGTTACAACGGAATTGCTTGAGTACGCTCGAACCTTAGACCCTCCTAATCGTAATCGTTCGATGTCTGCTCATGAGCAAAAGAAATGGAAGACGAGGGATTGGTATGGGAAGTATTGATGGGTCGATTAACGGTACATAATTTCACACCCTGGGTTACTCATACTGATCTTGAATTCTAATCGATGTTAATAGATAACGACTGCATGCAATGCTTCTGGAGTGGATAGGGACAATTAGAGTTTGATTGTTCGACGAAAGGAGATAGGCGATAGATACATAAGTGATAAACACCCGTAAATTCATCCCAAAAACATTAGACAACACTTCTCCTCTCCAATATTTCTCTTCAAAAGTTACACTGGTCAATATGATACTATTGTACCGAGATCAAGATAGATACGGAAGTCTCCGTAATGATAGCCTCTTATTTCAGATTTCTTGCTGTGGTAAGATACCTTTCCCAACAATGACTGACCAGGCAGATCCACTACTCCGAATCAAATCAATCGCAAAGAGTCCGAAACTTGTAAGGCGAGTACGGCTGTACTTTGGATGTATGCGAATGGCTCTGTGACCCAGGTAGATATCATTGCGGCTGGATATTTGTTACACGGTCACTATAGCATTACCTAATCTACATAGACCCTATGTACCTTGCTGTGAGACATGTACAGCTGCCTCTAATAGCATCTCCATCGCATCTCGCAAGATATTTGCACTCTAATGATTATGCCTAGAAATACAAGGAGATGTGATGGGTTAGATGGTGATTGTCATAGATTAGATGGTTGGGGTCGACATCTCTATGCAGGGTTCCAAACCTTGGAAGTTTGCAGGCAAAGATTCAAATCCAGTTGCTATTTGGAATTAGATGATAATAGATCGAAGATTCACAAATTAATGTGTCACCTCCCAGCGAGCAAAGCACTTTTGTAATATACATGCATCATCGTCTAATTCCTTCAAGCTGCTGCACCGACTAACATCGAGATAGGGCCAGGGGTTAGGGTTCAGGAAGTCAAAACTAGGGCACCGAAGTTTTCATAACGCTCCAGCTCCGGTCTGGACATGCATTGATTATAAAAGCAAACAAACAACATGAACTATGCCTCCTACTCAAAAATAATACGATCCAGCAATGGCGTTGAGAATGTCTTTTGCAAATCATCCAGAGTCCAGCCCTGCTGGCTCCCGATCTCCCCTAACAACCGCTTAAACTCGGGAATCTGATCTTTATGCGAATTTTCTTTAATATGGGTAACCCACTCCTTCCCGTCAACGTTTATTCCTTCCCTATCGTCACACACAAAAATATTTAGTACCCGACTGACTCACTTCTTCTTGAGTTTGGGCAACCTACCATTCCTTTGCCCAATGCGGACGCACATTCAGCTTCTCCCCACTCGGGCTGGTATAGCTTGTCCAGATATCTGCCAAGTGCTGTTTGAAAGCCGGCCAAATACCGTTTGGATCCTGAACAGCCGGCATGCTCGTGATGACCTCGATCGACGCAGTTCCAAGATTATTTCCTAACTGGGGCGCCATGACGACGCTGGAACCTCCGGTGATACGCATCTCCAGCGCAATGCGCGCGGAAACGTTGGTGCTGTCGCCGTAGATCGCGGTAATGCCATCCCACCACGCGCGCTGGACGAGACTCCAATCACGTTTGTTGGAACCTACCGTCTCGGCGGGAATCGGGATCTCGACTTCAAAGTCGCCAACTCGCATGTTTTGAATCTACAGATTTCGATCCCGTCAACACATAGAAACTCAAAGCAACGCTAATATACTTACACCGCGTCGAAAGTGGATTCCGTTGATCAGTTGGGTTTTGACGTCTGCGGATGGCATTGTTGTCATTGCCAACGTTCCTGTGTGCCACCGCGTTAGCCAAGTAGCTAAATCAAATAGTATTCCATATGAGCGGAAATTCTTACCCATGATGTATGCCTGTTTATCAGCAGACAACTGGCGGAACAGCCAACTGCGGTTTAAAACTTCTCCACCCCAGGCGGCCATCCACTGCAGGAACGTATCCACTGCATTGGGATAATCAACGAAGCCATTTGAGTCAGAGGTATTATTCCTAGGGTACAACGAGTAAGCTCAAGAAGCGATCGATGCTACCCGAAGTATTCCTACCAGATGTTCACGAAAGCTTGATCTTGATAAGGAAACCAGAACCACTAGTCCGATAAGTAAATGGCTGTCCGCCTCCACTGAACGGGCCCTCTTACCTCAGAATAGTAGTTACTTTCAGTACTCTGGATGAATTGCCGGCGGGCGGTTTCCAGTTGTGCCTGCGAAAATTTTGAGAGCCGTTGTTGAAGTTCCTCCGAGCCGTTCGGAAACTTGTAACCTGCCGGTGGAGGGATAGCCAGAAGCAAATCCGCTCTGACAGGCTTCAGTTGGGCGTACGTCATTTTATCAAGTTCCAGTGTCACATGGGTTACAATGCCTGGGGTTCCGTTGATTAATAAAAATGACTGTTTAATGCAATACAATATAATAAACATACCTAAGAGCCCGAAACAGCCGGATGCGGCTTGGAGAAGCTTTGGATCGGAAACCGCTTGTTTCTCGCCGTTTGCATCGACGTATTCAATCTGGCGTACAAGGTCACTCAATGTTTGGCTCGTAATACCAGCACCATGGCAGATAGGCGCATTGGATCCTCCGATTGTAATTCTGAGTATTTGTAAGTGATTACCAAAGAGGATTTGGATAGAACAGATTCAAACTGACTCAACCATGAGAACGTTAATCGGGAGTGTCCACTCCTTGTGCTCCACCGCCCATCGTCTGAAATCCTCGTTCGTAACAGCGGCGCCGAGTCTCACCAGAGCCCGGTTGGGATTATCGGGTTGCACGGCCAGTTCAATTTTCTTGAACTCGTTATTGCCATAGTTCTGGTTTGCTTGGACGGACTCAGGGTTGGGAAGCGTCTCCACAAGCCCCAAATCCAGCATTGATATAAGAACGTGGTCGTTTTGTGAGTACATGTCGGTCCAAGTGTGTCGGTATCCTGAAGCTCGTACCCTCTTTCGATCATTTTTTGCTTTACGGACAATCGCTTGGATGTCTTCAACAGTCGTCGGCACGTACGTGTTCCTTGGAGTGTTCAAGACAGTTTTACCCCAATTGGAAAACACGGCACCATCAGCAGCCTAGTGATGTCAGAGTGCACACTAGGTGGACGATATACAAGAGAGATTGCAGACCTGGACATCGACAGATTTTCCCTCATGGCTAAGCGCCTGCTGAGGTGTCCTCAGGGTCGCATCCTGCAGCGCCTCAAAATGCCGACGAGAAGCCGGACTTGCTGGAAGGTCGAACCTCGGGCCTTCAAACTGGGCAGCGCCAATTTGTCTGCCATGAGGTTGTAGGATATCCGAGATAGATTTGCCAGCCAAAAACCCGTCTAGCTGTCCTCGCTCAGCTTCGGAGAGCTGGCCACGCGCCTCCTTAAATTCCGGATGGGTTTGAATGGCTGTCAAGATGCCACGCACGAATTCCTCGGGACTTTGGGTAGGCTTGCCACTGGGAGGGCCAGGGGTAGGCTCGTCGCTAGGAGGGCCATCGCCGCTGGGAGGCTCATCGACAAAGCCGGGAGTTTTACCATGGCCTGGGTCAGGCAGGCGACGACGATCACGGTCCCCGGCGAGAACATCGTTGAGTCCTGGAAATTGCTGTTTGATCCCGTCGTCATTGAGAATATCGTCCAAAATACGATCGTTTGCGTGGCTCATGATAGTAGCAGTATCCGCTTAGTTTAGTAAATGTGATGTTATGAGAGAAACAAGAATGGTGAGGTCCGTCAGACGTTATTCTGAGTGGGCATATGACTCTATATACCACCACAATCGTTGACATATGATCGGCTAAACTTATTGCAAACACTGCCGTGAGATACGAATATCACGTCAACAATAGTCATACGTTCTTCACCTTGCGAGATGATTCACGTATTCAGAATCAAGTGATCATCAATCCTTGCGGAGTTCTGCATGCCAGAGTAACACGGAGGTTTTGGATTTGTGGGTCCAGGTCGATGCATCCATGGTCATGATCTAGTGACGCACCTTAGCCGGCAAGCCTTACCAGGGTAACCATAGAGTAGAGCTGAAACCTGGGGCTCCGGTACTTTGGGGAAGATGAAATCTGGAACTCGAGATCTGACACCCGAATTGAACCCAAGACCGGCTACAATTCGACCATCTGAAAGGCCTCCGCCATACAGCAGCTTAACAGATTCTCTAATGTACTTCTAGAAATGTGCTAGCTTGTCAAATTCTGACTCCAGCGGATGGGTCCAGGAATGAATATTGTCGGAACAGCAGTGTCACTATGTAGGTGCAGACGCGGGGAAGCCAACAACTCGAAACACGCTCGATTGCAATTGACCTGACTGCAGCCGCTGGCTTGGATAAATTTCAGGCAGCAATCGGTGCAACCCAACTGTTGCGTCCTCCAGATTGTACGCAGGCAGTTATACCCGGAATTGATCCGTCCAACTTTCAGCCCAACTTTCAGCCCTCTTCTAAGCAATCTGTATAACGCTGACTGCATAGGATTTGATAAGGGTTAGGGTCGGTTCACACAAATCGCAGCTCTCAACTCGTCGAAAAGTAGGAAACAGCCGTGCACCTGATGCCGCCGATCTGATTGACACGCATAAGCTGAGAAGGTCCCACGAATCATTCGCGGATTCTATCGATCACACGAAACAAACGCCAGTTTGTATCACCACTCCCAAAAAGAAGCCTGTATCGATGGTGACGCGTACCCGTATTACAATGGTCACGTGAATTCCATCTACAGCTGAGACATTGATATCGAGATGCAATGCTTACCCGTATATGCACTTTTAATCTAGATCCACGTCCACCTTCAAGCGGAAGGAAATCCCACCTACCTGCGACGATGATCATGACTGGATACTATGGGTCCTGTGGTTTACCCGAAACACAAAGCCAATTCGGATAAGCTAAAGCTGAGGAATTGATATCACAATTGAAACTTAAGAAATCGAGACAAAGCCATAAGAAGAAAATCTCGCAAGTATTGAGCTTCGCCGAGACCTGACTCGTGACATACCTGTCATCGATATCGAGAGACAACGTAGCGAAAATTCCACAAACTGCTGGAGTAGAGATTTTATCCAGGGCGACTGGAACTAGGGCTTCATTGGAGGTTATACGAATTGTGGTGAACGGAGATGTCTCATACAATGATCACCAAACTCGCTACTCGCGACTATCCGTTCCGCCAATATCAATAGTCCAGCTTCTAGCTAGTATACATGTACATATATCTAATTGTGGGTACTCAGATATGGACTCAATAGACTCTCCACATTGTAGATTCTGGGCCCGGTATTCTGGTAGATGAACACTCCATCTTTGCGATTTCCGATTCTGCGGTCATGGTTAGTACGTTGGCTTACTTTATCTCACGATTGTATACAACTTCACCTTAAGTCTCGCGCTCCATGTCACGTACACACAAGTCAAGAGAGAAGGTTCGGTACAACATGACCGACCAAAGACAGGTGAATAGCAGCACCTTAGATGTTGTGGTACTAGGTAGCGTAGAATAAGTGCGAATATTGAAGGGACAAAATATTACTTTAACTTCGAATTCGAACAGACCTCGAGGCCTCTTGGAACAAGTCTGGTGTTAAATTAGCGCTTTTTACGGGTTCTAATGTACTTGGAACGTTAGAGAATGTTTGGGACCCAAACAAATCCTTGCACTAACACCGGCTGAGAAGAAATCAGCATGAATACAATCGCCATTCATACAAAATAATGAGATACACATTCCAATTACCGCATTTTCTACTGTGAATAATATACGCTACCATTCTCCGTGGCAACGAACGCACTGACTTCACAAAGACTCGCGAGCATATAAAGATTGGCCAGAATACCTTAAGAGCTAAAGCGCACACCTTCTTGCGTGAAGAGAAACAGCAGATTCAGTCCTATACGTGGGTTGTTGCTATCAATGACTTCGGAATGGTGTCACGGATGATCACTCGTGATTGCAGTCTGCTCTAATTGTTACATGTATACTTAGAAGATCAGCCTCAATGGATGGGGCCGTAGGGCATGCGGGCATGCGGGCACACGCTGAGGTCTGAGGTCAGAGGTACGGCACTCGGCTGTAAGATGAACTTACTCAGGAGTATATATATATATGGCCTTGTAGGCCTCGTAGATATAATCAATCAAGCACCTATTCGTACATCACAAGTAACACTAATGTCCAGATACATATGGACGGAAGGTGCAATCAAACGCCGCCCGTCTATAGCTTCTAAGTAGGTGTTCATGGGAGCATGCGTTCGTTAATCATAATTTCCAGTGATCTTATCATATATGGTATATGAAAACGAACTTCTTCTTAGCAACTTTGCTTGCTCGTATATTCAACTTAGTTAACTACTTTCAATTCCTCCCCATTTGTCATTACTATGTGCAACAAGTTCTAACTGGATCACGGCGGGTATTACTCCCATTGACCTCCCTTTAAACCTTTGCCGCCCATCTAGATCTAGAGCACGGATGTATCTTCAGCGCGCGCGTGGAGTTGCTGCCTTCTTGACTTGTTATTCTGGTAGCATCTGCACACTGACTATTTTTATAATAGTAAGGAGGAGGATGTGATAATGCAATGTCCGCACGAAGCATCCTCATTGGTTGGTTCACAGTATATCCCTGCAAAAAAAACATTGTTTACCAGCAAAATCCACCAATATTAAACAGAGAACTTAGAGTTTGGTATGTAAAATACACAGCTTCACGCAACGCATCTTTTGGTGGTCTCCGATTTTTGATATCTTCAATACTCAGTGAGTAGCTTTCAAATATGACCGATTTTCGATCAAAACACAGGCTTTAATCATCAGCGCTCAATGAGTCTTTGAGCTATTAAAGTTCTGAGACTGGCAAAAGATGCGTTGTGCGAATCTACATATGTTACATACCAAACTCTAAATTCTCAGATCTTTACTCATGGACTTAATGCAATAGTTCACTTAAACAATTGTTGATTTTTGATGGGATATGGTTGTTGCCACACAGATCTGGCCAGTTTCAAAACTGGGACTGTTTCTAACACTTGCCCCAATAGATACATTGTGGCTGATTTACAGAAGCAGATACACAGTGGCCACAGAGGTCTGCAGATAAAGAGGGGGATGATGTAATGGTGGTGCCAGGTGTGTTTGGCCTTGCAGGTGCACTTGGCCTCGTAAGTGTACATGGCCTTGTAAGTCCACTTGGCTTCGTAAGTATACTTGTCTGCCGAGGTGCACTTGTCCGCCGAGATCAGGTAACCGTCCTTCATATATAATCACCTCGCGAAGTGCTTTTTGCATGCTAGCGATTATCTTACTCACTTACTTACTTACTTACTGTTACGGGGATACTTATGACCAAAGTATTATCATAAGTAAGACCGCCTACTCTTCAGAAATCGTAGGTATCCTGAAGGTCTTCCTCGCCGTGTAAGGCCTCAGAATATGATTCTTCCTCGTCCTCCGAAGGATTGGCGTAATAGGATGAAGGTAGTTCACCTGTGTAGAACCAGTGACAATATTCGAAGGCGATATCGTAGTGTGAGATAAACCCTCGTGCGTATCAGAAATCGTGATGTGTGACTGCTCGTTCACAAAGTGCGTGTGCGTAAAGAACAATAGAGTCAAGGTCTCGAAAATGTAAAGACATATATTCTTAAAGTAGAAAACTTAATAATATTTTAAATTCTTGTCCGCTGGTGTGTTCTG
>MU122222.1:103456-194044 GCA_014904905.1 Wilcoxina mikolae CBS 423.85 | reverse complement strand
AGGGGCCTAGGCGTATAGTAGCATGCCGCCCTAAGTGTTCGGGTCTGATGAATCCGCCAGCTAAGTGTCGTGACTATCGCTGTTCGATCGAGAAGGTGCACTGCCCTCGCGCGGGTTAATCATTCCGCTTTGTCTGGGCTCGGTATTGGATATGCGTAGCTTCGTCGCTCAGAGGATGGGATAGCTGCGGGTGTGACGTTGACCAACCATAGTGACAGGTGACCAACCGCAGATTGCCATGGACATCCTCCGTACCTCGTGCACCTGCTAAGGGACAACCCCTAACACGCCCTAACACCAGAACAAAAGTGACTGACCTCGCATATAGGACGAATTTCCACAACAGTTACTGACCTTATACCGGGACGAACACCAAAAGAAAGGCATTAACCTAACAGGGTGACAAAAGGTACCGATCTAACACTGGGACGAAAGGTACCGACCTCATACCGGAACGAACACTGAGAAAAAGATACCGACCCAATACCGGGAAGACAGGTACCGACCTCGCAGACAGTAGGAATTCAAAGAACAGGTACGGACCTTATTTCAGGATGAGAAGATGCAAGCTAAAAAGGACGTCACTACTGTACTAAAGCAGACACTGACCCGAAGGAATACCAAGAAAGGAAATCAACGATGATGGTAGGAATATGAAGAATGCTAATGAGAATACTACTGGTTGTGAGGGGTGAAAGGTGCTGGGAATAGAACACGAGGGGTAGACGACGTAGCAGATAGCTAAGAGACAAGACTGTGAGAGGTGGTGAAGCTGGGTTAAGAAGGGAACAAAAGAAAAAATTCACCTCAAAAACAGTGCCAATCGACCCAACTCCCCTTCCAAAAACTCACAAACTATCAATTGATCTTAGATCACCAATTACTCCCAATTCGCCACCTAAACCACTATCCGACCTCCAAATCGCTACTGCAGTACCGATCAAAATGTCGACTGAGCACACCCGATCTACTTCCGCCGCCGCCGGTTCCAGGGATGGCCGGAGCCTGCCCGGACCTCGGACCGAAGGCACCGGTCATCCACCCGGACCTCGGGCCGAAGGCACTGGTTATCGACCCGGACCTGAGCACGACATTCGACTCCGGATGCTCGGCTCCGGGTACGAGAGGTCCCGGGCGTGATGCCATTCTCGTATATATAGAGCTCTGCTTTCCTTTTTCTTTGTACAGTAGACAATTCAGCGTATTCATTCTTTTCTTGATTTGCTCTCAACAATTTTCCATCCGGCCTCATATATATTATGATCAAGCGATCCTATCGGGGCCACGTTGCTATCACTCGTTCTTGGTTTTCTCACTTTATGTAAAGTGAGTAGATTGTGCGAGAAACCCACAGGATGCTCTCGTTCCAAGATTTTCAGCCCCTCGTAGGTTCTTTCGAGTGTATTTACACAATGCCACGCAAAAGACCAGGGTTTAAGGTACCATGCCGAAATGTTAGTATCTACTATGCATTAATCAGGTCCTACCGCTTGTTTGCAGCTGATTCACAGTTCTTTGTTTTCAGCAGAGTAATCTCCCGCCAGCAACAGTACGAGACTCTTACCAGCCTTCTTTAGCTAGGCCTCCCGCATAAACCAGTAAGTGAGGAGGTCCATACCCACATCCTATCGAGCTCAAACTCTTACCAGATATATTTGGAGCTTCTGCTATTGGAGGCTTTGAAAACCCTGGTACTTTTTATGTTGGTAGTCAGTCCTAGTGTATCCTTCATAAGCACATCGTGAACCGACACTCGGGATATTGGGTGATCGTGGCACTCAGTAACGGTTTGTATCGTGCCCATTCGATAGCGCCAAAAATCTTTTTTCTCGTTGGATGATGGACGCCGGGCGTCAATGGCGGTTAAGGTTAGTGGTCTAATCAAATGACTGCTGGGCTCGAGGCAACGTAACGGTGAACTTAAAATCATTTAGGAGTGCTTTTGGTTTCTTGATGTTAAATAAACACCCATTAAGCGAGGCCATCTCCACATCACCCCACTGCTAATAACTACCATGCCATTCTCGCCAAAAAGCCATTCGGGTACTTCCTGACACAAAACTTCCTTCCTTCATCCAGAGAAAGCAGTCCAATACCAAACGCCACCGGCAAGAACCAATATTCCACCTGAATCTGCGTAGTCCCGATGATGTTTTGCAAAGCCGGAATATAGTTGACTGTCAGGAACACCTCACGTTAGTCATGTTGCAGGACAGACACGGACGAGCGGGAGGGAAATATTACAGATAAACGCAATGGCTAAGGCAAACAGTATGGCCGGAAATAGATACAGATTCTGTGTCTCCTTTTTACCGATTGGCGGGCTTTGAAAGAGACTCAACCGACGAGTACGTGTGCCCATTAAATTGAAGAATTGCCTACCCAACACTCTCAGCATCCAGCTCCCCGCATACGTACTAGCCATTGGAATACCTACATCACCACAAGCGTGACGAAATATACAGACGATCCCTCATTGACAACCTGCGTAACAAACTCGGTGCTATATTGAGGACCGAGATTTCCGTATCGTAGCCATATCGCGGAAAATGGTAATCCTCGGCGTTGCATATGCCAGAATGACATCGCCATGCTACAGGTACATTCGAGAATCCCGACGAATCCGTAGGCATGGAATAGAAGCTTCCGGTCAACGAGATGCTGCGAGCGGATCTTGCGTGGGCCCCGCGTAAGGATGTCGGATTCTGGGCTTTCGTATGCCATTATCATAGCCCCAGCACAATCTGTAAAACAGCAGATGATAATCTAAAATTTGCGTAAGCACGTGCAAATGCACTAAAGGTCAACTGAGAGCGTAATTACCATCAGAAAAGACGACAGGTTTTGAGGAAGACCGAAAAGCACGTTGATCATAACCGGCCCTGCGTATACGTAGTAAGAAACTGTTAGCAGATGTGCTTGATTGGGGATTTGAGAAAGATAGGTGCCAGCGTACAAAGTTCGCTGAAGGATCCAGCTGGTAGGAGGTATGCAATGGTTTTGCGCAGATTATCTTCCCCAAGTCAGTAACAGCACTCTTCAAAATGGTATCCAGGCTCACCAAACACAACTCTGCCCGACCGCACAGCACCGACAATTCCGTCGAAGCTGTCGAGCAAAACCATATCCGCGGCTTCGATTGCCACATCACTACCACTTCCGAGAGCAATTCCGACATCAGCTTGCTTGAGGGACTGATAACTAAGTCAGTGTGTGAGATACATGGGATTCACGGTACATCCACATACTGGCGCATCGTTGACACCGTCACCGGTCATGCCAACAACCTCGTCACGTGCTTGGAACTCCCTCACGATGCGGAGTTTTTGCTCCGGTGTGGTTCGGGCGAAGACAACTTCCTCGTACTTGGCTAGCTGGTCCCACTGAGACTGGTTCAAAGTCATGATTTCTGGGCCTTCCAAAACGATAGCACCCCCGAATGATCCCGGGTGTTTCTCATTAGCAGGGTCCATTGACGAATTCGAAGAGATTTCCAGGGCGGTGAAGTCATCAACGAGACCGGTAGGAGTTCTGAGGATGTTGCAGGCACGTGCAATTGCTGCGGCCGTGTGTTTGAAGTCTCCCGTTACCATAAATACTCGGATGCCTGCGCCCCGAAGTGTATCGATTACGCCCGGAGTTTCAGAACGCTGTCAATGGTTATCTTTGCATGTTCACTTTATAGAGAGAGGATAACCTTACCGGGGGATCAACGATGGCCACCAGGCCCACGACCACCAAATCTGTTGCTGCCGCAAGGACTTCGTCCGAATATGCCACAGTGTTGGGTGTTGATACGATTTGCGCCTTTGGGAGAGTCTTTTGAGCAAGAAGAAGAACTCGCTTCCCTTCGGTAGCCCATTCGACCTGGAACTGCTGAAGCTTCCGTTTCCACTGGGCCGACAGACCGGTGGTGGTGCCGTCAGGGCGAAGAACGTAGTTACAACGTGACAGAAGAATTTCGGGTGCGCCTTTCATCATCAAAGTGCTACAGCAACAGTGAGTTTTTGAACGCTTGAGAATGGTAGCAGAACCGACTATTCCTGTTTCTCTTCCTCCTCGCTTTCAATAATAGTAAGCATGAACTTATTCTTGCTGTTGAAACCGAGTTCATAAACTTTTCTCCACCGACGATAGAGCTCCTCAACCGGCCCAATGGATTCCGAATACCGAAGAACTGCCTGGTCTGTTGCGTCGCCATTAATTTTCTTTTGCTCGAGAGGGAGATGGGCTGTTGCTGCGTCAAAGTGGCCATTATTGCACAGACCCGCTACCGCGGCCAGTTTCTCCACTGCGGGCGAAGGTGTTTCAGAGTGGTAAGGAATTTCGTGCCTCTGGTCAGCGATGGAGAAATTGGTGACAAACATTTTGTTCTTTGCAAATACATATCATTTTAGCACTTTCCCGGATGTGATGGAAAAACCACATACCTTTGTAAGTGTTCCTGTTTTGTCGGAGCAAATGAGAGTGACTGAGCCGAGCGTTTCGACCGTAGCGAGCGATTTACAGAGAATTTTATTCCTTTTCATCGAGCCAGCAGTGATGGTTAGGCAGGTTGTAAGTGCGATCGGTAAACCTTCTGGAATGAAGGCAACTGCCACACTGACACAGTCAACAACAAGTAGCGGGACGTTAATCCAATCCGGATAGTCTTTGTGAAGCCATGTAGCCCTATGGAATGTGTCAGATTGTGTTGTCCGTATATATTGTGGAGGTGTAGCCAAACCAAAGGATGATCACAAGTGCATCAACGAAAACAACCAAAGAGACAATAACCAAGACAAATCTCAAGATTTCTCGTTGGAGGTTGGTTAGGCCTTTCCTCGGCTGGCTGGACAGTTTGGCAATCTTCCCGAAGACAGTCTTCTCGCCGGTATCTGTGAAGTATCAGACGCGGAGCTCGAGAGACTGGATCAGACGCAGGATGCATGCCCACGACGACCCCAGTTCCCTTTCCGCAAACACAATGAGTTCCTTGCAATGCGATATTGTGCGTCTCCAGATAGTTGTTGTCCGTAAAATCCACCGTTGCCGGAAAGGGCTTTGATTCACCTAGTGGAGTATCAGCATGCGGCAACGACAATCAGTACTGGGGGCCAATCAAACCCGTTAGAATTGACCGATCAAACTTCAAGTCTGTAGAAGCGTCAACCAGCCTGAGGTCTGCCGGGATCTTATCACCGAGTTTGATGTGCACGATATCTCCGGGAACCAATTCCGTGGCCGCAACTGTAACCTGTATCCCGTCTCTCGTGATAAGACAATCATCAGGTAGCATACTCGTGATGGATGCCATGACACGAGAAGAAGTGAAGTCTTGCCATGCATTGAAGAAGGCTTGGATAAAAAACACGAAGATCAAAATAATTCCGAGAGCTGCATTGGCTGCCGCAGGAGGGTTTCCGAGTGGCCGCCAGGCTATCAAGCAAAGGACGCCACCGACGAGCAACAAACTTCCAAAGCCACCGAAGCAGTACATGAAAATCTTATGCGCAAGGCGCGACGGCGGCGGCTTGTGGGTGTTCCATCCGTACAACGCAGTGGCCAAATTAATCTGTGTAGGAGAAAGGCCACCAGTGATGGTCGTCTGTAGGTTTTCGCATAGATCGGCCGGCGAAAGGACATGCCATTTCAAGTCCCGGAGCTCTATTTTTTTTCTTAGTTGCCTAATTGTTTCCAGAGGGATATAAGACTCGTACCTTCGGCAATCTCATCGGCATTGTTTTTTATCTTCGCGGCTTGCTCTCTGTCTGCCTCATCTTCGATTTGGATGGAGCTGATTTGATTCAATCAGTAAACAGGACCTAGGAGTTAATATATAATGTAATAGTCGCTCACACTGTCCGATAGGCAACCGGTAATGCTAGATCTCTCGTGTTCCGTGTAAGTCCTGTCTCGGCGGACCTAATCGACAACGAGCCGGAAGAGTGTCGGCGAGAGAGACTGTGGCGGGAGTAGTGGCGTTGGACATCCCCTCGGAAGTTGTCGTCGGTGAACTGCACACGGCCTTCAGTCTGAGGTTGTTCAGCCATCGGACAGGACTGCGAGGGAGGGGCCCAATGGGCTTTGTGACTGCAGCTGGGTGTGTTGAGAGATCCGAGCAGACAAAATTGAAACCGAGTAGAAGTGTAAGGGATCAAGAGCTGCTTCGCTTGTGAATGGAAAAGTTCTCTCTATATATATGTGCTAATGGACGGGTCGACCTAGAAGGCCAAATCTTCGATTGTCAACACTTTTCAGCTGCGCCTCCATATCCATCTTTAGATCAGAGTGGGCAGTTGAGCAGAATTTCTTCTGATAACTTGAGCGATTTCAGAATTTCGGTAATAATACCAAAGTACCGGTGAGTATTGACGAGGCAGGTGCACTTAGCTTACGCGGAGACGGCACCGGGTACCGAGGGATGCCTGATGTTAGGTGTAGCAATTGTTTTATACCACATGGATTACGCCGCCGTTACACAGGCAGCTACGAAGAACCTTTTTTGGTGGGAATCATCAATTTGGCAGTCGCAACAGAGCCAGTTACGCCATTGCGCAGAAGTGCACGCAAAACACCCTCCACACCGATTCGCGAGCCGGAGCCCGCGAGCGGTTAAGCTAATGATGTACGTTGAATCGGTAAAGAGTATGAGAGATTTTTGAGCCGTCATGGGATCGTTGTTATCAAAGAGCATATTCGGTAGCGCGCGATAGGCGGTGAGTGACGTTATGGACTGTTGCATCGCGTAATAAACTTCGTTCGATATCGGCTTGTGATAGCCATGCAGTACAACCCAGCTTCATCACGGAACCCAGGTATATTGCCATGTCGTGTCGTCCCCAATATATGCTGACCCAAGTACTCGGGAATGAGGGTAAAGGATCGGATGCCCCTTTTCTGCAAGATACGCGGCCAGGGGAGCTATATATTACCACCAACAATTAATCCTGAAGCCAGCCCCACCTCCTTCACAGTTGATCGATATACGACTTTACGAAATAGTTCCAAAACATCGTGATGTTACCCACGTACGCCTTCCTATAGCCGACGGATAATGGGATGGAGATAAGATTAGATCTGAAGGATTATATATTTACTTAAGTACATAGTAGGATAGTAAATGTTCCCACCATCTCATATATTACGACATTAGTTATACAGTATATTGTGATATTGATTGGCAGGCAGTCAGATTTCCTATGCCGTGGGACACAAGGGATCACTCGCTCACCGACGAACCACCGTGATCTCACTAGTTATCGTGAGCGGCTGGATCTGGAAATCAGATACTTTCAAACAAGGAAGATGCCTGACTGTTGGCGCAATCGGCGACTGGTTAGGAATCGTGGGGTGTTGGATGGTGAGGGCTGTCTTTACCAAGCGAGTCCTCGAACTACATGCGGCTGGACTGTAGAGAATCTACGTCACTGGAGTAGAATGGGGGTTGTCGGGAGCGAGAGCGTGGAGTTATTATTTAGCAGGAATAATAGCTCTGACAACTTAGTCGTTAACTGAGAGGCGGGAGTGGCAGTGCTAAGTCGTAAACCACCGTGATCACTCTGAGAAGCGCGCTACTTAGGTAGCACTTGGATATGACCCACAAACAGGAACATGATGGTCATCTATTTTATGTTATCTTTAATAGTGCTGCAGAATTACTCGTTTACGGAAGGGTGAATGTACGAAAGGGCACTTTTCAAATTTCGCCCCACCACCATACAACTTGATACAAGGGGTAAAAAATAGACTTGAAATTAATTTTAAACATCCTACTAACTGCTTAAGTACAAATAGTAGGACAATGTGAGGCCCAAAAAACTTTATCTTGCTTAGGTACTTAAATAAATTCCATTTTCAAAATTACCATTATCCACCACAAACACACATTCTTTTAAAATAAATAGCCTAAAATTGAGAGGAAAATTCATTCGTAATTTAGTATGACTTTTCGTAATTTTTGGGGGCATTATTGCAGTAGAGTTGTTGCTTGGTCGCTAAGTAAGCAAAGTGTATTTCTCGGCAAGTTTCTTGGCGTGACACCATACAGCGATAACCAACAACATCATTAAGAATTCAGTGCAAATTGTGCTCTAAATTGAGGGAAATATTCATGTGTAATTTACATGGTATTTTGTTTTCCTTCAAAGATGTTTTGTTGCATTGTGTTGTGTGCCGAGAAGCATGCCTTGTTTAGCGACCAAGCAACTTGAACAACTCTACTGTGATATCGATAACACCCCTAAAAATTACGAAAAGTTATACTAAATTACAAATGTTTTTTTTTCTTAATTTTGAGCTAGTTGTTTTTAAAAGAATGTGTCTTTGTGGTGGATAATAGTGAATTTGAAAACGGAATTAATTAAATAAGCAAGATAAAGTATTTGAGTCCCACTTTTTATTTTTGAGCCTCACCTAATCTTACCATTTGTAGTTAGTAAGATTATTTAAAATTAATTTCCAATCTATTTTTTATCCCTATTCAATATAAAGTGTTGTGGGTGGTTGGGCGAAATTTGGAAAGTGCCCTTTCGTACATCTGCCCTTCCATACTCGTTACCGATCGCGCGAGCGTCAAGGTTCGAACGGCTTTCTGTGCATGACGCCGCGCCGCTTCTCTTGTTTTTATTTTAAATTTGAGCAATCGGTGTCGTGAAAACAATTGATTAATTGCTGGACCTTCCGTGATGTCGTTTCTAGAGGGTTACGATGATGAGTGGCTGTGAAGAGGTGCTCAAAGTGGTGCTTGATCATATGAAGACACGGAGATACTGAAGAGGGACGTTCTTTGGATAGGCAGGCTTTGGTGGTTGCTATTTTGGTCGTGCGACCAATAGCCGGATGCATATGACAGACTACGCCCGACGCCGTGCCCTGGCTACCAGCAAAATTACAAAGCCGTCTGACAGACTTACTCATGGGGTGTCCGGATTGACAATGCCATACCCGAGTAAGTGCAAAATACATATTTAAGCATATTTTACACTCTGTATCGGTGTTTCGAAGTGCACGTGATATGATGTCAACGTACTTCGTAGCTCCGTATAGTCTGTTAGATGGATTTTTTTTCTCGCTAGCATACATCACGCCGGCGCCGTATCAAAGCCGTATGACAGACTAACTCTCGGTATTGTACACTTAACTTGAAGGTTGGCTGCAAGAAAACAAGTTTTAATTCCGTAACTTCAATCATTTGCCGTCGGCAATCTGAAATAAAAAACTAGAGAGAGAAACAAAGGAGCGTAATAGCGTCTCGTTTACCAACATATTTCTCAACATGATGCAATCAGAGAACACGTTAAACCATCCAATTCACCAGACCTTGAACCTGAGAATGCGAAAACCTGTAGACACATACAAAAGAGTGATCATGAGTCTTACATATCAACAACCCAACACCGTATCTCTCAGCATAGTCCAAGCTGGAACTAACAGCCCGACAGCTAGTCCTATACTCAAGTTGGGATCACAGCACCCATGCTCCAGATCCTTCCATTCCAAAGAAACTCTTGCAGCTCAGACCCATCCTTCTGATAGTAAATCGCAGGATTGTTAACACCAGGCGGCATGGACGCCGCAATCATGCTCTCAGGAATACACGGTGTAAGCCTATTCGTATTCGGAATCCAGCCATTACCGCCCAACCGCACCACCTCCACTACCTCATTAGAATAGCTGCGATAGTATACCCGCATTTGACTCAGATCATCCCACCCCACCGTCGAAAGCGGAGAATGCTTCGGCGCTTCAACAGAGGGAAAATCTCCATTGTTCCACGAACCGGTATAAACGTGCTCGCGGATCCAGGCGGTGGTGTCCTGATAGTACACGCGGATAACGGGGTGTTTACCGGGCGCTTGCGTCAAAAAGCACGGGACGGCTAAACTCGACCCGAGGAGCGCGGTAGGCATCGGTGAGCCAGGCGACCAGCTATTCCCGGTCCACATGTGCTCGATGATCTTGCCGGTTGGTGTCTGGTAGTACACACGCAACTGGATCGCACCGGGGTTGATCCAGCTGGTTGCGGCGAGGCGGGTTTCGGTCGCGGCACCAGGCTTGGGGGAGCCCCCGAAGGCGCCGACGTACCAACTTCTTCCAAGGTCGTCGGTACAGTACTCTTGGAGGGTACTGTTGGTGTCGATGTAGTAAACTCGGACCTGTGGGAAGTCAGAAGCGTCATGGGAGGCTGTTGGCTTGGGAACTTACAGAGCTGTCGCCCCATGCGGTCGCTGCCAAAGGCGATTTGGCCCGCGCTCGGAATAGAATATCTCTGGACGTTCCTCCCGACCATGTATTACCGTCCTTGCGGCTCAAACGGACATAGCGATCGGTGTCTTGGAAAAAGAGGAAGATGGGACCCTTGGAGGGGCTGGCGGCGGCAATAGAAACACCGGGGGAGATATCGCTGTTGGACATTTTGAGGGGGGATTGTGTTTTTGGAAGAGAGATGAAGTTCTGCTGTGATGTGTGAAAGAATCGGTTAGATGTAGAAGTCTAGAGTGATATGAGGGAGGTGCTTCAGCAAAGAATGTCGTTCTTATATAGGAAATACACCACAACAAGGGGGATGGAATCGCCCGCTCTGAGATCTGATGTCTCGATGTCGTAGCCTATAAGTGAAACTGAATGATAATATGCAATCTTTAGGGCCACAATAGGAAATCTGCAGAATCCAGACAAAAACCAGCTGATATTCTTCCCGTCATCGGCTGAAGTCATCACTCAACAGCTGAAAACAAACCTACTCGGATGTCTCGGTATTGCGGTTGGTTGGGATGCAAAAACTCGCTGATGTCCCGCATCACTCAAACGGGGGAAGCTCACAACCAAGCTGAGTTTCAGCCGAAATACTGAACACTGAACAGGACTTGAGCATAATAGCCGAGAACATCGTTAACTCCGCAGCAACATGGGCTTTTCAGTGTTGCTATATGCATCTTGACCGACGTCATCTATCATTGGCAGTGCAGTCGTGCGGTGCAGTCGTGCGAGAGAAGCGTCATGGAATGATGCGTTGGCACCGTCAGTAGTAGTACTTAAGAGAAGTCTTGCTTCATGTGTTAGACAATTAGACATCCAGCCTGTGTGGTTGATCGAGTGACAGCATATGTACATTCGTACCACGTAGCTACATGGAAGTGACAAACAAATAAAAATAGTCCCGCATACAGAATACGCTGCTGTAATATACCGCTTGCAGCAAATGAACCCGGATTTCATGCGCTCGGCACCCTCACGGAGGAGAACGTGGGGAAAGTCTTGCAACTTTGTGGAACGGCCCGCATCTCAGCCCTATGTGCCGACAACCGATAGGTATTCGTAGCGAAATACGAAGAGAGCTGAAACACCCAAACCTGAAAACCTGAAGCAACTCTAACTTCAGGTGGTGCGCCAGGAATATGCGTATGATCGAATTGCAAATCAATGTTCCCAATTTCAGCTTGATATCACTCGGATATGGTTTAGAGACACTACCCGTAATGTGGAGACCAAAATGTCTTACTGATCGAATATCTTCAGCGTGAGCATAGCAAGTGCATACAACCCTACCTATCAGCGTCGGGTATCACCTGCTCCAGTGGGCTGTAGCCAATGTGTTGATATCCGGGCGATATTACTTGCCTATGCGCTTGCGCTCCATATCTAAGATTTCTATGTGGTGCTGTTTGCCGTTCTCCTTGCGGACGTCATGTCTGTGTCGAAAATGGGTAGAGCTTGCAGCATGAAGCCCAGAAGTAATACTGTCACTTACTGTCTACCGTCACTCTATATATAATACAGAGTCAAGCCAAGATTGACCGCTCTCTCTTGTGGCCATCGGCTACGGGGCCTGGTGTGCGGGGTCGAGCAGATAATCCCTAGTCAGGGTTTCATCCCCCCGGGGCCAGATGCTCTTCAAGTATCAAATGGGTCTTCGGCGAAAGCCGTAGTCAGCTTCAAGCGCATTGGTTGTCGCCGGCCTGCAATTAGAAAAGTGTTGCTGGATCAATATGAGCTGTAAGGCGCGATGGTGTACATGTCTTTTAAATCGGACACGTAGAAAATTTCAACCTACGTCGCTGAAGAGGTCAAATTCTGTCCTGGAGTTTGATCAGGAAAATGAGACTCAAGTTGCATGAAAACTGATGATATGATAATTTCTGCTAGGCATCCATCCCATACCGTAAACCAGTGGAACGTTATTCTCAACACATATCACAAATAACATGAAACCAAATCCCCACTTGAAAGCGAAGTCGCCGGTCGATTGAACATCTCGGAACTCAGGGGGATGGTGGCTACCCTCGTAAAAAAGCACAGGTGGAAAATCCGTATTCAGTGTGTATTGATGCACCGCCAGAGCCGAATTTCACTTGAATTCGGTGTATGCCATGTACTGATCTTGTGGAGAATCGGTCTCGGAACGTGCCCATGGCGTGTATTTGGGATACTTCGGTTCTGGCAGCGTGTTTTCAACCCTTTGTTTTTCACAACGGTATTGATTGTAGAAACCATGTGAACAAATCACGTGACACACAAATGAGTTTCTAGTGCAGTTCAATCGTTTTTGTACGTACTGAGACATGGGTGAGATAGAAGACGAGGAGAAACAGAAAAGATGATGAATTAGTGATAAGGGAGAGAGAGAGAGAAAGATCTACAAAAATCATTCATTTTATAAGAATCTTGTAGACTAAAGCAGCGCGCCTGTTTGAAAACGCTATAAACCGTGATCGCGATTCCCTTCGGCCCGCGAGTATTTACATACTGCTCAGTTGTCTTGTAACCTAGGATGAGGGCGTATCCGGACATCGCCGATGGCTCCATTTTCTCTTAGCAGACGTATAACATCTTCGTTACCGACATAGGCCGCAGCCTGAAGCGCACTCCCATGCTCTCCCCCTTGAGCATTGACATCCGCCCCCTTTCTCAGGAGTATTTGCACAATCTTCATGCGCCCTTCCAGAGCCTCGGGGAATCCATGTGCCAGAGTAGCTGCTTGTAGGGCATTGACATACACGCCGCACTGCATATTTACGTCTGCTCCATTACCAAGCAGCAACTGCACAATCTCTTCCGCTCCTTGATGGGCTGCAGCCTGCAGCACAGTACCATACATACCGCACCGCATATTGATATCGGCTCCTTTATCAAGCAGGCGTTGGATAATCTCTTCTGCTCCATTGAAGGCTGCCGCCTGCAGTGCATTGCCGTATCTTCCTCCGATGGCGTTGACAGAAGCGCCCCGCTCGATGAGAAATGACACTATATCTGTTTTTCTCCTCCAAGCTGCTGCGTGAAGGGCTGTACCGAATGTTTCGTTAACCGCTTGGACATCTGCACCGAGTTCAAGCAACGTGTCGATAATTACTTGGTTTCCACCATAGCAGGCGACCGGTAAAACATCATCGAAGTCGATGATTGTATCTTCTAGAGAGAGTATGTAGAACTGTACCAGGCGGCCCATCTGTGCCGCCCGACGCAATGCCGTCGACCCATAAACGTCCTTGGCGTTTAGATCCGGTTTGCAATCCAGGATAAGCCGCAGAATATCGACATCAAATGCTGCCGCTGCTCGGTGTAGTGCCGTACCTCCATAATCGTAGTCGAAGTCGTTATTGTAGCAATAGTCTTGGAAGGGCGCTTGCGCAGAAACATCGGCTCCATGACTTAACAGAAAGCCAACCATGTCGTTACTACCCAAATCAATAGCATTATGCAGAGCATTGCATCCGAAAATGTCGAAGGCATCGATATCAGCTCCATATTCTACAACTAGCATTTTTGCAACCTCATTCGACCTATTCTCAATGCCAAATGGAGCGGAGTCTGAGCGGACCTGTCAAGGCAATTGATGCGGTCGTCGTGGTCTCCCGCCAAGAGCATCCGAACGACTTCCGTTTGACCCCTTCTGGCTGCATGATGTAACGGAGTGTGCCAATCGTATAAGTCCCGGCCATTTGCGTCGGCACCATAACTAATCAACGTTCGAACAACGTCTATATGACCATTCCCAGCAGCCAAATGCAATGCAGCACCTCCATGATAGAAAGTTCTCATCGTCCAAATTCGCACCGCGCTCCAGCAATAATTGTACCACTTTGCAGCGACCGCATTCTGCAGCTCGAAGGAGAGCCGTTCGACCATACACATCCATTGCTGTTATACTAGCTCCTTCGTCCAGCAACCGCCGAACAATTGACTTAAGTCCAAGATCAGATGCAACCATTAGTGGGGTGAAGTCTAATGGGCATCGCTCCAGAGATAAGTTAGACGTCCAGTATACCTCAAACCATGATCGAAATCGCCTCGACTGAGTCTGGCATAGCTGATAAGCGGAGTCTGACATGTCCGCCAAACCGCTGCAACTTTGAAAGTGGGATGCCCAGTGCTTGGCAGCATAATCGAGAAACCAATGTTTTTCAGCATATTGTTTTATTCGGGAATGTACGGCCGCGCAACTTTCGCCCTTGCTGTTGGCCGGGGTAACTGGCGGATGGGATTCAAATATCGTAAAAAAGAGGTACCAGATACAGATCCTAGCTAGAATCTTGTTTGAATCCACCACGTGTAGTGAATTTTTCCACGTTCCCAAAGGACTATTATGAACGGTAGCAAGTGAACCGTAGCATAGAAATTCCTTCGCTGTCTGGTGGACAAGATAGACCTTCGAATCAATAACCCTCACGAAAAGCCCACAGAGAGCCTTGATTGTGGTAGCGATAGATGCCTCGGGTTCGAGATCAAGATCCGCGTGTGATCGGTCGTCAGATGTGATGGACAATGCGACATTCATCTCTCTGAGCGAAAGTGGCCGTAAAGCTGCAACCACTATATGCAAGAGTTTTCTGGCATGCAAATAGTCGGGTGACTGATTAAGAATCCTATCGTAGACTCCATCCAACGTACACGGTATGCGATTAATGTCATCGTCTAGGGCATTTTTGGATAGCCGCGGAGATGCTTCAAGGTTGGTGAGTATAAGTGACACCCAAAGGAATGTTCGGTCTGCATTGTGGACGAGCCGATCCACCAGCCCGGCCTGCACTATGTCAGAGAGCTGTCTCTTCTTCCCGAATTTCGAAACTCTAGCCCTAACCACTAGCTCGATATCGGCTTGAGTTGAATTTGTTTCGTCTTCTGCTGCTAGCCTGATTGTTCGACCTTCTTCAAATTCATTCTCAATCGAGAGATATGGGCGACTTGTGACTATCAGCTTTAGAAATGATCGATCCGTGCTGGATTGAGATTCCATTTCGTAAAACTGCATCAAGTAGCTGACCAGTCGGCTTCGAGTTGACGCTTCACATTCATCCAGGCCATCCACGATTGCGATAACACCACCGCTATGCACGTCCGTCACGGCTCTTGTGAAAATTACCCACAAGGAGTGCAAATCAGACATAACCACCCTTCCCTTTTCCTCGAGCACCTCCATAGCATGTTTGAGAAGTCCGCGTTTTACTCGGAAAAGTTGGTGCAGAAGCCCACAAAGAGCATACATTGCACTTCTTTGCTCGTCATGGTCGTCTTTGAAGAAGAAATACAAAACGGTACCAGGCAGTGTCGTTTGAGAGTCGAAACTATTTAGCTCGGTACTAGCGAAGAAGCCAATATCGATTTCCCGCATCCCGGATCCGCAGTTACCCATAGGAGACTGGATTTTCGCTCCCGCCTCCAGGCCTGGTATTTCTCATGCTGGTAAAACCATTCACTCGATCCACATTCCTCCTTCTGTGAGACTCGTAGTTGGATGTGTAGAAGGATTGTAAGTATTCCCTCTCATCCGCTGACATCTGTGCCATTGAATTGCTATGTCCATCTCCTTATGCACCACGATCAGCCTTTATAAGATGATGTTATATTCTGAACTACATACGAGTCACACCACGCATCCTCAGGATATCTGGTGCCATTTTGATTACAGCACTTAGCTTCACACGTACGACATCGTAATGGCGATCGTCTCGACCAGCGAATTTGATGAGGTTTGAATGGTCTGTGTCGATTGGTATCTGGTCATGCAAAGCTTCGGCGGGAGAAAAACTAGTGGCTGAATCCCGGGTTACCAGGCGAACAAATGGACCGGTTCTCGTCCACCTCCCAGTTGGTTGAACCTGTAACCCCGAGAGTCAGATATCCGCAATGCACTGTGATGTAGGGTATGCGCCACGCCATGAACGTCAAAATGATGGAGAACTTACTTCGACAGTCTTAGTATCTTTAGTTTCATAAAATAAAACGATGGAACAGTCTTTGTAAGGGAAGCTCTGTTGAAAGGCGTGGTGCATCTCACACAGAAGCGGAGAACGTTCAGATAGATTCCGAACCAAAGTTTCATTCCTCTGCCCTTTGACAAGGGTTTCCAGATTCTCTGTGTTGAGACCTCGGTTCGGGACTCCGAAGAGGAAAATACCTACACACGACCTTAGAATTGCCAGATCACTTTCGGAGGTGCCTCGCGCCGCCGTGGCTAGGGCCTATCTGGTATTAGACTGTCTGACTGCGGATAGCGGCCTTTACGAGAGAAAACACCTGCTTGACAACCAATCCACCCATACTATGGGCAATAAATATGATCGGTCTACAGCTCTCCTAACCAAAATTAGCGGTACACAGACGCAAATCTCAGATATACTTACCTCTTGAGTGACAGCTCGCACACTGTGGACGCATCCAGAAATTATCGGCTGTAGTCGGCGAGAGAGCTGGTCGAAGTGGGCTCCCCCAGTTCAGAGTCGTAGCCGAAGGTAAGCACCCTGATGTGAGGGAAATCTCGAGGGAGAGAATCTCTCAACCACATTATGTCACCCGAGGACGATCTCCACGACCCAAAGGCATGTCCTGATAACCCTGTTACGGCCACAATACTGTGTAGAAGTTTAACTCATAGCCCATGTATTCAGGGAAGTACATCGATGACAGACTTACTCGACTGTGGGCGATTGCGTGAGGGGAGAATACAGCGGAGTTATGCCGTTGAAGTCGACGTCGACAGTAGGTAGTTCTATAGTGTGAGGATCAAGTCCCGAGAGCCGCAATTTGATTGTATGCTGAGGCGAACATGCGGCAAAATCGAGTGGCTCCTTGCGAAATGAAACAGTGGCAACCTTCCATGTCCCTCGGGGTATCAAACATAATGCAACTATGTTTCTTGTAGCTCCAAGAGTCTCGTTCTGATCATCCGAGTCGACGGAGAGACGCCTAAGATCTTGACGAAGTTGAACTTCATCGACACTGTTCGGAATTAAAGATATTCTAAATGATCGAGGTTTTGAAGGGTCCGCGTTCGCGTTTTTCGGTAGTGCTGCGTTATCGCTTGGTGGCGGGGATTGTTCGGGAGTGGTTGCTATCTTCCGACGCTTTCGGTTGTGAGCTGATTGATGTCGCGAGTCGATACTTGTGGACGACATTACGGGAAGAACAGGTGCGGAGACGGTAAAGATGGCGAGAGCTTTCAACTACCAAGGGAGAATCGCGAAGGGAGGCCCAGGTTGACTCACAGTGATACCCCGCTCATGGTCTTGAAAGGCGGCTTTTTTCATTGGAAGATGCAGCTCAGCCACGTGGTATGCAGCGCAACCACGTATCTGCTCCTGCTGTGAGGATACAACCTCTGGGAGTCGGGATGTGTTTATGTCTTGATATATAATCCATCCATCAGTCATGAAAATTCCGCATCGACGAAAATATAGTAGTCAGACCAGGTTTTTGAGCGTAGCTGCATGAACCTGCAAAATAAGTTTGTCACGACGAGCATGTTATTGAACTCTCTCACATCGAACTCCACCCGCCTCATCCTGAGACCACGACAAAACCCACATATCACTATAATTACCATCATTTACGTGTGCACCGGATATCACCTGCAAAAGGAAGTCCGTGAGTCTTAGGAGGTAGCTGTCGTTGTGGAATCTGATAGGAAAGCTGGAGAAAGAATCCCAACCTGTCAATGGAATAATATGGAAAACGGAGGAAAGCAAAAAGCATGCAATAATTTGTACTTACAGAGACACATCCGCACTACCCAGAACGCACAACAACATCTTTCCTCACGTCCTCCAATAGCTCAATAATTTCCTGCCTGTGCTCCGCGGCAAGATCCAGTCCGTGCGCCAGATGTATTGCCCAGTCCACATCCGCGCCCCACTCGATCAACACCTTCGCCACCTGCAACGCACCAGTTTTGCATCTTTGAATCTCCCTCAAACGGTTTTCCTCCGAGTGAGAAATTAATGCCCTCTCGGAAGGCCCAAGAGCCCCCATCTTTGCCGCTGTCACCAAAGGCGTCTTTGGTTGATCGTGAGACGCGTGGGAAAGCGCGTCGACCTCTGCTCCGTGCTCCAGCAACACCCTAGCAACATCGGCATGGCCCTTATGTGCCACACTGTGCAATGGCCTCCATGTAGACGGCCTTGCCTCGACGTCCGCTCCTGCTTCGATCATCATTTCAACAATCTCCGCATATCCCCTTTGTATTGGGTCTCGCATCAACCAACTCAAGGCCACTGGATCCATCTCTCTGTTCAAAAACAGTCGCACGACGTCGGTATGTCTCTCGGCCGCTGCCATCTGGAATAGAGTCTCTCCGGAAAACGTGTCCTTCGATATCCCGTTCCTATCCATTGCACCCAGAAGTAGCTCCGCGACATCAGCATGGCCGTTCATTACGGCGTATCCTAGCGCCGACAAGGGCCCGTAAACGGGATACAATCGTTCCTCGAACGCGAGGTGTTCGACCCAGCTGCTCAATAACATGTCGGCGCCATGTTGCAGGAGGAGCCGTACAATAGGCAGATGCCCAAGTTCCGCAGCGATATGAAGTGGCGTTCTTTCGTTTTCGTCACAGAAGACGTTGGGATCGGCGCTGTAGTAGAGAAGTTGGCGGGCGAGAGCACAGTTGTCGGTGGCAGCAGCGTGGTATAGTCCGCGAAGGCCCTTATCGTCTTCCACGGCGCGTTTATAAAACTCGGGAGTGAGAATGCTGTGGAAGGAGTGACAGGTTTGAGTGATGGAGGCGAGAGATGATAGTGTCAGACGGTCTGATATCATATAAGTCAGTTCTGGAGCGAGAGAGCAGAGCATCATCGGCGGGAGGTGGTGGTGATGTTGGGGTAGCTAAGGAGAAGATGGAGTGCGATATGACAGTATGACGCAACGGTTAACGCGAAGGTTGCAAGGCGGCATGTGGCTGGTGCTGTGGCTACTAGTACCATTGTGGTTCCATCACTTGGCATCACGTTCCTATGGTAGATGGGTTTGGCGCACTTCTGTCGAATATCATATTGCGTCAAAGTAGTGCTGCGGATTCGATGGATTGCGATGCATCGATAGACACAAACCGTTCGGCAAGATGAGATATATCGAGACCATTTCTGCTCCAATGCAATGGTTACTAATATTAAGTACCTGTTCAAGTACCTTCAACGGAGGTCTGCCGTGATAAAGATAGATTGCGGGGATTCCGTTCAACACCAGTGCACCAGGCAAACCCTCCTCACGACAAATTCACAACCATTTATCTCTATAGAACTTAATTATTACGCAACATGGTGGATACAATACCCCCAGGTGCCTATGTCATCCGAAACCGAGCAACATCCACCGTTCTCCATCATAACTGTAACAGCAGCGATAACCCCGCTCGAACCACAAAAATCACCGCCGTCGAGCTTGACGAGGAGCAAAATCGTGAAATGCAGATTTGGTGGATCGAAGCTGATCCCAGCTTTGAAGACGTCAATAATCAAGACGAAAAGACAGCAAAAGAAGGTGCCATCTACAGAATCGCCAGTATCGCAAGCGCGAGATCACTTGATGTCCGGTATGCTTGCTGCGATAACGGAACCCTTGTCGTCGGGTTCCCAACTCATGGTGCACCATGGCAGCTTTGGAGATTTAGGAAGCTGCAGTGCACGGATGGGTAAGAACGCTTCAGTTTCATTTTACCAGAGAGAGATCATAGGGAGTTCGGGCTACGCAGCTACGGTTACTGGGCTTTTTTCTCAGACCCTTCTGACGATCGCTTATAAGACTGTTTCTTTCTTGGATCTTGGTGCTAATGATGTATATGTATGTATACACAGCGGGGAGTATTATAATATCGTCTCTGTCCACTCTGGCAACGCACTTGACATCGCAAAAAATGGCGACTGTAATACATGGAAGCTGGGTACCAATTCAGAGAGGCAAGCATGGGAGCTCCTAAGACCCGTAGTATCGGTGCCAGTTGGTTGGCATCAACTGAAAAACACTGCTTCGGGTCGCGTCCTCAGTCACGCTTTCTCATCAATGCCCGTAATATCAACTTCCCCACCAACATTCAACTCTTCGATCTATCGCGAGTCGTGGGCAACGCAATGGGCAATCATCAGTGCCTCCTTTGTTGAATAATGGAAGACGGGAAACAAAAGCTACATCATCAAAAACCGCCTTACAGAGGCACATTTGCGATGCCAGTCGTCGAAATTCGTTCAGAGGGGTGAAGAACCCGGCACCGTTAATGCCTGGGAGTATCGTTATGCCTCCCGGAATCATGAGTTATGGCGGTTTGAGCTTGATGCGGAATCGAAGTGGAAGATTATTCATCAGCAGAGTGGCTGCCTCCTCGAGGAAGCGGTTGTGCCACTGCTCGGTGGAAATGAGGTGGTCTGCGCTACAAAAACGAGTGATAAGCGTAAAAGTTGGATATTCGTGTAAGTGATATATGTGATTCTCACAACACGGTACCAAAACCGTATCATCTAGTTAGTAAAAGCTAATGTAAATGCTTGCATAGTCCAATCAAAGATATCGACACAGCGGCTGGACTGGTAAGATACTACGATCATGTCGCAAATGAAGTATACTAACCGTTGACGGTAATGGATAACTAGAGCTCTCCTCCACCGGCTTATAATGCGAACACTGGGGGTCCTGTAGCCTAAATGATAGCCTTACGCCTCATACCGAGGAGTGTTGAGGAATTTGGTGTGTGGTCTTTTCTATTTTAATTCGGAGTCGAACTGGCGGACATGTTTTGAAATGGGAATTGGTTTTATTCATATTTGATGGCTTCCAACTTTAATGCTCTCTTTCTCCTGTACTCGTAATTGACCGCTTTACCTTGTCTTTGCCTTGCGTTTATGTTCACAACTACTCTAAGCTAAGTACACTCAGTGCCAGCTTCACGTACTCGAGTATCACCCGGCCGTGTTCGGCATGCTCTCCCGAGGTTCTTACCTGGCCTGCGTGATCCTGAGCGCTAAATCGCTGGGTTGGACTGCCGGATCACATGGCCGCCCCATTCGATTGAAAGTTAAGCTCGCATGCCAGCTCATACACTGAGCTCGCAACCACGTCCACCGAAGAGTTCTACGAGCTGCTGATAACCACGATTTTGGCAGACGCCTACTATTGAAACGCTCGTGCGAAGTTGGCAAAATTTGTCTCTGATGAAGTAGAATATAGACAGCGTGAGGGGAAGGCGTTCGTGGCACTTGATTTGTATCAGTATCTAACCGCAGGGTTGATAAGTTTCGCGATGCTGCCATGGTGTGTTGCAGTGTTCCGAAGAAGCCTGTCCGGCCACCAAAGAAGAATCAAAAGCAGCCCACCGCAAACAAAACGCAGAGTATGCCAAGAAAAAACGTGCTAGATCCAGCTCTCTCAATCACCGTCACCGTCAACCAGCAATCATCCTACACCTTCACCAGTACCCTCCTTGTCGGATTTGCGAACAATAACTCAGGAAGTTCAGGCAGAGTATGTATGCAAAGAAAGCTCGTACATTCTGGATTCCAACTTCGTCACCCCTATCACATGCTCCTCGGGAATTTCTGTGACCGGCTACTAACCTACTTGGGTTAAACACTAGTTTCACGACCCGTGTCCATCTGCAGTTCACTCCGAGACACGGCTCAGCGACCCAGCTCAGCGACCCAACTCTCCCCGCCGCCATGGACCCCGAGAAATCCAAGATGCTCCGTGGCGAGCTCTACCACGCCTTCACGCCCTTCCTCGTCTCCGAGCGGGAAACGTGTTCCCAGCGCTGCCACGCCTTCAACACCGCCTCCAGCCCGTCTCGCCTCGACCGCATCAACCTCTGGAACCCGCACGTTCATACCCTCTCCCGCCCGCACCGCGCACATCTAACACCGCCACCGCAGTATCACCTGCACCCCTCCCCTCCCCGCCGACACCCCCGAAGACACCCTCTCCGCCGCAGCATGGGTAGAACCCCCCTTCAAAGCCGACTACGGCTACAACATCTCCCTCGGCGAAAACGTCTACCTAAACTGGAACTGCACCATCCTCGATACATGTCGCGTTACCATCGGCTCGCGAACACTGGTGGGGCCGAATGTGAGTATTTTTACGGCTTCGCATCCGCTGGATCATGAGGTCAGGAATGGGACAAAGGGGCCAGAGATGGGGAAGGAGATTGAGATTGGGGAGGATTGTTGGATTGGTGGAGGGGCGACGGTGCTGCCTGGGGTTAGGATTGGGAGGGGGAGTGTGGTGGGTGCGGCGAGTGTGGTTACGAAGGTATGTACGGGAGTGCAGGGGGGGATGAAGGCTGATGAGGATAGGATGTACCCGAGTACTCGGTTGTTGCGGGGAATCCGGCGAGGGTGGTGAGAAGGCTTAGACCGATGGAAGAGAAGGTTGAGAAACAGGAAGGGGAGGATGTGAAGGCGCTGCTGAAGCGGTTGGAGGCGTTGGAGAAGGAGATGAACGAGATTAAGGAGAAACTTCGGTCTGTGTAAGATGGGGATGATGCAGGTTGCTCTCGTGCCCAGAGTTTTCGTCGTCTGGTTTGCGAGCGCAGATGCAGATTGTAAAACTTAAAGTAGATCAAGTATAATCACTAGAAGGTATCGAACAAGCAACAATACCAAGAACCTTTCCCCCAAGACCAAAGCGCTCACCTCACCCCTCCCTTCCTTCCCACCCGCAACTCACTCCGCCTCGCAATGCCCACCAAAAAACACATCCTCATAATCGGCGGCGGGATCTCCGGCCTCGCCTTCGCCCTCCAGGTCCTCACCCACGCATCCAAACACTACACCGTCACCATCTACGAGAAATCTCCCCACCACTCCATCGACCGCGGCTTCTGCATCATCCTCTCCCCAAATGCAGTCCACATCCTACGCTCCCTCGACCTCGACCTCGTCGCCACCGGTTGCGCCAGACCACTTACCCACACCCGGGTGATCTCACCCCACAACGAAACACTCCTAGCAGAAAACAACATCTTCCCCTCCGACCCGGAGAGTCTACTCACCGTTGAGCGGTCGGGTCTAGTCTCACTTCTACTTTCACGGGTATTAGAAGCCGGCGGGCACGTGGAATGGGATCGGAGACTAGTTGCTATGAATCCCGACGCTACCGGCGTCTCGGTAGAATTCGAACACGGAGAAAAAGCTCATGGAGATCTTGTAGTCGGCGCAGACGGGGTTCACTCCACAGTCCGGCGTCTACTATACACCCAGCTTCCTTCCCTTCCCCCGGTATTCGGGATCAACCTCCTCACCCGCTTCCTTTTCCCCCGTGAAACCTGGCAGGCGAAACCAACACGGTGGTCAGCGCTGTACGGGATCTCAAAGCAACTGCCTAACCACCTCCTAACAGACGACGGGACAATGCATCTATACACACTCCCTGGTTCTCCGGGGGCGTACGCGACATACTCCCTCCCGTCCAACCGACTCTTCTGGATCTGCTACGAATCCTCATCGCCGTCTGATTCTCTCGGGGATGCTGAATTCTCCCGCCAGGCGTTCACGCACCTACCGTACCGTGCGGGGACATTCGGGGAGGTGATGGAAGGGAGCGAGAAGATTCGAAGGGTTCGGTTATTCCATACTGTTTTTGAACACATCTGTAATCGTGAGGAGAATGTGGTATTGATTGGAGACGCGGCACATCCACAGGCTACGTTTGTGGGGCAGGGAGCGGGGAGGGGGTTGGAGGAGGGTGTGGAGTTATGTAATGCGCTTTTGAGGGGGTGTTGGAAGGAGGGAAAAGGGGGAGTGGGGTGCTTTGTGGAGAATGCGAAGGAGAGGAGTAGGAGGGTGGCGGATATGGGGTGGTGGGCGGGGGTGGCGGTGATGGGGGATTGGTGTGTTATCAGGTGGGTGAGGGATGTGGTTTTGTGGTGGATTGCGAGGGGGGAGAGGAAGAGGAGGGAGGAGGGAAGGAAACGAAGAAAGGAGAGGGTGGGGAATCCGGATGGGGCTGTGGAAGTGAGGAGGAAAAAGGACAAGGGTAGTTGGTTGTTCGATTACCGTCCGTGTGTCATCACTGAGGAGGAGTTTTGGGACAGGAGAAACAGGTCAGAGCAATATGACGAGTGATGATCCATGGGATTTCGGGGAATTGATCATTTGTATGACTACATTCTAGCTGAGAGAATATCTCGACATATCCTTCCTCCCATCGATTTATGGCCGTCGTGTGTGCTACATGTACTGTACATACAGTTCCTGATCAGGGGAGGTCGCAAAGTATCTACACCACACCACTTCTCCTCCACGATATCAATTATTGCTTGTCAGCCGACAGCTCAACCCTACCCTTATGAGGCGATAAATGAAGTGTCGGAGGTGTATTGGGCTTATTAGGCCGGTAGTTGGTTAGAGGCCACAAGTGGTCACTTGGATTCAAAAAATGTACGAGGAACGAGTGATCATGTGTGATCATCCCCATTGCGCAACGGAGTTTTCGATAGATTACTTTAGTGCCTTCAAAGCGGGCAAAAACACATTAAAGCACTACATTACAACCACCCCCCCTATCAAATCCCATCAAAATTTCCCATCCCCTAATCATCCCCCACCAACCTCCCCGTGACCATCCCAAGGACACACGCACACACCAACGCGCCCCAAACCACGACCGTCGCCACTCCCAACACTTCATTAACCACGGTCAACGCCTTTGGCCACTCAAACGCTGCTAACAACTCATTACTACACAAGAACAGCGCAGCATGTGCAAACACCACCATAAACCCTTCAATCACCTCACTTCCCAACACCATCATCTCCGACAAATTCCCAATATTCCCCGCCGCAGCGACAACAAACCACCACACTGCCAGACCCCAAAACACCAACCCCAAAGCAACACCCACATACGACAATGCCACTCCGCCGACGACGAAGCCGGGGTTTCCTCCCGGCGCGGTGGCCTTGGCAGGGAAGTGTCGGAGTGCCTGTTGGGCGAGGGCTGTGGAGGCCCAGGAGGTGAGAGCGGGGGGGATGGAGGCGAGGAAGAGGGCGGGTCGTTGTTTAGCGGGGGGAAAGCCGTCGCGGTGGAGACGGTCAAGGAGTGAGGATTGGTATAGGAGGGAGAGGAGGGTTCCCATTCCCTGGAGAGCGACGCCGAAGGCCATGATTCCTAGGGCTGTACGGTGGTGGGTGGGTTTTAGGTGTGCGAGGACTACGGCGGCGGTGGGGCCGGCGAGGAGAAGGGGGAGGGTGGTGGCGGTTATTTCTGATGGGGTGAATTCTCTGGTAGTTCGGCGGTTTTGTGGGCCTTTGGAGAATCTGGGATATGTTAGAGAGGGGTAAGAATAAGCGGGGGAGCAGGAGACGGACTGGATAAGTGGAGAACTGATCCCGAAGATGAAAGACAGAACGACGTAGATCCAGAAGAAAATGCGGATTGCGTGCGAGTTATAGCCATGCATTTTTTCAGCGTATGTGGCGCCGTTGATGATTAGGATTCCCAGTGCGGCGGGGAGAGAGGAGACGTGCTGGCCTTCGACTGGGTGCACCATGCTTCCTGGCAAGAGGGATGGACGCACGACGAAGCGAACGAGGTGGGTTATGAGTGTGATGAGGAAAAGGATTAGTGAGATAATGTAGAGCACAGAACCTATGGGAGTTAGCACGGAATGTCATTACAAGTTGATGATATACCCACCCAAGACCCAGAGCCTGTGTACTCTAAACGGCAGGTCGAACAGCAGCAACGACACCGCGCCGGTCGATATAACCACATTATACCAGCTAATTTACTGATTAATATAAATGTACGAAACCATAGAGAGGAAATCTCACGCCCAAGTCATCTTATTCTCCAGAATATGTCTCCAAAGCGGCAGATCCCCTCGTCTTCTGCGGAACCTGTCGTCGCTCCCATACAACCCATTCCGCCCAAGCAGAGGAGTCCTATCATCATCGCGTTCGCCAGCTTCAATTCGTCGTTCACGTCCAGACATGATTGATTTGAATAGTTGGTGGACTGTAATCGAAGGGAGAAGAAAAAATCCGAGCTCAACGGGGGAAAGTTGGGCTTTTGTCTGTTGTGTATGTATGACGACACATATGGTGTGACGTAACTGACCTCATCATGATGATGCGTGCATTCCGTCCCCCGCATGTCGATCCGATCAAACTAGAGTTAACATCAGAATTAAGATCCGCATTTGTCGAAGCTTGGCTCGGCGGCCAGTCGCGGGACGGGAATCGAAGCCTTGCGATCGTCCGCGGGGATTCAACGAGTCATCGTCAACCACAATGATGCACATCCGCTAGGACCACCGATTCCATCTCCGACTCTGTATATAATCCGCGCTTTCAGCATTCTCTAAACAACATCGATTGATTCGTTTCACTCAACCACAACACAAAACACAACACAATCACCATGCAAAACGCCGCCGCTAGCAAGACCACGCCTCTCACCGGCGAAGCGCGTACCTCCGCGCCCGCAGCCAGTACCTCCAGCACCGGCGCCGCCTCACGGGGGATCGGCGTTTCCCACGCCAAACCCGGCGATTCTTCGATCGTCCCACAAAAGCTACAAGAAGCACTCCCCGAGAAAGTCGAGCATGCAGTTCCGAACACAGTTCACGACACTGGGTCTTCCGGATCCAAGAGTCACGCTAAGCCTGGTGGGAGTATTCTTCCGGAAACGATCCAGCAGATGGTGCCGGAGACGATTGAGCGGATGGTTCCAAATGCGATTCATGATACGGGGGATAAGAAGGTTTTTGGGAAGAAGTGAGGTATGCATAGATAAGAGGAAGGTGAGATGGTATGTGCTGATTTTGAGTAGATTTTGAGTTTCTGGGGAGTGGGATAGATGGATGAACTGTGTAACTGTACGATAGTGTAATAATGGGTTAGTAGATCTATAGACTGGTTGTATCAATTGAATCTCCTCCCTAGAGAAGGATATAAAACATGTGGTTTAATTCCCATGACAAATTTGTACCGATTGCTCTCATTCTCAGGTTTTCTCGTCTCTAACTCGAGGGCGCGTCGGCGGTTGGTTTTCGAGCCCAATACCCGGCATCTGTAGTGTGGTTTTTTCATGTGATTTATTGTGGCAATATTAATGACACTACCAAACAATGTGGGAGATGCCCAGATTTTCTCCCCGAACATGGTGTACGAGCTCAGTGGGGAGGCATCATCCAGCCCATACTATGATACTGGTTAAATCACACGCCACGGCAACCACTAGTATACGCCGTATCCACATTGGCGGGGGATATAAGTGAAGTGGGTTAATATGTTGTGTCTTGAAACCTCGAAAACCTAGACGGTCGATGAAATCTCTACCCCATCACCACCACCACCATCGTGCTGCAGATGCCGCACACACCTAAGAGTACAAAATCGACAACACCAACAAACCCCCCTCGAAATTTCATCAAAAATATACTTTCCGTAACATTTCCCATACTAACGAACCTCAAATAGTCACCATTGCAAATGTACGGTAACAAAGACCAAAAAAATGCCAAACCACATTTTCTTCGTTGGTCTTTTTTCTTTTTTTCAGGGAAGCTGGAGTGCCTTGTCTACATACCCGTGACTTTTTAAACCTACAAGACTTCCATAAGTGCGAGTCCATACCGTCTACTGCCGTGGCCCCATTTCTAGCCCCGGAAATCCCACCACCAAAGCTGACGTGTGGAGCCAGCGCCGTCCTTTTTCCCTCCATGGTCCATCTAGGCTTTGTACAAGATAGTAAAAACCATCATCGCAAACATCAATTGATACCATAGCTAATAAACACCAGGTGCTGTAAACACCCTCTCATAACGCTCTAAACGTCAGGCTTAAAACCTTAAGGCGCTACAAACGCCACACACCGCGGGTTCCAAACCTCCAGGGCTCACTCTTTTGCACTTTTACCCTTCGAGACCTGGCTCTCGGAACCCTAGGCTGACTTGGAGGTTTTGTACAAAGATGGTAGAAATCATCACATATGCAACAGCTGATCGCTTGGCCTAGCTACCTACCTATCGGCCTGCTGCTGCTGCCGGGACGTCCAGTGTGTATCGCGATCGGGAACTATCGGCGCGTGCGGATGCCGTCACACTCCATTGACCGGCGCTCTCACACGAGGCATGTGCAAATTCATGCCCACTGCGGGACTTCTTGAAGCAAATGATATTTGTGACACAGTAACAGATTAGAAGGCGCGAGTTGGATAGCTAGTGGGTTGTGGTTCATCACTTGGTACTCTCGAGTGCTTTGTTTTGATCTGCTGCTCGCCGTTACAACACCCATCATCATCAATACCGCTCCCCCGACACCACCGCACGATTCCAACTTCTAATTCACTAACTACAACCAAATCTTATACACCGATCCAATCCACCGCACACAAACCCAATCTTTGATCATGATGCCAACTTTAAACCCCCTTACAAGCCGCAAATCTATCTCTTCCCATTGTTCCTGCCAACCGTTACCCGTCATATCCCGAAGTTGCACCCAAAAATAGCTTTCTGGCCATGGGGGTAGGGGTAGGGGGTGGGCGGTTATTATGCACCAGGATAGTGCATCGAATCTCCGGAATTACTCGCATGAAGGAAGACCATTCGAATAGAAGCATGTTTTGATACCTATCTGAAGGTGGCACAGGTTCACAGGAGAAAAGCCATTATTTTTGTTTACGTTTCTTTAACTTTCAGCATTGTCATTTCCTACAATCCCCTCCCCTTTCTCAATCCACCACCAATTCCAAATAGCCATCCCACGAAATCAGGGCCCCTCATCCGTAGAATAACCATCCAAAACCAGTGATCAAAAAAACCCCCCCAATGACAAGCGAAAAAAAAACCCAATCCAATCCATCGTCATAGCTAAGAATAAATCTGAATCATAAAGGTCATAAACAGCGTTAAAAAATCCCCATCCTCCAGGAAAAAAAAAAGACCGTTTCCTATCGCTATGCATATTACCCACTTCCATATGTTAAACGAAAGTATAATCCGTATATAACCCCCATAAAAAGAAAACTCGTAAACTCCGTATCATATGCCGCTCAAAAAATCAAACTCCATCCCAAGAAGTATATAGACAGTGTGCAAAGGTATATCTCAAAAACTGTTCTATATGCCCGCCGTTTACATCGCCATACGCTCGAGACGGTAAGCAAGGTTCTCATCGAGACCGCCCTTCTTCGCTGGTGGTGCCATGGCGTATTGGTACTCCTCATCATATGCGTACTGGTCGTCGTACTCCTCGCAGTAGTGTCCGCGGGTATCGATTTCGTACTCGTCGCACTGGCACATTGGTGTCGCTGGGCTGGAGCCGCGGGAGCTGAGGGTGCTTCCTGAGCAGGAAGACGAGGAGCGGTCGGAAAGCGGGGACGCGGTGGTGGCAGCGGAAGAGATCATAGAGTCTGGACGGCCGTAGTTGTATTGGGTGTCGAGGGTGAGCTTGTGGGCGGCCATTGGGTTTCTTGGGACGGGGTGGACGATGTGGGTGAGTTGGCGGTGTTGACGGGTGGGAGAAGGAGTGCGGCGGGTTTGGGATGGGTAGTATTCGGCGGGGTTTGGGATGTCGTAGACACCGCCGGAGCGCTTTGAGGAGCGGGAGGAGACGGAGGAGGCGGGGGAGGAGCGGCGGGTGGAGGTGGCGGAGGGGATTTCGTGGTCGAGGATGTTGAGAGTCAATTTGCGGGTGGGCTCGTTGCAGTTGGGCTTGTTTGGGTCGTGCGACTCAAAGTAGCCGTCGAGGATGTACTGGATTTGGGTGTTAGAGTGCAATTGGGGGGGGGGGGGGGGGGGGGGGGGGGGGGGGGGGGAGGGGAGGGAAGGGAGACATACGTAGTACCAGTAGCGTGCTGGGGGCATGGAAGAACCGAACTTAACGGTCAAAGTCCACCAGCCTGGGCCTGCAGCGTCGGCGTTCATTTGGTAGCGCTTGGTGTAGTTGTCCCAGGAGCCCGTGACGTGGCAGCTCTTGATGTGCGCGGGAGTGCGGAGGGTAAAGGTGGTTCCGGCAGCGGAGGTAGACATGATGATGATGATGGTGATATAGGTAGATAGATAATATTAATGGATCGTAAAATTAATTATGCGTTGATCTGGCTAGCAGATTTTGATATCGCGGGTAGTATTATTTTTGGGGGGGGGAAAATTAACAAAAGACACCGGGTCTTGGTACAAAGGGCAAGGGATTGAAAAAATGGGGTAAAGAGGCGGGAGACTATTGCTCGACTGCCTTGGGGGGGGGGAGAGGAAGAAGGGGAATGTGAGACTAGCTCTGTGGTGATGTGAAGAACGAAAAGAAAAAGAGTCTCGCTGGGTGGAAATGGCGGGGTCTTTATCCTCCACTGCCGCCTCGCAACAAATGGGAGTGCAGCTCGAGGTGGTGGTCGGCGTGGTCGTGCAAGCAGCGCCAAGGGAGAGGGAGCATGCGTCGCGATTGGCTCGACGATTCCAACACCCCGCACCCCAACCCTCGAGATCCGCGCACGCCATTCGACCGCAACGAGGGGCCAATGCCTGCCAGGCTTGGGCGTCCAGCCACCAATCAGCGCAGCTCGCCTCGTCGACACGCAGCCCAGCGTCCCACCCTGCAAGTGATGGCCATGCAGATGCGGTGCACAGACTCTGCATGCATACTGCCGAACGAAAGACGAACGAGCCTTGTAGCTGTTTTTGGAAGCAACCACCAGACCCGACATCGCTCTCTCCCAAGAAACGCTCAGCACCCCAAAAATAGGCACGTACCCATACCGACGATCCGCCGCACCGGACGTGTTTTCGGCGTTGGAAGAATTCACCCGCGAGGATGGGAAAAAACACCTCCGAGCACACAACAGTCGAAAGTACTCTCTGAACGTGGCTCGTTTTTTTCCACGTTGCACAGCGCAAAGCTTCCGTGTGTGCGATCGAAAGAAGAATGTCATTCTGCGATGAGCACGTTCCGTCATCAAGGGCTAGGATATTCCAGCCGACACATATTATCGCACTTCTTGGAACCCTGGTTGGTTGCGGTTTAGATGCAATGCAGATTCGAAGCGCCTTCGACAATTCAGCCTGAAGATTTGTCTGATGTATGTACGTTTGTGCACACGGACTATTGCAGTAGATGATCAGAAAATAGTAAAAAAAAAATATTAAGTATATAACGGTAATTTGTGGGAGAGGCTTTTGACGGTAATAATATAATAATAGGATCTTAAGTAGTTCTACTTGGAATTGTTACGGAAAACGTCGCAGATACGCTTGTGCCTGTAGGTAACTCCATGCAAGTACTACTCGTCTGTTGTATCCATATGAAACTTTGGAATGGTGCTGCTCCTATCAGAGGAGGAGAAGCTTCATGGGCATCAGTTAGCTCGGATACAATATCTGGAAGAGATTCCAACGTCGTCATCGATTCAAGACATCCATCGAACCCATCGAATCTTACATTCGAGATACTACAAGCACTAACTACCCGTCTCAATGCTCACGGACGATTCAAACAAATCGAGGTTTTTGTCCGCAAATATCCCTAAGCCATTACCATCGCAATCCGTCGTAGTCCTTCATCAAATAAATGAAAACACCCCGTCTCCGACGCGGCAAAACATCTCAAAACCACCTAATCACCATTCCTAGGCCTCCCATTGCATCGGCACTCGGCAGTTCGTGGCTCATTATCCCCTCAATCCATCACGATCTGAGGCTGAACACGTAGGTGCAGTGGCTGGATGCAATGTAAGCCTCAAGGCCGGCGCTTAAACCCGTCGTCCCTGCTGTGAAACCTTTCGGTTGAAAGATGTGTCCCGACCAAAGGAAAAGCCGGGGAATAGTCCGGGTGAAAACGGTGCGGCAATTTTGGCAAGTGAGAGTGACAGCACAGCGCCGTCCGCGCCGCGGTTGTCAATACGTGAACGTTCGAACATAGCATGTGGGGTTAGGGTATGGCACATGTACAGAGAAGAAGTTCATGTTTTCCACCAGCTCTCTAGAAACTTCTATTGTATGTACATAGTTACTCACATACAGCGCCATTGCTTTTGCGACAATCACCCCATCCATCCATATCCCCACTCCCTGCTTAACTCAACCTTCAAGCAAGCATATCATCCGTGACTTTTCACCCTTAGGTCACAACCGCGCGGGGGATCTCCGCCCCTCGCAAATATACCCGCATTAGGGTCTATTGAGGGCCCAAAAAGGAAGCAAAAAACCCCCAACAACAACAACAAAATTTGATATGTGCAAAAATAGACCTTATCCTGGTCATTCCAACCGCTCATTCAGGGTGGGGATTTACAGGATAATGATTTTTTTTCCTTCCCCACCACCATGTGCACCACCACCACATTACCGTTTATGGGCTTGAATGGTCAGCCCCTTCTTCGGTGGTGGCGCGAATAATTCATATGATGAGATGAGAAGCCGATGAGGTTGAATTCAACTGGTTAATTAGATAATGATTGATTGAATGACTACGCGCGCCTCCCGACAGCCACGATTCTCGTGAAAGGCAGACGACATATCCGGGCTCCGATCAGTATACTGTACTCCTTTATCATAAGCGCCTGTGGTCTCCCATGCAGCAGCACCGATAGTGGCCCTGCCCTGTCAATTCCATGAATAGCAGGGTAGGTATGTTAATTTCCCCCAATATTCAATATTTAGCATCACTAGTATAGAGAAAACCACCGTGCACCTCAGGATACCTATCTTTCTTCCCAACACTATCCTGCGGTCTTAGCTGCACTTGAACGGAGTGCATCTATCAATCGGTTGGATGAAAGGATTTCTCCTAGCATCTATGTTTGTCACACAAGACTCCCTCGAGTGATTGTTTGTGACGAGCAGCAGCAGCACACCACACACTCACTGGTTTAGCTAGCTCGATTGGTGGACCGTGGTTATGCAAACGGCACCGTGAGGGGTTAGGCTAGGGGCTTAGAACGAGGCAAATATCTCGATGGAAGAAAACTCTGCACCTCACACGCGGCCCGTATGAAGAGCGGGGTATGGGATGGAAGCTAAATGAGCCATCTGTGGTAAAGTCCATCCGAGAGGACGTTCTTCCCCTCACAGGGATGCATAACGGGTGGCAGAGATCCTAACTATTGTCCTCAGATGGCTTGACGTAATGAAACCCAATAGTAAGAGATATATACCTGTAGATGACAGATTGGAGACTCTTCGGGGCCCTGCAAGAAGTATCCCAGCGGGACTTTCGAGATGTCCGTAAACTGCTCTGCGCATCTCAAGTTACACCGCCGGTATTTATTTGGCAAGGCGGGTGCACGTGGGTGGGGTCGGTGATGCTTCGAAAGGCTTCTGCCGCAGTGTAGAAGCACGGGATGGTATCTTGCCGCTGCTACCCGTCCGAATCTCTATGCTTCTAAGATTTCGATGGAAGAAGCCAGCCATCGCCGGGGAGCTATTCGTACGGACTGCATAACTTATGGACAAAATGCGTTCTTCTGAGAAAAACTACAGGTAACTATCATCCAAGAAGCTTGCCTACATAGATACCAGTATACGACACGCGAGCTCTGGCATGATGTACTATACTCGGTGCGGGGGTTTGGAGAAGCAACAGCATAAGCCACCGCCATGTATCTTCCGCTGGTAATGCGGTAGAGAAGTACTTCAAAAGTGCACATGCTATTTATTGCTTCTCCAAACCCCACAACGAGTACTCGGTAAGAGGAAAAAGTTTTTCGATGCATGAGCCAGAAAGAAGAAAAGAGCCAAGTACACTTTTGCTGGATATTCCACCAAAGGATACTTACGAGAAAAGCAAACAACGGCGTCTGCATCTCAGAACTTTTTCCCTGTACCGGGTTTCTCCAGTGAAATGACTTGCCTCCGACGCGTGCTTCAAAAGTACACCGCAGTACGCACATGTATGTACAGATCGCTATCCCCAGCACTGGTGTAAGGTCTAGGCGCAACAAAAGGATTATGGTTGGCGGAAAGGAGATGATTGTTCTATGATGATGACGTCCACTGGTAAGCAACCAATCGATGCCATCTTCGGAATCTTTCGTCTCTTGTAGACATTCATCAGTGCGGGGAATAGACCATATCCTACTTGTTCTGAGGATTACATCAGCCGTTGGGGATGCGGATGCAAATGCCAGCCAATCGAGACGGGAAGGTGCTGGTTACTATCAGGCTGCCTGCATATAACTATAGGGCTGGGCATGGATTTGGAGAAATTCTGCTTACTGTCTGAGGGATCTCCCCATTATCCTCATTACTAAAGATCTACACCATGGTGTAGATATTCACAGTTTGCTGTTGCTAACGTCCCTCGGACTTTACTCTCCAGTTCCTGCCAGCCCATACACCGAGCATAGAGCTCGCTTTCCTTCGAGTCTAACTAACCAGATTCTCATTGGCTTCTAGGGATGGCGACTGAGTCTGGTGTGGGCAGACGCATAGGATGGTTGAAGTATTTGAAGTTCAAGAATTCTCACATTCAACCACGAATCTCGGCGGCATAAAGACTCAGCGATTCAAATTTTGCATTGGCATTACGATTTACTACGTGAAACGGCCATAATTGAGATTCTAGCATGAGTCCTCTCTTTGCATAGGCGATATTGGTTCGTTCAAGCCATAATTCCCGGAAATTTGTTTTGATTTCATCAAGTCCTAAAATTATAGTTGTCAAGGCAGTCAGAGCAATTCTAAAGTTTAATGTGGTTAACGTTGTAGGAATACTTATACGTGATACCTTTTTCTGAAAGCTTGCACTGAGGAGTTCGTAGAAGTTCAACTTTTGAAGTGGTTCCCAAACGCGCCTTAAGTAAACAAGGGATGTCCCGTATGGTACTCTACTGTCTCGAACGGTTGTGGCGCCGGCGCATAAATTTATGCAAGCTAGCTATAGCCGGGCCGGGGAGAACTACAAATGTAAATCTATCTATAGTCTTAAACGCTAACATGACCGAGATCACTCTAAACAAACCTACGTAGCTACTGTACTTTGTTAAAGTGTCCAGAAAAGTAAACCAGCTGTCATGTTCGACGATCCACTGATGTCGGTAATAATGAGGGGAAGGTTGATGATGATAAGATAGAAGTTGGGCTGGTCGTTTTACTCCTGGCTTGGCTTCCAGACGAAAGACATCGTGAAGGTTGCTGAGGTTATCATTTATGAGACCACCGTAATTTGACAGTTTTACTACCAGAAATGCAGAGCCTTTTCTTAAATACTCTTACTCTTGTCACGTTTCTACCGCATTTTTCCGGTGGTTTTACATTCAGACCCCCGTATCTGTTCAATGCAAAGAATCCTCGCGACATTTATTCGGAGACTGTATCTAGCCGCCAGCTTGGTTTGGATTCATGCCTTTTAGATTAGATCCGCTTTTTGGTGCTCTTTTGGCCCTGATAGGATGCGGATCCAAATTGTAAACAGCCGTGCAAGCATATCCCTGGCACTATTTTGGTTTTACAGCCAAAGACATGACTGGAGACTCCGCGCTTAAGTGTTTCACGCCATACGCCGCCAAAAATTAAGCATGAATTGCGCCACGAAGAAACTCAAAGGGCGATAATCCAGGCAATGGGATACGCATTCTAGTATTCTATAAAGACTCAAGCTTCTCGCATCCTGAGACTTCGTAGAGGTTTCTTGAAACAATGGCAACTCAATTAAGCGCTAACATGGCCGTTTCGCCATCACCATCATTGCTTGCACCTCCACCATCTCGCCTTGGCTCCACCTTTCCACGCATTTATTCGGCACTTTTTCCTGATGTTGGATGGCGACCAGCAACCCTAAAGAGCGGTGTTCTCTTAATCTTTGCCGTCCTTACCTCTGCCGCAATCGCAACTTTCCAATACATATTATGGCGTTCGGAACAATATGGAGCCGTCATCTATTCACCCACCAGTTATCAGATTGCTTTGCTCGAGTACGGCCCGCTAACATGGGGTGTACTATATGGACTTTTTTGGACCAGCATAGACCACGATTTTAAAAGGTATGTTTGGCTGACTCGGTTACGGAGTATTTGTGGTTCACCATCGCATTGCAGGCTGGAGCCATATTTTCAACTGTCAAAGCCAGAGGGCGCGACAGCGGAGCACTCCTTGTTACTGGAGTATCCCTATATATTGACTATACTCGCGCCGTTTATAGCGCTAAAGAAGAGGCGAGTCTAATTTCAGCACCGTCCTAAAGCCAACTTCGCGAAGCTGACTATAACCCGATTATAGGCACTGGGTCGTTGTATGTTCGACCCTGGTACTCTCTCTGATCATGTTCGGTGTGGTTCCAGTCGCCAGTACCATCCTGTCGAAGCAGAACGTGGAACGGCAAGCCCCATTCAATATTTCACTTGCTTCTCTTCTTCCCGTGGATTCTCAGCCTTCAAATCTCTCCGCCGCTTTCAGCTATGTTGCCTACAGCCACGAATTTCTAGATGGTTCGCTTCCCGGATTTATCAAACCTGACTACGCGGTGCTACCATTCAAGGCCGATGGAAATGAGACAACAAGACCAGGCGAAAGATGGCAAGCTCGATCGACGCTGTACGAAGGGAGATTAAACTGCACTACCGGTATCATCAAGTTCGAACTTATTTCACCACCAAATGACGTCCAGAAGCACCATCGGACCTATGCGTTCGTAGCTGGCAATCCTAACTGCTCGGTCGTGGTAGGCATGGATGTTTATTTTGAGGGTGTCGATGCGCCGTATAAGAGCAAATTGGATGTCGCGGTTTGGGAGAATAAACAGTGTGCGCTCTCAAACACCCTTTTTGGCTTCTGGGCTCGTAATGCAAACCCAAACAAATATAGTTGCACTGATTGTTTGAATTATTCATTCAATTGCGAGTATTGCGGGACAAATTTTTCCAAATATGCTGCGGTATTCTGTCAGCCTGTGCACGAGCAGCAGGAGGCAGAGGTCACAGTTGACGCTGGTACTGGTGAAATATTGGATGTAAGGAGATATCCCGAGACAAAAACCGAAAATACCAGTCTCAATATTAAGCATTGGCGGGGCCTGGTCTTTGGGGGAACATATTCATCTCCGAGCGCCAAATTCAATGTGTCTGGCGGTTCATATACCTCCGTTGAGCAGGATTTCGAACAGGTTGGCTGGGGATTTCCGCAGCCTATGAGCCGCTTGAAAGCCAATCCTGCATATCAAACACTGATGGAAAATTACACAGTGGAAGAATTTGGTACAGACCGGTTTCCGATCAATACCCACTTTGCCGAAGTCCGGTCTCTGGGTACCTATGCTCTTGTTAACCAACAAGATTTGGAGGTGCTTTTTGATGAGAGAGTTCTGGCGGGAAAATACAATGACGCATACAGGGCGATGTTTGCCATGACATTCTCCCTCAATTCCGGCATTTCGTTCTTCGGCGATCAACCGCGGCCAGCCGTGGGCAAGAAAATGTTCAAGGAAATGGGCTATGTAGCAGATATGAAGTGGATTCGCGTCCTTCAAGCTGCCTTGAGTTTGGTGCTTGGATTGATCTTAACACTTACGGTCTTGACGTGGAGCCGACAATGCCAGATTGGATCAGATCCTGGGTCAATTGCGTCTGCTATGGCTAGCGTAGAGCCTGATACGCTGGAAGAGTTTCAAGGCGCGGAGTTCATCCAATCGAAGACTCTCACGAAAATCCTAAAGGAGAAGAGCCACCGGTATAAACTTCAGGGACAGAAGGTCGCCGTGTACGTTCACGGAAGGAGTCAGGCTCCCGGGAATACAGCCACGGGCAGGGCGCACGCGGTGCTCTCTAAGCCTTGGGAATTGGCATTGGCAGCGGGAGGTTTTGCGCTATTCATTATCTTAGCACTGATTGTGGTCCTGAGCGTCTGTTACTGTCGGAACCAGTCACAGCAAGGATTCACAGCACCAACCAGCCGCCGCGTGTACGCACTCTACGCCTCGTATTCACCAACAATTGCTGCGACATTATCCGAGTCATATCTAGTGCTTCTTGGAAGCTTTGTCTCTGTGCTGTTCCCGTTCAGAAAGCTCGCAGAGCGTAATGCGACTATTCCCAACTCGCTAGCGATCAACTACGAGCGGGCACCGCCACATCTGCTGTTTTTTGATGCCTTTAAGACCAGAAACTTTTTGTTGGCGCTGCTGAGTGTTTCAATATTGCTAGCCAATGTCCTTGCAGTCGCTCTTGGAGGACTCTTTCACCAATCTGAAATTGATGTCAGCATTTCTGGAGAAGCTATTCTGATGGGATCTCTGGACGATCTTGACCGATATAATGCAACCATAACCTCGATCTACGACATCGACGCAGACCATATCTATGCATCCACCGGCGAAAGATTCGGATTTAGGCGGCGTCCGTGGACCACCGATGATTTGTTCTATATTCCGTTTGTAGACGCCTCTCGAGAAAATCGGGTTAAATCAAACTATACGGCACGAACAATTGCTTATGGTGTGAATATAACGTGCCAAGAAATGCCATCTGAGTCTCTGAAAGAGTGGCGTTCAATTCTCTGGCTTGGGAAGGAAAAGGACGTAAAGCTTAAGAAGGGCATAACGTTCTCATTCCTCACGTCGTCGGATCCGGAACGAAACGACATACTCTTGAGTTATCCTCTAAACCCATCCCTCGCCAGCGACTCGGTTGAGTTCTATTCTCAAAAGAAATACCTCAGTCTAGCAGATGACGAAGCCATAGCATTTCTCAACTCCAGTACTCCGTTCGAGTATATTGAGTGGGCACCGATGCCATATGCAATCCGCCCCGATTCGGTTGAATTCTTTGCTTCGTGGACAAAATCCGGGGTTGGGAACCGCAGCTTAACTCTGAACAGGGTGAGCAACTTGACAGATTTAGATGGAAAAACGATACGCGGACCATCTGTGATCCCTCTATCCAGAGTACTTATTCAATGTTCGGCGAGGCCCAGAGCTATTTCCAGCAACGTTCAAATCCAATCCGACCAGGATGGTGAAGTCATTAGGACAACAGACAACGAGGATTTGCCGCTTGACCACTTTAAATCCACCCAATCTGGACTTTCCGGAATCCTTCAAGCCTTCCAATACATGATACTCCTTGATGCTGGACACCAGCGCCATGCCTCCGGTTTCCAAAAACCGTTCAACGATTCCGTCGATATTGATAATGCTAAAGGTCGTAATAAGGACCGCACTGATCCCCGTCCTGGCAACTGGTTCACATTCCTGGTACATGAACACGCGCGAGAGATCAACAAGAATTTCGATTTATACAGCTATCCTCAACAGAGCATTCAAAGCATAGAATATATTTATAAGAAGATGTTCGCCATTTACATGCAAGTGCACTCCAAAGATATATTCCCGCAGTTGAAGAAGGACAAACCAACTGGTACCATCGTCCCTAGTTCTTATGTCCTCCGGGAAATGCGAGTACTCATGAGGCCCATTTCATTCTATATGTCAATCTTCCTTCTTACGCTTTCCATTCCGGCAGTAGCTTGGACATATGCAAGCCTTTGGAAGGCTTTCTTGGCTCACTCACCAACGACGCTCAGCGGAATGTACGCTTCGTTTTATGCCAGCAGAAAGGTACTGGATGATGTAGAGGGCGCGGGGATTTTGGGATTGAAGACGAGGAACCAGGCACTTCAAGAGTTGGGTAATAAATATGGATACGGATGGTTCAAGGGCGTAGGCGGTGAATGGCATCTTGGTATTGAAAGAGAGCCTACAACGTTCTGAGCAAGAAAATGGCATGGAAGGTTGCGCAATTGCTGTTGTTCCCTCCGATGCATATATATGTGATGGTGCGTTCCGAATTGGTACCGTTTCGAGTTCGTCCAGCGACAATATGCAGGTACTGCAGGTTCATTCGATAAGCCGCGCTGGGAAAGCAGACACCAAGTCCTAGGGCGGGAGGCGCGAGCCTAATGCTGCTTACCTTCTATCGCACTAGAGGGTGTCGACATGCCGTTCTGGCAGTACCGCTGTATACTGCATGCATGTACGTACACTGAGCTGATATCTTGATCTGCATTGGCGCGGGGAGAAACAAGAAGTTCAAACATTATAAGCATGTACATAGGTATATACATATACATATATATTCATAGTATTCCTCAATTGTGTACGAAACAGTGGTTAATATTAGCGTGACATAACGTAAGTCCAACATGTAAAGCGTTGAAGTATGCTCGAGTATAGCGAGGAGAGGGAGCATGCGCTCGAGTACTTATTTGGTATCTTGGTATCCTGGATAATAATGTAAATGAGCTCGTGTATGTGAGTCCTCGTGGAGATGTGCCACCCCCCCCTCTCTCTGCAGCGCAGCCATTGCCTACCGGCCGGGGTTGGGGAGAAATTGAGCAGATCTCCAACGCAATAGACGCGGGAAGCTGGAAGTTATACCGGTGGATCCAGATGGTGGAGACTGTTATGAAGGAGCAAAGCTAAAGCGGTAATAGAAGACTTGACGGCGGAAGCGAGTATCACAAATTTGGTGGAAAACGGGTTTGTTTGGAAGGTTCGAACTGTTTCCTTCTAGCAACCTGCCACTACAGGATTTAAGCTTCCATATAAAGTGCCCATAGTATACGTACTGCTCGCAAGTTCGAGCACGCACCGGTAACACCGCTATGGAGCGCGAGGCTATGGCTACAGTTAACACTGCCGGTCTACGTATACGGAGGTCAATTCTGTATGGTATAGAGTCGTCAATATAGAGTAAGATGACATGCATAACACTTGATTGTAAGGAAAGTCGGCCGTCGGCTGTTTATGCACACGAATTACCAAAAGCACTCGCACAGCTACACTACATAGATGTCGTACATAACTCCACGGCCCTCATCGAATCAAACCAGTACATCCAGAAAGAATTCGAACAGTTGCCATCGACAATTAAAACAAATATTACTAACGGAGCAAGATATCGATGCACTACTTCAAACAAATGTACCCGCTAGCACTGAACAAACGCAACCAAATCCTTCATTCTTCGCCGGAAATATCGCACAGATCAATGACAGTATAGGGCCTCTTCTTTGAGGGCCCCATCTCAGTTGATTCTAAATTGCTATTGGCGCTGATCTCGCTCACACTCCGTTGGCGTTTATGAGCGGTTTGTGATGGCGATGCGGCTGCAGTCGAGACAGGAAATTTTTGAGCCAATAGATTATTTGCCATCGTTTTCAACTGTGTTGAATACCCCAATCCTCCTTTCTTGACTGCATCAACTATCAAATCCCTCCATTCACCTTCTCCCAGTGAATCCTGTATTTTGAGCACGCACAATTCGATAATTGCTCTATATTTCTCCCAATTCTTGCGCCTATCAGCAAGCGACATTCTGACCTTCTTCGCCGTAAGGGTTCCTATTCTTCCGGGTGGTTGAGTCTCCGAAATACTAACGTTTTTTGGGTGACTATATCGATCTTTTAGCGTATCATGGATGTGTTTGCGAACTACTTTTGTCATCGTCCAAGTTTCGGACGTATCATTTTTCGAGACCAAGAAACTGGAGACTTTGTGGCAACTGTCACATTTAGAGGTCCCGCAATCTAGACCTGGGAGCGAAAAGTTCTTAGTAGGAGCACTCTTGGCATTGAGTGCCGGGCCGAGCGGGGCCAAAAAGTGCTTCAGAACCATTGTCTGAAAAAAGAATGGGATGCTAGGATGCGAATCCAGGGGGATTTCGAAAGCAGCGAGATCGTCCTGGATTTGAACCAAGACGGTGGAATAGAAGCGATATTGGTCTTCAGTTGGCTTCTGGGCCTGAGGAGGTTTAATACCCACAACGCCCTTCAACATCGTCCCAAGCAGATCCAGTTCCTCATGTTCCATCAAACGGTGGAGCAGGAGATATGTATCACTAGATTTCCATAACTGTTGTGAAACGAAGCTCGAGAGTTGATAGGTAGTGCCGGAGAGAGAGCTTTGATACTTAGCTGATTCAAAGCTGCATTTGTGGCTGGAAACCACAAGCGGTAGGTACGTTCGTAGGGTATCTTTGTTGTTCTTAAAAGTGTCAAGCAGACGAAGCCAATATTCCGTGTTGCGATAAATCCCTACTTTCGGGAGGACTCTGAAGATATCATTAGCATTACCGACGGTGCAGGATGCTAGAGGATCATGTCCCAGTCAAACAAAACATGCAGCCGAATCGACAGAGATCAGCTCAGCAGCCTTGACGTGCGGAAAATCTACTGTGAAAAAGGAAGGCGACATGTCGACACTGCTCCCGCGGTATATACCACGAGGGTATGACACGCAGAGATTGTCTGAAAAAGGAACTTACAGGCTTCTAAAGACCTCATTCCCAAAATCCTTCGCCAGACTCCAAAGCTCATCGATAGTAAATGTACTTCCAAATATCACGGACCCAAAACTCTTCTGGATGAAGGCAGAGGCCGTACTTGAGTCGTTCCCAAATATTTTGGCAATAATTTGTATTTTGCGCTTAGTACTTCCCTCTTTTTCTAAGCACATACTGACGAGCTGATCCGTTGTCTTATGGTTACCGAATTGCTCAATTGCCTTACCAATAATGCTCATGCTGCCAGGCTCGGGTAATCCAGACATATCCAGTAGTGCAATGAATAAGTCGGAACGATTCGCCTCCAACGCAAGGTAGAGGAAGGCGAGTTTGCATTCCTCAATTGGTGGTTTCGAATTCTCAGTATCTGGATGTAATATGAAACCTTCTACAATCTTTATTCTGTCCTCAAGATTGTTCTCTCCTACCCACAATGTAGGTTCGAGAAAATATGCGGCGTGTCCGTAATCGTAAAACGTGTCGAGTACCGTTTGCGAGTGCATCTCTTCAGGCCACAATATCAATGCAGAACGACGCCATTTATGTTCCAATGAACCGCAACTCGGATCATATTCTTCCTCAAACATGGGAGATTTGGTGACCTCCCATTCTTGTTGGGGTAGTACCCAATCCTCACGGTTGTCGTTCCATGCCGGTGAACAGTTGACGCTCTGGTGTAGCGACTGATGCATTCGTAGGTCCCGCCAATTCTCCAGAGTGATAGACATATCATACACCGGTTCGTCGTAATCTATCTCATGCAATCCGTCCGCATCAACATAAGCCTCATCTATGTCTTCTATCTCGCTGTACCTATCGTAGTCATAGGATTCCCGATCAATCCAACCCACCGCTGTCCCTTCCATGGTGCGCGTGAGATCCACAAGATACACCCTAAATCCGATATCTTTGGCAGCCTCCACCAACATGTCTATTCGGCCTCTGTCGTTGGTATGAATACGCTCAAGGGAAGGGTAGTTATCGTCTAACATCCAGGTTAAGAATTTAGGAAAAACAGCGTTCTCATCTCTTCGAACGGAATAGAGCCAATTGTTCAAACACTCCTTCAACGCCATTATTCCGGAGGATGTGTCAGGCAGCGCCAGTTGCCGGGGTAAATGTGAGTGAGGCGACTGTACGTGAACGGAATAAAGTAAACATAAGGTAGTCCCCTCGGATACGAGCGTCGATTTGACTCCATGATACCAGATGGCCAAAGTCAGGTCAGCTGTCCTTCCCGGCTGGTAGTCAGGTGACTCGAAATTTGCGGATTTCGGCGACGAAAAGTTAAGCTTAAATTCGTCGAATGACGGCAATATGACTAGAAGCTTTGCGAACGTATAGAGGTCCTTCATTTTGCGGACTCTGCAGATCGATCAGTTAGTCTGTTTCTCTGCTCTTGAATCCAGGCAACTCCCAGCCGCAAACGCCAGGCCAAATGAATAACCGACAACCATCCCTTCCATCAGTCACGACTGGTGGGAAAGACTTACCCATCGACTTTGATTTCCTCTCCCTCCGTAGCTACAAAGGCTAACTCAAACTGTAGCTCTGCATTCTCAATCTTGAACTTCTCACTAACAAACTTTTTCGCCTTTTTCTGGATCCAAGCCTTCCATCCCAAGTTTAGTATATTCAAGTCCTTCGCCAGGATGCAATCTCTCCCCACCCAGTTGACATGAGTAAGTTTTATTTTACTTCGAATCTCCTCAATTTGACCCTGCTGAACTGGCAAACCGATATTGATCTTTGCACCTATCTTGCCCCTCGCGAGTCGCTGGACAACTTGCAAAAGTGGGTTGGGCGCCGCCAATATCCTTGTAGTTGAAGCGGATAGCCGGGGAGTAACAGCAGCAAGCGCGTCCGCAAAGCATTCCTCAAATTTGTTGAGAAGATGCTGTGGATCTGGCGACGGGGTTGACATTGAGATGCTGGGTGAGAACACGTTGGCGCCAATTGAATAGTGCACGAAACTGCGTGGTTTCGTGAACGGATTTTCAATTTCAGCGGAATTATCCGCTACGCTCAGGAGAACGCGATGTGCTCAAGGTGTCTTACTTTCACCCGTTCACTAGAATGTCAAGAATGAATTAAAACTAATTAATGCGACTCAAGCTTATATATTTGAAGCTTCAAGAACCTTTCTAGTCGTTATTATTCTAGCTTTTCACCAGTTGGTTCATTTCTTCTATGCCTCTAAACACTTACCATCACTCGATCACATGCATGATAAACCTCCAAGATCCGCTTCGTACATAAAAGCCATGAAGCAAATCCACCAAGGTTAATAATATCTTGTTGGTCATTTTAGTATATATCTTCATGTTCGAGCTCCTGCTTGAGCTGCGCGGTCTTGGCCTCAACCATCTTATAAACCCGAAGCTAGATTCCGTTCAACCCACTTCACCACTCGCGAGTGTACTCCCTCAGCAGAGCAGTTCTCTCACAATCACGACTAGCGGTCTTCACCCTGCTAAAATTTTGTCGCTTCAACTTCGCACACCTGTCTCGGCAGGGAGCGCCCGGACACAGAGTTGAAGGATACCACTGACAATTCTTCACTTGCAAGCATGGATTGGATACCATCATCCTTGGAGCTATCGATGCCATCGACTCTCTCGTGTTGTACCTCAAAGACCTTTCAAACCATGAACCAATTAAGCACCGGACAGAACGTTGTGACCTACAAAGAAGACTCAATGCCGATACTACAACCCCTTACCCCGGCCCCGTTCCGGCCCGACTGGCCTGCATGATACCGGGCCTGGCCACCGCCAAGGCAGGCCTCTAAATTGAGGCCGGGCCAGGCCGTGTCTGTGGAAGGCCTCAGATATCTGAAAGCTGCAGGCTTTTTGGAGCGTAAGCTTTAGATATGACAGCCTGGCCTGCCTGTAGATATCTTAAAAAGCCCGCCGGCTAGCCGTGCTGCTTAAGAACGAGTACACTGCTTGCCCGTCCTGGTTATTCGTCAAAACTAGAAGCGTTACGGCTTCTACTGAGCGCAATCAAGGCTATGCACACTTCCCACCGGTTGGATGATAATGTTTGGTAGGCATAGGGCGCTTTGGCTGGAAACACCCGTCGGTCGTCCTTTTTGTACTTGGTGTCGACCCCGATCTTGATCGTGCGGACGTGGACATCCTTATACCGATCATCCGGTTAGTCGGAAAGCTGGAGCTTGCGACCCCTCCCAAACCGCCTTCTACGTCGCCACTGCTAGTGATCCTACAGGATACTAAGCATCCAGAACCTGCAAATACTACCTCATCTACCTTACAGCCACAGAAGGGTGATTCTCCCTCTCGCTTGCACCCAAATCACTCAACTATAGTTTCAGGTAGCATCACCAGATATGAGCTTAGTGCTTCCCATGCAGTTCTTCCGACACCTCTTGGTGAACCATCAGGGGGAGTCATCAGCCCCGGATCTTTGGATAAGTTGCCAGCTCTTTCCCGTGAACCCCGTATAGGTACGCGACGCAAGAATAAGTAAGCTCGCGAACATTGAAAGTGATTCTTGCTTAAGATGGAATTATTAGACAGGTTATTTATCACCGACTTGGTATCGATAGTGATGGCTGGTGCGAAGATTGCAGCATTGTCCAACTGAATGGGCGGATTTGGTAGTATGATAGCAACGAATGGTATGACTTCGACCAAGTCCGGTCTGTAGCTCCTGGTGCGCTAGTCCAAAATGCTCATATTATCGCTATTTGCTACCCTAAATTCGGTGAGCATGTCTTTATGACGGGGGCACGCACTGGTGCGACCGCAGGCATTATTCAAGGTGAAGACGTCGATGCATTTTGGAAAAGTTCTATTAATTCTGCACCGATGAAGAGAGAGGCCATGCTGGAAAAGAGAGAGGATAGATGAATGCCGTCTTCGTGTGTTGTGGCCGGTGCCTAGAATTAATACTCTCCAGGCTGCCTTAAGAAAAAAGGGTATGATACATACCTAGATAGTTAATACTAACGTATTACAGTTGTTAAAGCAGAATATTTGAATGATGAATCAAATGAATTCTATGATCATGAATGCAAGTGGTCTCATAATGCTCCAAAACAGACCAAAGATTGAAGAATCCGAATGTTATAGTGCCCAGACTTTTTCTGAGCTTGCGAAGTCAGCTGGCGGGTGGTTGACGAATGCAATGTTCTAACGACGAAAGCGCATTATAACTATATTATAATCGTCCTCAAAAGCCCACATTTTTTCTTACTATAGGGGTTTTTATACCTTGCATGCGCACCTGCGCTCAAAGTTCTGCCAGTTGAAATCTGTTGGCGCATGGGGATATAATACCAGGTACCGGTGCTAGAGTAGAAACACCGAGGTTCGAAACCTACAGCATGTTCCCAGTGTGGGAGTACACATAGATTAACTTCAAAATAGAATAGGAAGGTAGTTGACGAAGCATCGATGGAAAGTCGGGAGTGGCCATGGATCCAGAGCTCTGATCGCTAACATTTCGGGTATATGGCCTGTCATGTCCAACAAGATATTGTACCAGCCACTGCAACCGCTTTTTTGTGCTTATGGTTTATTTTCTTTCGGTCCAAATTTGCAATAAAACTGTTGGCTCTGAAGTACATAGAGTAGATTATATAGGTAGAGTAACCTTGTAAGCTTGTACGCTACATATGCTCATTCATCAAAAGTACGTGTACGTTGGCCATAGTTAATTATATATATGCAGATGCGGCGCTGGCGGGAGGACCTACTCGTTGTACAACTAGTAGCAAATTTTTGTTATCACATTTATTAAGCATACTTTTGTTGTAGAGCGTCGGACTGCAATGCGTGTGCATGTGGGGGAGATTGAAGGGATCGGCCAGTCGGGACGTTGTGGGCAACGAGGATGATGCCAGCACTGGGAACGTACTCTATGTGGTTACCCCTGAGCACATAGAGTAACTGCGGCGAGCTACCTCTTGAACTTTACAAAACCCGACTCTCCGTTCAAAATATTTGAAGAAAATATCGCTCATTGCGGGTTAGGCTGTCATTCCAGTCCCCGAACGCGTACGCCTTGTCATTCCCGTGCTAAAATCTTTCAATTTGCATACGGATCCGATCTCTCCTGACTAAGGACCTTATTAGAGTGCTCTAAGTACGTACTCTACACGACAGCACTCCCAGCGTTGCGATGTGGTACTTAGTTGGCGGCAATTTCAGTGTCCGGACGTCCATCGCGGACCTCTAGGCAAAGTTTCACGAATTAAGGGCGGGATATGTATGACGCCCGCTCAGCGCGCGTCGAGGTGCAATGGTGCGAAATGGAGAATATGTTGTGCCAATAGTGCATGCTTGGTATAGACGGCAACTTGCGACTGCAGCTGATGTTGTGACGTCCGATGTGTTGTGGTCGCTGTCACCAAACCCTCGGTACAGTACTTAGAGTAGTACTGCACATGTGCTAGAGTACAGTAGTACTAGTACTGTACTGCTAGTGCTTGGCGGCTGTTTGGCCAATCACGTTCGGCTGGTACCTGCATCTCCCTGGCTGGGGTGTGTTTCGGACAGACTACGGGCTTTTTGTTAGTTGCAGCGATTGCCTGCTACGGGAAGGTGTCTGAGATGAAGGGTCGCTGTTGCGATTCCCTGTCGAAAATGAGCCAGAGTGCGTTGGTTGATTAACACCGACCGCATCGCCTGCACTTCCCCCTTCTTTTTTCTCTCTTCTCCCCTCCCCTTCTGTCTGTTTGTTCTGTTCTGTTCGTCTCGTTGCGCTTTGCGAACTCACCAAGTCATTCCTTTCAAGACCGAGACCATTGACGTGCATTCATTCTCTACTCCCGCCACCACCACCACCTCCTCCTCTTCCTCCCCTCCTCCTCCACTACGCATTCATTTGTTGTTTACAAGTCACTCTTTCGCCTAGGCCAGTCGCACGATGTTTGCGAAGTCCCTTCTACTCGCAGCCTCGCTCCTCGCCCTGGAGGCGAGCGCCTTCTGGCGTTTGCCGTGTCCGGGGCGACTTACAATGGCTCGCCTTGATCCTATCGATACTCCTGGACTTCCCGCTCACCACGCTCACGCAGTCCACGGTGGCAATGGTTCGTGCCGCACTCGCACACTTGCCATCTTATTTGTGATTCAATCTGATTTCTCGCGCAGGTCTCACCGAAGGCTGCAGCAACGACGAGCTGCGCGCCTCTGATTGCACCAGCTGCAAAGTCACGGAGGACAAATCCGGCTACTGGGCCCCGAACTTGTACTGGGAGAAACCCGATGGTACACTCCAGTCGCTTGAACAGAAAGGCGGCATGCTTGTGTACTCTTCCCTCCCCCTCTCTTATCCCTAACCGACACTAACACAAACGCAGATACTATCTCCTACGCGGCGAAAATGTAGAGCCATTTCCCAAGGACCTGCGCATGATCGCAGGCGACGGTCGCCTTCGCAATTTCACATGGGATGACAGCCTCACGAGAACCCAATATGCAGGGGCCGGACTCTCCGACAACCAACATTTCCTCGGCCAAAAAGCAATAGGCTTCAACTGTCTGAACTACAAGGAGAGCCCCGAGGGTGCCCTTAGTGTGAACAAGCTTCCCCAAGATATCTACTGCCCCAATGGTCTCCGTGCGGAGTTATTCTTTCCCTCGTGCTGGGACGGTGTCAACTCCGACTCCGAAAATCACCGATCCCACATGGCGTATCCAAGTGTCATGGATGACGGCGAATGTCCCCCAACTCACCCCCACCGCGTGCCCAGCTTATTTTATGAAACCATCTGGGATATCAGCCCAACTTTTGGCAACGGTGGACGTCTTGTATTTGCCAACGGTGATCCTACAGGTAAAATTCTTTGTGTATCGGGAGGTATCTTTCGCACTAACAAAATACAGGATATGGTTACCACGGCGACTTTATGAACGGTTGGAGCGACAAAGACTATACGTGGGACGGCTACAAACTCACAGAAGTCAACAACTCGAACAACGCTGGTACACCTATAAAAAAATTCCTCGAGTGGGCTATCGAAGTTTGCACCAACATGTCAGGGGTGCTCACTGATTGCCCTATATTCACCGCCAACGACGGGCATTACATACAACCCGATTCCGATGCAGAACAATGCTCCAAGTCAAACGGTCACAAGGTTGTTGGTACCGACCTCCCAGCTCTGCCAGGCTGCAACACAATCAACGAAGGTCCTGAGTACGCAGCCAAGGGTGGATGTCCTGGCGACCACGGTCACGGCAATTCTACATTGGAGATGCCCAAATCTTCACCATCACCGATCCCGACCCCTACGCCAATGCCGACTTACGGGAAGCCAACACCAGGGCCAGCATACGGAGCACCTGCTAAGCAGCCAGCACAAGAGCCGACCTATGGACAGCCCCCGAAGGAGTCCAAGCCGGAGCTTGGCAATCCCCCAGCTGCACCTGTCTCTTCTGATTGCCCAGATGAAAACAACCCGGACGTGGTCGTTGTTACTGTGACTAAGACCAAGACCCACAATGAGAAGCGGGCTGCGGAAACTGGCATTCGGGCGAAGCGTCATGTCATGCAACATCTCCACAAGCGACATGAGCGAAAGTTCTAAAGATATGGCTATGATGGAGGAATCTTCTTGTTGAGCGATTTGTTGTTAGCTGTATACTTAGCGCTTGCGAGGGTAGCAAAGTAAAAAGTGCTGTTCTCATTTCATTTCTTGTGCATTTCTTCTTATTTACAACCTTTTTTTTTTTTAGTGCGCGCTTTGGAACGCTTGGTGTTGTGCTCGTTCTTGGGGAATATATATTTACTGGGACGCGGGCGTTAATGATGGTACGGTGATTGTGTCTACGACCGTGCATGTGTTAGTGAGTGAGAGTTGGTGAGTATACTCTAATGCATGCGTGGGACGACCAATGACCGAGTTCTATGTACCTCCTTTCTACTACCTAATGTACTTTATTCTTATTGCGTTTCAAATAACTTATAGACGATAGAACAGAAGCGCGCAATCTTAGTTGGATAGCTGATCCCTGACGCACCAGTGGTTGGTTGGTACCTATTCATTCACTAAATTCCCCAAGTGTGAACATGGTGTTTCATCACGACCGGTACCCCGGAGTATACAATCACCACTCATTCGTTCATTGTGCAAACATGCATCAGGAGTGTGCAACCATGTTGGAATACTATCTATCTCCTTTCTTTGTGACCAGGTATGTACTGTACGTTAAACCCCGCCAGTAAACGTGGTTGCGCTGCGTCTTTACGAACCACTCACCCACTCACTCTATGGCGTTCCATATTTATGAAGAGTGGTGGCAGTTGCGAATATATCCAAGTGCCCTCCCCCGCCACCCCACCTCCCACACCTTACAAAAGAAATCCCAACCTGATTCCACCGCCTTCTTGGTGTGGGTTGTTGGGCTGAAGGGTATTCGAGCCACCCGTGGAGTTGGGTTAACGTTGTTTCATGCAGCTGTCAATTCGCTGTAGATCGGTGGCGTAAATGACATCTCTCAGAGATCTGTACCGCAGGGTGGTGGCGTAAACACGAATTATTGAAACCTTATCAGGACCCAAACCAACCAATAAATATCTAAGAACAGATGGTTTGCTTAGCTCGCTCTCTGTAAGCGCCAGTTGCTGGAAACACCCAGGTTCACCTGAAATCCTCAATCCTTTGCTCTCTTTTGCCCGCAGGTCACTACCTAATTTTAGTCAGAGTCCTATTCGTCCGAGTGCGAAACCCTTGGAACTACAACAACTTACTGTAGATCAGATGGATTGTCTTGCATACCTAGATCTGGCAATAAGAACCGATGCATAGCTTAGCTGGTGCTGTAAACGCCAGGTGCTGAAAACACCGAGGCTCAAAACCTGATAGTGCTCATTCTTTTGCTGTACCTCGGAACCTGATTCGTTCGGGCATGAATGTCCTGAAGCCAGCACTACCGACCGGACGAATTACTGTCTTTTGCCCAGGGTCCGAATCTCGCAAGCAAGAACTAATGTCTAGCTTAACTGGCAGCAGTGCATGATGCTTTAAACATCAAGGTGCTGTAAACACCAAAGTACCGGCTCGAAGCCTGTAAATCTGCTCTTTTGCTATGCCCGGCCGCGCACTGAAGACGTGTATGGTCGGTCAGAGTCCTACTCGTCCGGCTGACGTAAGGGTTGCCGTTCAGCTGAACAGACGGATGGATAGCCGAAAACCTACAGCTCGAATCTTCCATTTAACTAGAACCAATGCCTAGTCTAGCCGGTGGTTGAATGGTGTTGTAAACGCCAGGCGCTGTAAACTCCAAGGTTCAAAACCTATATTGCTCTCTTTTGCTCTCTCACTCCGCCGTGCCTAAAACAGGTGCTTAGTCCAAGAACTACCTTAAATTGCACACCATGGCGTGGACTAGAGTACTCTATCAGTTACTCAAGTCATTTCGAACCCGGTTATGGAACGGTTCCGCGGGCAGGGGATGGAGTTGAAGACTGTGGGTTGAAAATGAGGGTTTATACTCTATTGCCGGTTCTCCCAAGATTGTCCCAACCCAACCCTCCTCGTAACAAGTAGATTGATATATCCGGAAATTTTTGCGCGCAACTGGAGGCGCAATAAACGAGTATAACTATTCCATGCCTTATAACCGGCCTCCATACAAATTTAAAAGAGCTGTATACCAACGTTCGATTGTTCACCACACCCTGGGTATACGTATTTGTGTTCGATTTCACGATATCATTCATGAATTCCGAGTGTGCATGTATGGAAAGGAACGGCTTTAGTGGCTCACAGCTCAAATATTATCAGCGTCGCTGCTCAGGACACCAAACCATGGATGGCCTGGATCCACCACTGAACCCGGACAGGCTAATTTCATGCCGCGCGGATGACGAAAGTTGACAGATCGGAGTTCGGACGTCCGTGAGTCTTGATAAGGAACGAATAATTGTTCCAGATATGGGAAACAAAAAAGACCAAAAGAATCAGCACTACAGGTTTCGAACCATGGTCTGACGACACCCAGCCGGCAAACTAGATATATGTTCTCATTGGAAATTTCAAACCCTATTCACGCAAATAAGGTTTCCAGCGATTCATCAGGCCTGTTCAACGGGAGTAAGTATATTCAATTGCATTTGCACTCCACTGTCAATTGGACACCTATAGCTAAACAGTAGTATGACAAACCCCAGAAGGTAAAAAATGACATTTATCACAATGGTCACGTCAGAAAACAAACGCGTTACATTCGGGATTCAATGCTGTTTAAAGACATCGTACCTGCTACCGTATGGGAGCCAGCGTGCTCATGTTTTGTCCTATTCAACTTCCTCATTAGTGCCAATAATATCTAGCTTATTCCTGCCCAACTCTTCTCCAAGTGCCTACTCCCCACCACCCTCGAGCTCTTCCACCACCATTCCCGGCAAAGCCTCACGACAGATCTTTAGCCCTTCCATCAACACCTCCTTCTTAACCTCCAAACTATGCCGTCGATTCTGATGTTCCGACGACTCACCAGCGATTGCCGACACAAAGTTGTCTGGCATGCTCATAACCGAGATAGGCGAGAAAACAGTCCAGAGTTCGTGCAGCAGATGACGCTCAATGACTTGTACCGCTATATTGTCCACAAAGGTTTTAGAGGCGACCTAAACAGCTTATTAGAAATTATGAGGGTGACACTGAAAGCAAGAGACTGAGGAAGGTGTACCTGGTAATATGCTAACATGCTTCGAAGAACTTCCTCACACGCATATTCGTCCATGTCGTTTGTTATGATTTTGGATAGACATTCTTTGATTTGCGACATCGTGTAAGTATTTTCTCTTCCGTACTGGATCGGGGTCGTGGGGCTTGGCGAAATGACTGCCTTCAGGTTGTCCAGGAGCTGCTTCTGGCGGGATTTTTGTATGTCGTCCGTGTAATAGTGGTTGAAAGTGATGGCGTGTTTCCGGCGGTCAGCGAGCATCTTGCCCAATTCTTTTTTAGCATTCTCCAGCCGCTCTTTCATGGCGATGTTTATTCTGTTTAGAATGGGGCTGGCAATCTCTTTTGTTGTCAGATATGGCACAGCTAGCCCAAGGAAAACGTCGCAGGCGTCATAAACACTTTCCAGATGGTTAGGAGCCAGAGCTTCCCAGGGCCTTGATTGTTCCCAGAATATATTCCCAATCAGAAGAGGGTTGTACGAGCCTGGAAGTTCTTTTCCACGGCTATGTTTGATGAGCGGCATAACCCATTCGATTGCCTTCTTTCGGGTGAGTCGCTCTGGCATTTTTAGACCGATTTTCTTGATTGAATCTGGGTTAAAATTGAACTCAGTCGTGGGGGGTACTGATTCCTCTAGCACTGATTCCTCTAGCAACTCGATGGTATGGCCACAAGCTCGAAACGTTTTGGCGAAATCTAGCCCCATGTTTTGCACCAATGCGCGCAGACGTTTTGGAATATCCTCTTCTTTGACTGGCACAGAATCCCCAAAAAACTTATCTTCGTATATCCCGTCCACTGCCTCTTTGCACAAGTGCAGGAACTTCATGCTCAGATGAGTTAAAAACATCCGCTGTTCGTCAACTGAGCCCCGTTTCGGGCCTAACTTCTCCAGTTCTTTCCTGCAATGATCAAGTGCTGCCTGAATATCGTGGCAGACTTTCGGCAGCTCGGCTTTGATGTGGTCGTACAACAGTTTACTGAGTCTGGTTCTCAGAGTGGTGATTCCGACAGTCTCACGAGGAAGCTGCGCCCATGCCCCCGTCTCGAAGAAAACCTCCTCCTTTAGGTTCCTTTGTTCGAAGGTGTCGTCTCGCTCCTCATAGCTCCGGTTTCGCAATGCGTGCCACCCTAGCCCGAAAAAGATCTCCTCATTTTTTGCCAGCTTGACGAAAGCATCCTCCTTCTCGGAACCGACCGGGAGTGAGTCTGGCTTTGTGATCACTCCCAGAGTGCGCTCTCCATTAGGATCAACGTCCTTAGCACGTTGCAGCACAATCTGGTTTTGGAAGTCGTTCATGGCCGTCACCACCGCCAGTATTATGGTACGCTCGTTCTTCATATATGTTCCAACGAGGCTGGAAACCAGCTCGACGTCTGATGCTTTATCTGACGACGTGTGAATCAGACCAGGAAGATCCACCACCGTCAAATGCGGTTGCGACGCCCCGGATATCTCGATGCTGAGAACATCTCGCGAGAACGTGTTGCCACTGCCTATACCCATCGCTTCCCCGGCCTGTTCGACGATGGCTGGCAACTCTGAGAAGTCTTTGAGAGTATGTTGAAACGATTTGAGACGATCCACGACTTCCGCCGTTCTTTGGCGCACTGTGTTTGGGATGATCTTGACGGATACATTGGTGGTTGGCGAACGTCGAAGGACGATCTGAGTAGCGAACCGTGTGCACAGGTTCTCTTTCCGTGGAAAGGGAAGCTCCGTGATTGCCTGAAGATGCATCACATCAATAACTAATTTTCTCGGCTGTTCAATATCCTGCCTACCTCGAGGACGGATGATTTTCCGGCCGACTGATCACCACAAACAATGATCTGTGGCAACGAGACAAAATCGCTCACCCCAAAGCTCCGCAGTTTGTCCATGATGTCGAGCAACCTCATCTGCTCGGCGCTTTGGAGCGAGTCGAGCCCCGGATTTGCAAAGCTAAGTTGAGCTTCGGACTCAGTCGGGGTGAGAGGGGTGGAAGGGGTGGGAGGGGTGTCAGTCATGGCTGCTTTTGTTTTTTGCTTCGATTACTCGGGTTTGGTTCGTAGAATAGATTTGGCTGTGAATAGAGAAGATGATGGTGAAAGATGGGTCTTGTTGTAGGAGTTCTGATACTGGAGAATTGCTATATAGCTGCGCGATGGAGACTAGGCAACCACAAGAAGCCATATCGTCCTGCACGCAGCCAGACATTTCTTTGATTTTCGATCGTTTGCATGTAGGCTATGGCCGGCGATGACCAAATATCGCAATATGAACTGAGCAGAAGATTCCTGGTTCCCCGCATGAGCGATTGTTAACATGTTGTGAGGTACCACAACATGTGGGGACGATACTTCCGAGGATACGGACCTTTCCACGGATGACTCCTCACCAAATTCCCCGACGGACCGGGAGGTTAGAGATGCACGGATGGGCTGAGGGTGTAGATCATGCCTTATCGTACTCTTGACTCATCTGCCTTTGAATTACGGTTGGAACAAGCAAATCAAGGAGATATGGAGGGGGGGTTCAAGATATCCGATACCATTGGCCAGAAATTTGCGCCCCACTGATCGGCACTCTGCAGTCATACACGTGGGGGCTTCGCTCGCGCTCACATGAAGGTCGGTGATGAGTTTAGGGCTAGGCAAGATTAAAGGTAATTAAGATAAATGTGGGCCAGTCATCTATTGTGAACAACCAGTTGTTTCTTCTCTGCTTGGTGAATAGATGTGGAATTTGTTACTCAGAGACTGTCAGAACTTCACATATGCATTCTTCTCTGCCTGGTGGATAGAAGTCAGTTTCCCCAACAAACCTTCACATAGAGTAGACCACTTTTGATTTTTCTCTGCCTGCTGGATACATAACTCCTCATAATGTTTTGAAAACTGTCCAATAAGAGTGCACGAATATCGACCAATCATGACCAAACACATCGACCAATGATAGGTTGTCTGATTGCTAAACACATTTTCTTCCCCTGTGATTCCTCGGCAGACCATGAAGTGACCTTCATGGCATATTTATCGTTTTATGCATAAACTGTTCATGCAGGCCGCTCATATACTGGCTGGTTTGTTTGTTTGTAATGATATTGCATGCAGCCGCTTGCAGCCATGGCATTATATACTGGCCGGTCCGCCGACTGGCCTGAACAAGGACGGCGTGGTGTGACTTAGTGGTTAGGGTTAAAAGGTTCAAGGTGGCATTAGGGAGGTCATGAAGTGGGGAAGCTGCCGCTTTGCGTGGCCTCGTTCGAATGGGGACCTCTTCTAGATCTTACATCTTGAGGTGCGATTGGCTTCAGCCCACCACCCTTTTCTTGTTTGATTTTTAATTGAGTCTGAACAAGTGTATCGAAGCAAGAGACATACCCACGCTCTGGTATTAGCAAGCAATACGTATATACCTGCATGCCACTTTCTCTCCCCAGCATCCGGATCCGCTCAGCTGCAGTCGATATCAAGTTATCAACATCTACCGCAATGGCGTACTTCCACCCACCTCGACATTCTCCGAGAGAGTAACCCATAGCTGGTTCTATTGTCTTTATGGGCAAGGGGAGAGGTTGCGAAGTTTGCCCGATTCGTACTTATGTGAGATTCACAATACGTTACTCGATAGATCTGAGATCTCATGTGTTACTGTAAGGTCTAGAACCAGGTCTAGAGAGGTCTCTCGGAGTAGCTGGTACACTCCTATATGAATTTTCACTCTTGCTATAGCCATCCTCCACTCGCCACTCCGATCGCCATCGGTCTCCGTCGCGTCGGGATCTCCGGCTCTCTCCTTTGTATATAAGGCATGGGTTCTATGTCTAGATAGATTAATAGACTTCATCTGCTTTCTACAATTGAACATCACGTAGTCTGAAGGTAAAGTGATTGAGCATACTTTCCAGAGCTTCCGTATTGGGCACGGTGAACGTTCAAGTGGTGTCATGACATCACATATACCGAATAGCCCTTAGCCCTAAGAGTACCGCCGTGGCTCCAACTAAAAAGCAACCTCTCTCTTTCTCTCTTTCCCTCTCTCCACACACGAACAAGAATCAACCTCTACTACCTCCCTCAACTCAAGACACGCCTGCGGGGATGCGGCAATAGGGATCCTCACAACACTCGGTTCGAGCCTCGTTTCAGTTCGAAAATTGCTCTATCGAGGAGTTCTACGAAGCTGGTTTGTGCACTTAATTGTCTGTATACTTTGCTTAATCTAACTTTGAAATAGAGAGAGAACTGATCGTCTTCGATCTGATCGGATCCCTTGTCCATGGGATCGGAGGCACAGAGAATGGGCGCGTTCACTGGTAATCGTCTACTATGTCAGTCGGATAGTAGTCTTCGACACGAGACGAGATATCCCGGGACTTCCGAAACTGTTCATCAAATCTGCTTCATTCAACCGACGACGAGAGGGCAATTTATTTCAGGAAACCAACACAGCGAACCATTTGAATCTTAAAGTTATCAACTTCCTCAATAACACACCCAAACCGTGCACAGGTGCCGGATCCCCAACCACCTGTTATGGCCAACTGTGAGCATCTATTACATAGTCTCCATTCTTTCGAACTAACAGTTTTCGTAGTGCCGCAGAAAGCAAGTTGTGGGATGAGAGAGTGATCCGCCTCGCAGAAATTCTGCATAGTTGGGTTCAGGCTACCACCACGGCCCTGTCGACATCAGGATTTTCACTTCACGCTTAGTTTCGAAGCTTGCCATGGTCATTGGGAGGGGGGAGTCGGGCATATCTCTTCGAGATGTCGTGAAATCGTTAGACACTAATCAGCTGAACAGGTCCCGGGTTCCATATTATAGCTGAACAGGTCCCGTGGACATTAGGATTCTCCTTAAGGCTTAGACAGCTTCTGCCGATGGTTCTAAGGATCTAGTAGTTGCTAGAAACGATTATCGAATCCTGTTGGGTTGTCATCTTTCAGCAGACTGCCACGAGGAATCAGTAAGAGCGCTAGTAGAATGGATCCACAGTCTGAATCCCCGTATCGGCCTGACGATGCAAGGCATCTACGAATCGTTTATTCTGCTTGAAGCTCCTGCAGAGTTCGCAGAACTTGGAGGCCAGTTTCATTCGAAGTTCTTGCCTCCATAAAGGGCTCCAATCAGCTAAAGAAGCTTACCTCCAAGCAGAATGAAGACAAGAATGACAAGCAGAGCATCAACCCGTCCCTCTAGGGGGTTTCCACTTGGGTGACCGTCCGGCTTCTTTTCCATCTTTTTTTCGGATGAAATCTCTCAATATGTTTGTTCTTATTTGTACAGTATATATCTAAAACTCATTTGCAATAAATTCAAGTACCTGAGCATTGCATTAATTCCTATACGTTTTTCAGTGCCCATGTACCTACGTCCCTGCCAAAATCTTCGCACTTACCACTCATGACTCCTACTGTTTATTCAATTCATCAACCTTCCATATCCTCCTCCCCACCTCCACCTCTTCCCTCAACCTCTTTCGTCCACCGTTATCTCCCAGGTATCCGACGTCATCGTAGCTTCCATCTACCAAGCAAACCTCTACACAAGAAACAATCTCACGCTCGCGTCGCGGTTCATCCATCCATCCATCTCTCGCGGCCTGTGAAGGATTTGGAAGTCTGGGGGGTAAGATTCAATATGCGGGATCTCGGATCTCACACATCCACCCCCTTGCACCCAGGTGCCGCCAGTTCGACATCCATTTTCTGGATTCGATTCCTCGACCATTAAGCGAGGCTCAGGATCCGCCCCTCCCCTTCCGTGCTCTAGGTGACATCACACTCAACAAAAATTCTGTTGCTGTTCAATGCCAGCCGCTAGAGGATATGCGTCGGGGTGCGAGTGCTTAGTGACTTGTGGAGTGTATCTGTTGCCGGGGTATAGACGGTGTTGTCGTGTGTTGTCGGCTTAGTTCAGTATTAGGCATTAGGAAAGGAAGCATCAAAAAGCTGAGGAGCTGCGCCTGGGCGTGGAGTTGTTTGGGTAGAAGTTAAGCTTGTCGAGTGTTCATCGCCGGTATTTATAGTATATCCATTGTAAATACACAAAGGAGGAATTCGAACTAAAGAACTCCCCGGGGGGTGTTTTACTGAAATTACTATGATCGTATCATGAAAAGGCCGTTCGTTACATGCCACCCAAAAAACCCAAGTACGCCATCTAAACTAAGAACTACGGATTAAAGTTCAACTGAGGTGCGCTAGAATCGGGAATGAAATTTGGTTTTGAAATTATGTCAGAGTGATAGTTTGTGATGCTGAGGTTGAAGGTTTGAAGGTTTACAGCACAGACAACACGGGAAGTCTTCCAATACAACGTCACCTTCACCCAGAGCACTCGCCCCCATTAACGATTAAGTATAGTACCTAATACAATTAACAAGTAATTATACACAAACAAAAAAAAACCATAAAATACCCATACCCTAGTTTTACCTATTCACTCGAAAAAAAAGCCCCCCTTCTCCCTTCCCCCTCCCATTCCCCTTACGTCGAAAACTCCACCACAGTCTGACAAAACCCATTGACATTATCCTTCGCCATAATAATCTCCTTTCCTTCAAAATCCAACATACTCGTACTCGCAATAGTATTCAGATTAAACATCTCCACCCCCGGACTACCCCGGACATCCACAATCTTTTCCTGACACGTTTTGGGGTTAATACAATCCTGTGCGTAGTTTTCAAAGAAACTATACAACCCGGCACCATAGATAAGGGTTTTTGAGGAGTTAATGATCCGGAGGGCCCATGATTTCTTGCACGACTTTGTTGTGCAGGAGGAGAAGTCTGGGTCGTTCCAAGCGCGGAGCGAAGGGAAGGGGACGGTTGCGTCGGGGTTGGATTGGAAGTATGGTGTTTCGGATTGGATAACTGCCATGAAGGTGTTTTTGGTGTGTGCGAGTTGGTATTGGTAAAGGACGCTATGTTCTGCTGCGGCGGCGTACATCCATACGGGACCTTCGACGGATTCGGAGTAGATGCCACGGCCGTTGTAGATTGTGATTTGGTCGAAGGGGGCGTCGAGAGCGTGGTCGGCGGTCCATGCCCAACAGTTCTCGATGTACACGCTGGCGGTTTTGGAGATGTGGAGGTGCATGAAGGAGCCGAGACACTTTGGGTCTGGGGTGATGGTGGCGTTGGGGTTTTTGATGCATTGGGCTGCTTCGAGATCTGTTCCGCGGGAGCCGGCTACGCGGAAGTGGACGTCCCACATGCCGTTGGCACCTTGGAGGCCGACGGGGTCGCGGGAGTTCCATTGGAGGAGGATTGCACCGGGTTGAGGGCCTTTGGTCTGGAAGATGAGTTCGGAGAATTCGGCGATTCCGACGTCGCCGGGTTTACCCACGCAGAAGACGGCTTTGGGGTTGTTACGGTCTTGGAAGACGGCGCCGGAGGCCATGATAACTGACCATACTTCTCCGAGGACTCTGGTGTTCACCGGGATCTGGATTGTGTTCGAGACAACGTAGACACCGTGGTCAAAGTAGATGATGTTGTTTGGATTACCACCGAAGGTCTTGAAGACTGCCTGCAGGGCTGCAGTGTCGTCAGTGTGGCCATCACCCTTTGCGCCGTGGGATCGGACGGAGATGAATGATGCTACCGGCATGCGGTCATATTGTGGTCGAGACCTTTCGAAGATTTTGCCGTTGGAGTCGAGAAGAGCAGTGGGCTTTGGAACTTTGCGCCGCATGTTGCCTTGCACGGTGGTCACCGAGCCGTCCGTCTTGTAGCTTCGTCCTTGAGTCCAGAGGTCGATAGCGAACGAGCCACCAGGCAGGAGAGTTCCGCCGTTAGCAGTGGCGACAGCCTGGCGGACGTTGTTGAGAACGACGTTGTCCAACACCGCGGAACCACCGGCGACAGGCGTGAAGTTGCCGCTCCTGGCAGTCTTGAGACCAATCGGGGTGTTTGAAATCTTGGAATCGAGCACAATAACACTGCCGACCAGCTGCGCTCCCTTGGTGTCAACGCCAGAGAAATCCACACCAACCCCGCAGTTGTTGATATCCAACGACTTGAACGTCCACTGCCAGTCCCAATTGAGGAAGATGGCAGTCTGACAGTTCGTAAATTTCATATTTCGGGTCATGAATTGCTGGTTACCCAAAAACGCGCCGTACTTTCCACCAACAAACTCAAGATCGCTCATGAACCCTCCGGAACCATTCTCCATAAAGATACCCTGGTGCGTGTTGTTTGGTGCCTGAGACATGACAAACTTAATATTCACCAAGCTGGTCGCCTGCGCCACTTGCCAGTGAATACCGGTCCCCGCATTGGGTGGTTGAGCAGTAGTGTCGAGCACGATGTTCCTGACAGCCCGGAAGAAGTTATTCTGATTCGTGTACCAATTTCCAGTAGCACCGTACGGATCAGCATCAATCAGCGCCATTCCCGTAAAGTTCGCTGTACCCTTGATCACCGGTCGATCCGTGGGATTCCCGACAAGCTGCGAGTAGTACATGGCGACAATTGGCTTCGAGATGCGGTATGTTCCTGAGGGGAAGTAGACCAACGCCGGAGTGAGGGTGGAAGAATCGCAGCCCTGGCCGCAGCGAGAGCCTTCCTGGATAGCTGCATTGATGGCATTTGTGTCGTCCGTTGTACCGTCACCTATGCACCATCAGCACATTCCCCTCCGCTATCATAAACAAGTGCCACCTTTTGCGCCGTAATCCTTGACATTGCGGAAGATCTTGTAGCCTGACGGGTTCGGGTTGAAGGCAGCTACGCCCTGTTTCGCGATACTCTCGAGCCACCACGTAGAGGCGGCGGTAGTGGTGAAATCCGAAGTGAGATTGTTGAATGGGTATTGATTTACTGCAGGATTCGGGATATAGACGGCAGACGTCAACGGCACAAGAGCTAGGAGTGAAACAGCAACAGTTTTCTGCAGGCTCTCGTCAGCCTCGCTTCCCTAGCCGCAGTCATACCAACACCAACACATACCACTGTCGAAGAAAGAAGACGCATTGCGAGATTATGCCGAAGCGAGAAGTCGTAAAAGCGTTGTGGATTTGGATGACAGCAGCTTGGAGGGGAGGGAAATATATAATACAAAAATACGACACAAGCAAGCAAAACGTAGAAAGGAATGGCGTTGAAAGGGAATGAGTGAAGGGACTTCAAAGAGAGCTGGGCGTCTCTCGTTGAATGGCCGTGGTAGCGAGAGACAGTGGAGGGTGTTCGCCGGGGATTGGCGCGTCTCTTTCCGGCCGTGGAACAAGCGCAATGAAAAGCTGAAGGAGCGTGATTGAATGAGAGTGGTCGAGCGAGAGTGAACGCGCAGCCAATCAAAGCGAGAGAGACTGCTGCCAATCCAATGGCGCTGCCAATTGACTCTCAGTGTTATATATATGTATAAAGCGCCATCCCTGTCGCGGATGCTAAGCCTTCCGTCCCTGCATGCAGAGTATCGCACTCCCCGATATCCCCGTTAGCTCGCTTGCTGTTGTTTCAGGAGCCAAGGGATGACACGGACGCCTTCCACTTTGGGTCTCCCGGAAAAGCAGCACTGTGCAGGGTATCGATTGGCTACTTAGCACGCCTTGGAAACACGAGATGTTACGAGGAAGCGCTCAACAGGACGAATCCCGCGTGAATCAACGAACGACACGATAGGGTTGCTGCACCCCGGATTTAAGTAATATCCTTATTGCGCGGGAGGGATCGTTTGGAGGGGTAAGAGCAATACAAACCGCTGCCTCATCCGCCCACAACGGCCGCGTTCTGTCTCCTCTGACAGCAAATGAAGTTTGACTTGCCGCTTCACCGTTTCACGGGGACGGGGTCGCTACGGATCGATCTGAGGGCTGGAATGTGCGTGCATTGTTTTGGTTCCGATGTCTTGGTGTGCATACCTTCCTCCTACACAAAAGCAGCACCTGCGTTTGAAGGTGATGATTGCATTCATTCGGAGGAGAAGCCCGTGTCCAGTCACAGCCATGATAATTACTTGCATATCTACTGGAACACCAAATGCATATGACGCATTACAGTGCTATTTTCTCCTTCGCCCGAACCAGCGACACCAACGAAAGCTGAAGCAAGAACCCTTATCAGGTTCCTGGCGATCTCTACGCCCTATTATTTCACGAAAAGGAGTAAAATCCAATCACCACACACCAGGGAAAACCCGCCTTATATGTGGCGCCGGCCCTACTCGAAATGAAATCTGGGAATTCCATATATTACCTGTCCGGATATGGAAACATGTCTCGCGGGATCCAGTGGTCTCGGAAGTAAATTCCTCTATCGCAGCACTGTAGGGCTGGCCGTGTTGAAACGGGCTGAGCTATATATACTTGTTCAGCAGGGCTGACGAAATTCGAAACAGTTGCTGCAATGAACTTACTCTATCATGTCCGTCCTCTTGGGAAACACCATCATGCGGCAACGAGGTATCTTTAGACGATTCACTACACGTTCACCTTGTACCTCCAAGTCTCAGCTTCTCCAAATGCACATATTAATCCCGCAAAAAACATTGTGCATTTTCAAGAAGTTTAGCATGCATATGCACGAAACTTCAGCTGAAATGCTCTCGTACCATAGAATCTGACCGTATCCGGTTTATTTGTAGCGCCGCAGTTTGCATATGCGACCCCAATGGCAGTCTCTTATTTACCCTAAGGTTTTGGATGTACTCGTACATGGACTGCGAGAATGGGCGAATGAAAGTAACGGATCGGGCGTCCTGCGGGGCTACAAATAAACCGGATATGGTCTGATACTACGGTACTTGATACAGGGAGAAAGTTTTGAGATGCATGAGCCAAAAAGAAGCAAAAAGCTAAGTACACTTTTGCTGGATATCCTGCTAAAGGATACCTACGAGAAAAGCAAAAAATGGCATATGCATCTCAGAACTTGTTCCTTGTACCGAGTATATATACCAGACGTTTTTTGAAAATGTCTGGGCACGAGAACAAGCTGAAATCGCCGTGTATATGTGATTCGACAATTACCTCTGCGGCTGAGAAATGTACTAGTACAAAGTATATGCAGCATGCAGTGTAGGTATTTCAGGTTGAAATTGACATGATTGACTGGGTTTTATATCCGCCAAGGATTTGAGGATGAAGAAAAATCGCTGAGATGATGGTGATCGGGGGGAGGTTTCTTTTGTCTAGAAGAAGTAAAAGTGCTTGAAATACTTTAGGTCTACTATCGAGCCGTACTCTCGAGTAAGTGTGCTGGATGGACAGCGGGTTAAGAGAGCGAACGAATCGTAGTTTGTACGCCTCCATACAAGGCTTAGCCATCGTCTCTCGAGTCCCTACCAAATGTTTCCGTAGACGCAGATGGACAGCGAGTCAAGAGAGTGGACGAATTGTGGTTTGTGCACCTACTCGGCCCTACGATGAAGCGTTTACTTAAAACCGCCTAGCGCCTCCCGAGGCCCTACGTACTAGTTGTTGCCGTAGGCGCGGGCGCTTCATTCTGTAGACTATTCAAGTACCATAATTCCACCTCAAATACCATTGGCCCTCTCTGGCTTTGCTTTGCGCGGTTGAATAGACACCTTCGCACTCTTATCAACATTTTCGTCAATCTCATGTTCATTATTCATACATACCGGTTCCACCACAATACCATCAATTTGACGATATCGATCTGGAGGATATACTGCGTAGTCTGTCTACAAGTGTAATCTAGAACCTTTAATAGTGTCGAAGGCTCGCGCGTAATTACCCATGCACAGACCACAACCTCTGGGCGACCAGACCTATTAGAGCAAATACCACTATGTAATCCTGTCGATTTGGGAGTTTAGGTGGGGTCCTACATAGGTATGTAGAGTACTCTACTTTACGGATCCGCCCAGCGCCGGAATTCGGAATTCGGACATTGCAGGACCACAAAAGCTGTAGGTGTAGGGTCTCCCCGGTTAACGCTGATATGACAGGCGGGAGCCTGAACACCGGAGAGTGGTCGCTGTGATACCTGCGGGTGTTACTTTATGTCCGCCATGGAGGGAGGTAAAGGTATCGGGCCGGATAATTTTTGACTGACAGAATATTTGGATACCGCGTGCAGTCACTTCTTCCAGACGAAAGAACCCTCCCCATCGATATCCGCACGATTCATGCACTCTTAACGCTTAAAGAAACCGAATCTGGTGAAGACGCCATAAAAAGCTTAACATATCATTTCGATAGGTCTAACTGTTTACGCTGTATGGATGATGGATCATCCATGTCGTCAGGTTAAAGTTTATGTAGAGCTGTACAGCACCAAGACCGACGATTCTCTTGCGATACATAACGCGTTCTATGGGGAAGCGGGTCAAATTTCAACGCCCACCTCACCTCTACGAGCTTCTGTGTTTTTAAAAAAAACTCTAACAATAAGATATAGAGATTTACTGCATAGGTGTTATGTACTTCTGCTCTCTGCACAGCTTTTTGTGCCTTCTTGGTGGCGGCCTGCTCTTTTTTGCGCGCGCGGCCTCTACCTTCCCGAGAACCGCTGCCTGCTGCTTGCTACGGCAAGATACCTAACGCCAACCCCCCAACGAACCGAAAAGCCTCCGAACTAAACAAGCTTAACATCCGATTGTTTCATCGTCCGAATGTGCCCTCGGAAGCTACCGAGTTTGACAGCGGGCTCGCGGCAAAAGGAATTTTTCCTTTCGGCCGTTGGTGAAGCAACCGTCAACTTCACGATACAGTACTCCAACGTAGGGAGTAAAGGATATCATATAAAAAATAAATCGAGAAACGGGGGGGCAGAGCAGAGGGTTTTCATAGTGATTCAAACCTCCAGAGGTCAATTAATTCGGTTCGGCATGGTGATCACAGTTCCCATTGGATTGCAGGTCTCGGAATGCCCTCGGCCGGGCTCGAGCTCGAGCCTTTAGTTTTCCGGACCTGAGCCGACTCACAGTTTCTCACTTTGACTCGTCTCTCGCCCATCACTATTTATGACCACCGAGGGTCGAAGGGTCAGTAGAGAGCATTCACAAAGATGCTCTGGACGTGAACGAAGGACACACTATCATTTCCACTTTCCACTTTCCATGGGAGGAGCACGTAGAACGTTGGCAGGTTTCTATGGCACACATCATCATTACATCCTGCTCCTTAGATGCCGTCTCAAAAATATATCCAACAAATAAGTTCCCTATAATCCTAGGCCTTCTTTCCGCTCAACTATAACCTTGATTCCCACCATACGCCAACTCAAACCTCAACGCATCATACTGTACATAAATCGCATTCGGCAACCCCGCCGTCTCCGTATCCGTCGCATTATCCGGCAGTCTCAACTCCATCGTATTCCACCCCTCCCTCAACACACTCCTTTCAAACAGCACCTTCTCCCGTACCTGATAACAACTCACTGCGCTACGCACAATACAACTACTACTCTTCCACCACGGCACTACTACCGTCTCTGTCCCATTCTCCATCCCGTTCATGACAAGCGTTAATGGAATATCCGCCCATGGTTCTGTTGGAGACTTGACATCCGTGTTCCCAGAGGCACCTTTTACAGCCGCGAGTTGCAGTGTTAGGATCCCCGTTTCTGCACCTTGGAGCTGCCAAGGGGTGAGAAAGAAGTTGAGGTGCCAGTGGTTAATGATTTTGTCTGTTGCATCAACAGGCCGCTTGGGGGTCTTCCCGAAAACGGACCAGTGAACAGTGTTCCACTCGTGGAGGGAGGAAACGCCGATTGTGAAGTTCACACCTGTGGGGAAGTCGTCGAGGAAGTCGTAGGCACCCCAGTAGATTGCCCGCTCCGGGGGACCGAGGGGAGTGGGGGTGCGTGTGTTGCCGCGTTTAAATTCGCCGGAAGACTTTACTGTTAGTCGGGGGGAAGGAGGAAGTTGGGAAGGGGGAATACCTTATCTGGTATTCCAAGCCGCCAAATTTCCTTCCCGTTCGTCTCAGGAGTCCAGATAACCTTTGTAGTCGTAGTATGATCGGCATCGATTCGTATCCCGTCTTGTATATAGTCCCCAAAGATCCCATCCGCATAAATAGTAAGCCGGTATGTCCCCGCCACAACCCGGTCGATAGCAACATCTCCATCATCTGAGATCTCCCCCCAGTATTGAAACGCTTTTGGATCTGCTGCGTTGTCTTCGAAGCTGGTTTGGTCTACACTCAATACTGCGACTGGACGCTGTGCACCCCATGGGAGCTGAATACGTCCCCGCCATCGCCCACGGCAAGAGGTGGGGATAAAACCCACTACATGCAGCGCAATCGAATCATAGAAATGCTCATTCCATCTCGGTGCTTTCGCGATCCTCTCAGCGTCTTTCCTTAACTGTGACAGTGTGGCGGCAGGGGCAGAATTGAAATAGTAGTACTGAGGACCAAATGTACGGTCGAACCCATGAGTAATGTTTGGAGTTCCATCCCCGTGGTGGTTCGAAACCATGTAGTTATACACAATCCCGTCGACTGTGAGGTCACTATGTAACGGCCCGCCAAAGTACGTGTCTTTTGTATTCATCACTAGCCATGCGCCGTAGGAAGTCCCGTAAGATGTACTGCCGTCTGCGAATAGGCCGTGGGCTATGGTGTTTCTCCAATCTGCATACCTTTAGTAGGTACCACTGGGGCTTGGAGACTGCGACATACCGCGGCTAAACGTATACTTCGTAAAATACTCCGAAAACTCCCTTACATATCTATCCTCTGGCGTCTTCCCCAAATCCCACGTCGTATCCTGCACCATCACCTGCTTCTGAAACGCCTCCACTCCCGGCAGTGGCGCATAGTAGTCCTCACTAACACTCAAATGCGTCCACAACCCTAGATCTGCATGATTTGGCCGCATCAACGTCCGCAATTCCTGCAACACCCCTCGTCGCGGAGCAGTGTCGTTGTAGTATGAAACACGAGTAAACGTGTGGAGACCTGTCTCTTCCCCCCGGAGAAACCAGTATTGCTGGAATGTTTGATTGGTGGGACGGTATGTGTCTGAGAGGATCACGCCAACCCAGGGAGTAGAGGTTGTGTCCGTACCCTGGATGACTGACCAGACGGGGGATGAGGAGCCGATGGTGTAGAATCCGCTGGGGATGCAGTAGCAGTCTGGTTCCCCACGTTAATGGTGGACAGAGGGGGGCATAGGAGGAGGGATACCAAGATATGGACCGATACCGATGCTGCCATTGCGAGCGCCGAGGAGGTCTTGTCCGTCGAGAGTGATGTTTAGGATTGAGCCGAGGGGTTTTAGGAAGGAAACTGAGAGGCGGGTGTTGAAAATATCTATGTTCGTCGATGTCTCGGAGACGTTGAGTGCGCTGACCACCACGGCCGTCAACAAAAAGATGAAGAAGTGCATCTTGCGCGCGCGCGCGGAGTTATGAGTAGGAGACGCATATTTATTTAGTGAGGTAAGTCAAGGCGGCGAAATTCAAGGATAGATAGGGCACTCTATTTGGAGCGGTAGTTGGGCAGGGTATACACATGGAAGGTGATCGCTCTATCATGAAGTAGAGAATGGAGGATGGGAATTGAGTTGAAGATGATATGGTGACGGCGATTACTTGCAATTGGGTAGACGAGTGAGTGGTTGTGCATGTGTCGTGTTGTCAAAAACTCATCACCGCTTCCACCATCACCACACCACAACTGCGACTTTCCTGACAAGGAGGGTTTCGACTGCAGAAAAAAACCGATTAGAATAGAGTAGGATTCAGGCTGCACATTATCCCTACCACAAATCCATGGATGTTTTCTAGGTTTGGAAAAGGCTGTTATCAGCCTTTCTCCTTTTATCACCCTCTCTACCAGGATAGGCTTCCCAGGATAGGTTTCTCAGGATAGGCTTAAGCTTATTTTGGGTTTCGGGGATAGAGTAGAGTAGAGTACCTTCTTTACTGGTAAATTAATTTTTCTCAAAACTACCAAATCGTTAGCTGGAGTATGAAGCGTATCGTGAAGTTGACGGTTGCTTCACACCAACGGGAAAAATTCCTTTGCCGCTGTCAAGTGGTAGCTTCCGAGGGCACGTTCTGGCGATGGAACAATCTACAGTAACTAACGGTCACTAAAAATCAGCTCAAGTTCGACCGTTGGAGGGAGAGAACTGTAACCTGACTCCCCGAGGTCAGCATTACATGGGAAGAAAATTGGGGCAGTGAGCCCCAGTGGATCACAAGAACTATGTATTCTCCTCACTTTTAGTACTATTCTATCCAGCTGAACATTGCATATTGTGTTTTCAACACTGACTCGCAGGTTAACGTTCAAAACCTACAAAGTTCAACGTCAGTCGGTGCTGTAAACACCCAAGATCTAGACGTTAATATAGGCTTAACACTACCTTTTTGCGTTGTGTCAGTACGTACGATAAGATAGTCATCTAATAGAAATACCCTCCCGGGTTAACGCTGCGGCGGTGCTAGCTAGGTATAAATTCTACATAGTAACGATTAAAATCATCATATTAGCAAGAAACTTATCTGGCTGAGCATGGTGTTAGAAACACCCAGTAAGTAGGTTCGAAACCTGCAAAGCTCAATTTCAATCGATCAAGGTAGTGCTGTAAACACCGAGGACCTAAACCACAGGTTTGAAACCTGTGGTTTTCACGTTTTTGTGTTGTGTCAATACTACGATAAGGCGGTCGTATAAGAAGAATTCGAAATACCCCAGGTCGCGGTTCTACAACGCCAAGTTAACAGGTATGTACTTTCAAATTTTGCGACTGTATTACCTACCTATAGATTCTACACGGCAATGACTAAAACCATCGGATTAACAAGAAGCGTATCTGGTTGAGCATTATGGTGCTAGAAACACCGGCGCCAGGTTCGAAACCTGAAAGACTCAGTCGGTACTGTAAACACCCAGGATGAGTCTAGACCCAGGTTTGAAACCTGTGGTTGTCACCTTTTTGCGTTGTGTCAATAGTACTAGTGATGGGCGGGAGTCGGCTCAAGACGAGCCCGGGCTAGAAGCTCGAAGCGACTCGTGAGTGGCTCGCAAAAGCTCGGGCCGGCTCATCTATCTCATGGAGGTCACCGTGGTCTTTATCTGTGCCATGGTGCGCAATACGGATCGCCGTTTCCTTTGGCTTTGGCACGGATTGCAGATTCCCTCAAGCATCTTGGGATACCCTCGGCCGGGCTCGAGTCGAAGCTCGAGCTTTTGGTTTTCCGGACCCGAGCCGACTCACTTTTTCTCACTTTTCGGTCGAGCCGGCTCGAGATATGAAGCCCGGGCTTTTGGCTCCAGCCGACTTGTCTCACGCCCATCACTGCTGAGTCAGTACGCACGATAAAACAGATTCTGATAGGTCGCGACTGTATTACCTATACGTTCTACACGGCAATGACTAAAATCAACAGATTAGCAAGAAACTTATCTTGCTGAGCATGGTGCTAGAAATACCAGCAAGCAGGTTCGAAACGTGCAAAACTCAATGACATCAAGGCACTGCTGTAAACAACACCCAGGATGTAGAGTCTACCCAGGCTTGAAACCTGCGGTTATCACTTTTGTATATGTACTCGGCTTTTGTACATAGAAGTACAATAAGAGTAATCGTTTAATAGGTTCTGAACAGAAACCCCCACCCGTGCTAGCTAGGTATAAATTCTACTTGGTAACGATTAAAGCCATCAGATTAGCAAGAAACTTATCTGGCTGACCATGGTGCTACAAACACCGGCGAGTAGGTTCGAAACCTGCAAAATTCAATCGGTGCTATAAACACTCCAGGTCCCGCCTGCGGTACGTACTTTTTCGAATTCACTTTTTCTTTGCGCACGCATTGCCGATACCGACACCTAACACCCGCGACCCGCCAATCTGCAAATGCGCCGTGCGCATGCGTCAGCCATTCCGTTTCCCAGTGGATATTAACATTACTCAATACCCCGCCCGCCCCTGCCAGCTGCGGCACAGGCCTTCCGCCCCTATAGTATGGCCTACGATCTCTTCGATTCATTGACAGATTCTCCAGAGGCACAAAATGCACCGAGCGGGGTTGGAGGGTTACACGGCATGATTGTTCTTCCATGTTGCCTGCCTGATTGCCACCGGTGCCTGAAGAAAGTGTGCAACCTGGGGGATGCGTTCGCAGCCAGAAGAAGTCTGAAATTCGATACTCTTGGCCTGCAGCCAGTAGCCTAGGGATGCGCTCGCAGCCAGAAGGGCTCGTTGGCTTGCGAAGTGGCTTGCTAGGTAGTAGGGTAGAATGTCTGAATCCGATAGAGATTGCGTTGAAAATTTGCTTTCTGCCAACATGTACACTGTAAACGTTGAATCCCACACTTGAACTAGAAATTGCTGAAGTGGATATTTCGCACATAGTACCAATCAGCGTGGTGGTCGGTGACAGAGGTCCAATTAAGTTTTAATTCACACGTGCAGTAGTAATAACAAAGTCGATTCCAATAGCTATAGCCGCTCTTGCGGATCCACGGTTGAGGAATGAAGCTGTTTCTCACAGGTCATCACTCGTCCCAAGTTCCCCATCGAGGTGAACACATCCCACACTCTGGAGCTTCCACGGTACACTCTGAAGAAATATAAAGGCCTAAAAACAATTACCAAAACAATCATACCATCTATCGCATAAATAAAGGTGCGAGTGATTTCCTGTGTTGTGGCCTCCTGATGTCGATATGGGTGATGGATGATGACGGATGACGATTCCCACCCTTCGCACCAGCAATATCGAGATCCACATATTATTAATGGTTGGGATCACCCCGCCGTTACCAGTAGTGGATCAGCTGAGGGGGGATATAAATGCCTGTCATGGCCGCAAGCGGCCGAACACAACCATGCCTCCTGACCTCCCAGTCCAGTCCACAATTCAAAAGCAGTGCCTGTTCATTACTATAGATACTTAGTAGCTACTTAACATAAGTACTCTCTTAGCAGCTACACACACAAAGCCCAAGGGATCTAAGATACTAGCTACACCATGGCACTCAGCAAGTCCAAAACAAGAAAAAAAAAAACGCACATGCAACGCCGCCCACCGTCCATCCCACCATACCGCCCAAAAAACAAAAGAAAAAAGAAACAGGAAATGCAAAGGATATTCAGCAACCAAACACCAGGAAAACAGATTACCTACCCGAGCGTCCAGTCGTCGCATTATGGCCACAAATGTCCCATGTCCATACTTTCATTCGGGTCACCAAGAACACCCTCCCAATTAATAAGTTCGTCGACGCCTCTAACCTCCAACGACATCTCCACAGCCTCTCTGATACCCTCCCTCATCTCGTCATCTCCACCAACCATCGGATCCATCACCGGAGCTTTCTGTGCCGATACACTACTACTACTACCACCACCAGGCAACTTCTTCGCTATCGCCTCCTCGGTCCGTCTCGCAAGTTCTCTACTCTCCCCTCCACTTTCCTTCGCCAACCCCGCCGCCGTCTTCCCGCGCCTATCCTTAATCGTCAAATCGCAGTTCTCGCGTTCCATCATTACTCCCACGAACCGCCAGTACCCGTGGTAACTCGCTTTCATGAGCGGTGTCTGGCCGATGCGGTCTTGCTTATTTAGATCCGCACCTGCTTTCAGCAGCACTCTCATCGCTTCGACGAAGCGTTCCTGGTTCCCGGGTGCCCGGAGTTTGCGTTTTGGGATTGACGCCATGCGGTGGAGCGGTGAGGAGCGGTAGTAGTTTGTTGCGTTGACGTTTGCGCCCTGTTTAAGGAGGAGGCTGAGAATAGCAGGGTGGCCTTCTTCGGCTGCGATGTGGAGTGGGGTGAGGCCCTTGCGGTTACGAGCACATGCATCCGATCCCTTGGAGAGGAGGAGTTTGATTGTTTCCTCGTCGCCGTCATAGCACATTGCGTGCAACGCGGTGGAGCCATTGATGTCCTGGTGTCCGATTCTTGCGCCAGCATTGAGGAGGACCTCCGCGATCTCTGCATCGGAGCTTTTCCGGTCCTTACCGGGCTGGCCGATGAAGAAGAGCGGCGTCTCGCCTTTGCGGTTGGTCTCGTTGACGTGCGCACCATTCTCGATGAGGAGCTTCACCCACTCTGCGTCTTTCTCTTTTATCGCATAAGAAAGCGGAGTTTGGTCGTATCGGTTAACGACATTGATGTGTGCCCCCCGTTTAACCAGGATCTGGGCGACATCTTTATCCTGCGCCAAATGTAGTGGGGTGGCTTGGTCTCCGTTGGTGGCGTTCACATCGGCTTTGTTATCGAGGAGTAAGGTGATTGTCGTCACATGCTTGAACATCACAGCGAAATGCAGCGGGGAGTCTGAGCGTGGAGAGGACTGGTTGACGTTTGCGCCCTTTTTGATGAGGAGCTCTATGATCTTATCTCTTCCGCTCTTTGTAGCCATGTCGAGTGGTGTGAATCCGTTGCGGCTCTGGGAATGGATATTGACGCCGTGTTTGAGGAGCACCTCTACCACCTCGGGTTTGTTGTGATGGATAGCGCAGAACAGCGGGGTGTCGAAGATGGTGCCCTGGAAGAACATGGATATGTGGGAACAGGTTGTGTCTGCGGGTGCGCCGAGGGCGAGGCAGCGGGTTGCGACGGCAGGAACCCCTTTCATGCATGCCCAATAGAGCGTGGCATTTCCGTGGTTTTTGACGGAGGCTTTGAGGAGTGCGTCGTTGAAGAGGGCGTGCATATGTTTCGATGTGCGGAGGAGGCGGTTGAGATCCGGAGGCTCGAGGAAGTCGGCGAGCATGAGCAGGAGCTCGTTGGGAAGTTGGGGCAGCTGAGGAATCGACATGACAGCTGTGCGGAATGTTGGAGAATCTGTGAGTAGGTGAGCTCAGGTGTTTCTGGGTGGTTGTGGTAGTTGTGGTGACCCTTACCCTCGTTGTCAAGCTCTCGTGACTGCAACTCGGAGCTGGGTGGAGCTTAGGTTAGTTCTCATCCTCGACACAGCGACAGCTTCGGAGACACTCACCGTGTGTATCGCAGCGCTGTATGCTCTGCAGGTCGAAAGAAATAGAGAAAAAGAGCGGGAGAGGGAGTAAAAGGGCGGTTTGGGGGAGAAGATTGGTGTTCTTCACAGCGGGGTAGAGAGTGTAGGGAAGGTAAGAAGGCTGCCACAAATACAATAATTAAAACTACGTCCGGGCCTAGATAAATTGGGGCTCTGACAGCGATATTGGTTTCAATTTATTGGCGAAGGAAGCCCTAACCCTCCAACATGTTTGGCTCTTAAGGCGTGTGAAAGTGATGAGAAGAAGATCGCAAGAGAACACTCAATCAATCAATCAATCGCTCAAACACTGCTGCAAATACCCCTTCTTCAAACCCGTCTCATCAATTCAATTCATCCATCCATCCATCCATCCCATCCCTATGTACCCGTCTGATCATTCCTTTCAGCTCAAACACGCCACCTCCAGCACTTGGCCAACCCCATCGATGCGTTCCATGCTTTGGCCAACAAACAAAGAAAACAAAACAACGCTAACTATGCAACAAAAAACACAAAACACACCAAACACATTTACACACTTTCTCTAAACAATGAACTGAGTAGTGATTGAGAAGAAAGGGAAAGATGAAACCACAGGAAACACAAGGCATTTACACATATCCCAAAAAGACGAAACAATATCTCACCGCCTACGCGCCTGTCAAAACTCAAATCAATGCTTATGCAGATATGCACCAACCTTCTACCTCCATATGCATAACCAGTCCCAATCTAATAGCGTCCCGGGATGTAATCATAGTACCCATTAGCCCTATGCCCCCCATGCCTATACCCATGCCCATTCTTCCTCTGGCTCCTCCTCCTATTCTGCCGGTCTTCCGTCCGACTCACCGGCGGACTCGGCGCCTCGGGGAGAACGGGGTCCTGTTCCCATATCTCGGCCGAGTTCACCCAATCCTGCTCCACCTCTCTCGGCCCCGCTCCAACATCCATATACCAACTCTCAGCGGCTCCCTGTGGCGGCACATGCTGCTGTACCCTCGCAGATCCCCGTCGGGAAATCGGCGGCGGGCTGGGCGCATAGGGAGGAGGAAACGGCGCCTCGGGACGAGCGCCGTCCATGCGATACGACAGCACCGACGAAGAATCGGTGTCGTAGAACGTTTTGGCAGCCGGTTTGCTCTGACGACGGAGCTGTAAGCGATGTGGAAATTCGCCATTTGTTGCAGGCACGATGGAAGAGACCTCGGTGCTGGCGTCCGAGTCCGAGTCCGAATCTGCGTCCGCTTCGATTTTCATTCGAGCTATAGCATTTTTACGGGCTGCAACGGCCGCGTCTTCTTGTACTGCAGGGGCTGGAGCCACAGCTGCTGGAGCTGAAAATAATGCTGCTCTAGCTCGAATCGAGTTGGATCTTCTGTTGCCCCCAATTGGGGTAGGAGTGGCACCCAAGGCCGGATTCAACTTTTGTTGCTTCTTCTTCTTTTGACTTTCCGCCACAAAGGCAGCGTAGTCTACTGTTTCCGTAGAAGCTCGAGAAGAGGCAAGGCCATCGCGGGTTGGCGAGGGCTTTTTGGTCGGTGTCTGGGGTATCGGCGGTGGAGGAGGGTGTTTTTCCTCTGCTAGCCCGTTTGCCGGTTCTTTGCTGGGCTGCTTTGTTGGTTCCGCTGTCGGTGCAACCGGTTTCAGCGGTGCAACAGGCGTTTGTGGTTCTTTTGCTGTCTCTTCCGTAGCCTCCTCCATGGGTTCTTTCTCTGGTTCCTTTTCTGGTACCGGTTCCGGAAGTGTTGCTGATTTCGACGTAGATACGACCAGCGGTGGGATCAAGGCCCAGCCAGGTGCCCTCTTACTCAGCTCTGGTACTGCAGCCTCGACCGTCGAATCAGAAGAAACAGAATCTGAATAATCGGAACTCAAAGATGAGCTTGAGCCCTTTCGAGGCGCGACATAAGCATTCTTGCGGGCGAATGGGGGTCGCTGTGGTTGTTGTTGTGCCAGGGGTAGAACAGTTGCGGTTTTTGTCTCAGGTGGAGTGACACTGGGACCGACTGGTGGCTTGCCAACCACAGAGGGGGTTGCTGGGGGAGGGGCTGTGGGGCTGGACGTAGCGAGAGTCACGCTATGGACTTTTATTATCGGGGCAGGTGCCACAGGTTTTGCTAATACAGCGACAGGTGCCGCTACAGGGACCTTGACCGCAGCTGTCCTCTTGGGAGTCGCAGAAGTCCGCTTTTTCTTTGGTGATACCTCCGTCGTGATGCCGAGTCCAATTGGTCCCTCTAAACCCGTAGCCTTGCTCGAACGCTTTCTTTCCCTTGTATCGCTTCCCCCAGTTCGACTACTTTCCGCATCGCTGCTCGCCCTACTGCTGCCGCTGCCGCCGGGTCTAAGTAGAGGTGAGGTTGACGCCGCCAAAGAGGCCACTTCTGCCGTCGCAACAGAAAGCCTTCCTTGGGAAGAGGTTGTGCTGTAGGCTTTTAAGCTGGAGCCTTTTCTTGGGGATTCAGAGGGAGTAATCCCCATCCGAGGAGTGGTCTGTGACGATACCGCAGGCGTTCGTACGATACGCGGAGTACTCTTCGTCCTAGGTGTAGCGCCGGATATTTTGTAATTCAGATCACTAAGAGCTGGGCTAGTTATCGCACCCCCTCGGTTTGATGACTTCCTCCCAGGAGTCGCTGAGGCGCTCGCTCTTCCGCCATCGCGTCTTGTCGACTTTCGACGAGTTGGAGGCGTCGCTGAGTATTTGGCGGAGGAAGACCCATGTCTCGAATGGGACGTTGCGACGCGACCAACCGGCAGCTGACGTTTGCGAAGATCGGGGGAGAGCGGGAGCGAGCCATCAGTCGCAGAGCCGGAGGAGGAGCCAGTGCGAAACCGATCCTTTTCAGACTGATGGTGTGAGGATCGCGGCGTAGGACGACTCGCTTTGGGCGTTGGAAAGCACATATTTTCGGTCTGGGGCGGCTGATGAGGCGCATTCAAAAGGCGGAGCTTCTAGACGACTATAGGAAGCTGCTATAGCGAGCAACAATTTGGCGATGTTGATTGAAAGAATAAGTACTTTTGGATGGAGTAATGAGTCAGTATCATGGCTTCTACGGTCGAAACAGTATATGGGATGGAGGTAGGGAAAAAAAAGCGCTGTCAGAAAGGAGGCTGAGGACAGGAATCAGAAATTGTTCCTTTCGTCAGCAGGTGAGGCAGTGTTTCACATTTTTCCATAACAGGCGCTTCTCCCATCGAAGAAAATATAGAATGAGTAACACTCGCGAAAAAAAAAACGGAGTTGCAGGCAGACAGATTAAATGAAGAAAAAAACAGAAAGAATAAAAGGACAGCAGCAAGAGTTCTAAAAGACTATGACTTCATGAGTAGTCTCAAAAAAAGTAACTTACTGATTGGCTTCGTTTGTATGGCCTGTATTGAACGAAACAATTGTGCTCCTCACCCCACGTTTCAATGTTCCTCCTCTTCACGATCCTAACACTCCCACGAAACCTCGAATTTTGGCTTCAGCACCCCGTAGGTCCGTCCCCCTCCGTCACCAGCACTTTGGAAATGGTGTTGGTGTTGGTGGTGGTAATAGTTGGTCGAGTCGTCTCTCCGTCGTCTCTCCGTCGTCTCTCTTTCATCCAGTCGGTCGGTCGGTCGGTCGGTCGGTCGGTCGGTCGGTCGGTCGGTCGTCACCCGCCTCTCTCCTGCCTTGAAATCTGCGATTTCCCGTCGTCGCCTCGAACTCGGTTGCTTGTTTCGTCAAATCGTAAATAGCCGCAATATCAATCGTTAGAAGCACGTCGTCGCTAAAGATCCATCGCCATCGTGATATCGTTTTCGACGTAAGAGATAGAACGAAGGACTCGGGTGAACAAGTTCGTTCGCTGTCGTCGAGAGTCACACCTGTCTTTGCCCCCCACAGCTGGCCCAGTTGTTGATAGGCGAGGGGAGAAAACGAAAGGATCGTGTGGGTGATGGTTGAAAGTAAGTGGAATGTATGGTGCAGTGTCTTGCCGAACCGGTGAGCGTGGCCGGCCCATCATTCGCGAATCGCGGAGCGCAGCGGGGCTATTGTCCATCATTGGCTTGGATGTGGCAGGCACAGCCGCCCTACCTCATACCGCAGCATGAACATGTTCACTTCTTGCTGAGTTGTCAGTTTCACAAATAAACCTCCTTCCTTCCCCACATCCTTAACTCGACAACTCCCGGCTTCAAACATCACGATGCTTAGCCGGACCAATAGGGACTGCACCAGACCGCCTCTTTGGCGAAAACTGTTTATTGCGTTTTACGTCATGCAAGCCCAGTTTCAAACTTACCATTCCTGTACACTTTATCACGCATGCAGGTATTAAGCTTAATTCTGCTTATATTCAAACATTCAAATATGTTAATTTTATGATGAGGAAGCATCGACATCGGACAATCGACATCGGACAAGGTGAGTGAGTGCTAGTGCAGCAATTACCCCACTTGCTGTAGTCTGCAGGGCAGGTGGCAGGCAATTGGTTGTATAAGAAGTACTACATAGACGTTGAACACGGACACTATTTCGATCCATCACTAATTTTCCGACAAAGGAACTTTCCAAGGCATTCCATTCCTCTTCATCCTACACCCCCGACCGTGAAATCGGAATTCCATCGTTCTGTCGGTGAAACAAACTATTTCTGGTCCTGTAGAATTTCAACAACGTGTCCAGTTCTCAGTTGTGTCGTGCAGGCCCCGGAGATGCGGTGCAAATACGAAGCTCTACTACCATCGAAACGTGCGGAACACCTACACGTTTATCGGCTTTCCCGAAGTGTGCCTTTGAGACTACTTAAGTTCTCAGGTTACGGAACTCCGTAACCTATTACGAATGACCAGATGCCGAAACGTGCGATGGCCGGGGTGACGTAGAGATTGCGGCGGAAGAATAGCGTCGCCGCAGCCGAGTGTTGGAAGGAAATCGAAAAGTCTGCTAGGAAGGAAGGTGTAGATAAAGGCCGGCCTCTCCTCCTTTCTTTCCTTCATCAATAAATCATCTCGAACATAAATACCAGTATCCATCATCAAAATCATCAGCAGACATCATGACCAGCTTCATCACCGTCCCCACCGATTACGGGTTTGCCCATCCCTCTCTGTCGCAGTCGTGCCCCATTAACACAGCTTAGCTATGTCCTCGCCTCCGTCGTCTTCTCCACAGTCGTAAGCACATACCATGGCTTCCTTGTCGGCAGAGCGCGCTCCGCAGCCAACGTCCCGTATCCCAACGCGTATGTCTCTCACGCAGAGGCTGTTGCCGACATCAAGAAGTACCGCTTCAACTGCGCCCAACGAGCACACCACAACTTTCTCGAGCACTATCCCACCTTTCTCGCGACGACTGCGGTCGCAGGGTTGAAGTACCCGGTCGCGACGGCGGTCATGGGTGCCGTGTGGAGTCTGGGACGGGTGGTGTTTGCGAAGGGGTACATCGGAAGCACGATGGAACAGAAGGGAAGCGGGAGGTATAAGGGAGCGTGGTATTTGCTAGCGGAGCTGGGGCTGTTGGGAACGGCGGCGTGGACAGCGTGGCAGATGATTATGGGATAGAGAGTGGATGGGAGGAGGACTGCGAGGGGAGAAGGTGGTGGAGTGTAGCCATGCAGGACTGAGTGCCGAGCGCATAAATCTGATTACTTATGCCCACGTTCTCTCGCTCTGTGACGCCGGTGCTGTCTGACATCTCATGATTCTGCTTCCTGCATTGACCGGAACACGTAGCCGAGCACTAGCGCGGATGGATGAACCCGTTGCCGTGCCCCACATTCTGAGGTTCCAAGCCTCACGATCGTCCCCGCATCCGACTGGCCAACCACCATCGCCAGCCCACGATACCGGCGAGTGCACTTTCTTCTTCTTACTTGCTGCTTGCTTGCTTCTTTCCAAGTGCGAGCACTTGAAACAATACATCGAGTTACCTGGTCCCCTGTTGCTTCTTTCCTTCGCAATGTCCTCCACTGCTACTGCCCCTCCTCCCCCCACCGAGCACTACGCCGCCCTAGCAGCCCTGCACAACCACTACCGCACCCTTATCGCCAACGAGCGCGCCAGCATGTCTCTCGAGCGCCAACTCTGGGAATCCGAGAGATGCCTCTACCTCTCCCGCATTCGCGAGCTCGAAACCACCACCGCTACTCCTCAACCGTCGGCGCCACCACCATCACAACCACCATCACAACCACCATCACAACCACCATCATCACAGACACAAACACAAGAAAACTCCCGACCGTCAAAGCCGGTGCTCGCGCTCGACACGGAAGACGAGGAGGAGATTACGCCGCAGGAGATGGCACAGCTTCTCAGAGAGGCAACCAGGATTGTGTATCCCATCTCGCACTCGAGGCCCAGAGGACAGAGTCTTGCGGAACCGGCTCAGGGGGGTGTGGGGGTTGTTGGATCCCTGCAGGACGAGGATGAGGAGCCAGAGAAGGAGAAGGAGGAGGTCGTGGAGTTGAAATTGAAGAAGACGAGTAATTTTGGGGTTGAGTTTGGGAGGTGGAGGTGAAGGGGGTGCGAGGGGAGGATAGGATAGGTGGGGAAGTATGGATAGGTGAGATGATCTCACAGATTGTTTTGTGGAGGGTTTTGCTGATGATAGCGTGTTGCAGTTTTATTGATACATGCTGTGGAGTTCGCATCGGGACGATTATCGATTATTATCTTCTACCACTACTACAGATTACCAATCACTACGGATACTTCCAGCACGCCGAACACTACCACCGGCCTTTCTACTTGTCGTCTGGTGTCCATCTTACAACGGCAATTGGTGGTGTGGACGGGATGTCACACCCATCGGTGTAATATAAGGCTGCCGAGGTGTGGTCTCCTTTGTGTTGTTTCAATACTGGGTATTGCATTACATCACGTCTGCGATTATTCATAGTCCAAAAAACTCGAGTACGCCTTGTGCACGATCAATCAACCAGTGGGACTTTAACTTACTTCTCAACGCGGAGTGAAAAAAGAAAGTAGAGATTTCAGTCCTCGGACGAATACAGCCGACACACCGGAAATACACCACCAGTACGCCATCCTGGTAACCAAGCGTGATCGAGTTGCTTTGGTGTATTCTCAGCTACCTGTTTGATTAGACCAGTCGAGTTGCAGTTTGTCGGCCTTCTTCCTTAACCTGGCAAAATATTTCAGGATAAACAAGTCGATGTCATTCCGTCAGCGAGAGTGTGACGTCCAACTGGAATCAGAGTGTACATCCAAACCTCCCAGTATTTGAAGACAGGTTTTAGGAGATAGGACTCAACAAATTATATCCGGAACGCAACTCGGGATACAGAAGAACAGAAGAAGCGCCTGCTTCGTAAACGACTGCCCCTTGCTGTCGTGAAGGAACTGGTACGCGTCCATCTTTCATGAATCCTTGAGTTCCCCGCATTATCCACCTTGATGTGTACAGAATATCCACGAATCGGATTGGGGAATGGGAAATGGAAAGCAATTGATTACTTTGGACACTCGACGAGCTGCCTTTCTATGACATTAGCTGCGGACGGATGATCTTCTCCCTAACTCAATCTCTTGCTGGAGACTGAAGGGTACGAACGATCGCTGGTTGGACTCATTTGGTGGTTCTTAGTTGCCGGTTTTGTCTGCGTCTTTTTACAACCATTCCATTGCATAAAACACTCTCCTTTCTGTGCCGAAAGTCCTAGCAGTTGTCGTCTAATGCATGATCTTCCTTGTCGCATTTTCTATGAGTACTTTAGCACTTGGCGTTTACGGATTATCGGCGGTTCAAGTTCGCCCTGTGCACGAAGCCAATCGGATTGGTTTACTTTGTAGTTATAGATGGTGGAGGGAAAAGCAATCAAAGTTTGCACCCTAGGCTGATTATCAACAATTCCCGCAGTAATGAGGGTGTGGGGTTTCCCCACTCCATTATACCCGAAATACAGGCTGGAAAATACCAGTCCTGCTACATCAGACAAAACATGCGCCTCGGAACATTTATCATCAATCCTTAGGTGCGCCTCGAAAAATCATCAACACCTAGTCTTCAGCCCTAGCTCGATCATGTCTGAAGACATGATGTATCAGCTTGAATTCCGGTGTCAGGGGATATGGTTCGACCACATTGCACTCTCTACAGGCCCACCGTTTTCTATGATGAAGCAGTTACTTCCTCAGCAGTTAGCAGTAGAATGTTGAAAACTCTAACGCTATAAAACATATTAAGTGCGCCAGCCTCCACTTACCTGAACCTAGGATTCAAAGGTTTGTGCCGTCCACACGAGTCCATTTGGGGTTGCACACAGTGAACGAAAAAGCAAATGAAACCTTCAGCCCTAGGAGCAAATGATATAATAATTACTCCCCAAACCAACTTATCCTCGCTTCTAGAAGTGTTTTCATCGATTGAAGGCAAGCGCAGGTGCGTTCAACTCCCAGCAACCGTTTTCAGTATTGCAGTTGTTTTTCGAAGATAGAATCATTTACTGAGAACTGTGGCGCAGATTCTAATAGCAAACGATACAATGGTTCATTGGAGACTAACGCCGCTTTTCGTACTTGCCATCGCAACTGGTACTTTCACCAATAGCTTGTTACTCTCACATCAGGAAGCGTTGTCGAAATCCAACGACACCGCAACCCAAGGGCCGCTGCAATGGAAGACAAGTACGCTCTTTGGGACAGAATTCCCAAGTCGTTGCAAGAGCTTGGTCAATGAGCGTCTTGAAAAAACTAGTGATTACGATAAATGGGGTTCTTCGATCGCCACAACGATCCTGAACTTGCTGCCAACTCTCCTGACATTTGGGCCAGTACCGACTGCGAAACTTTCCAACTTGATGGCGCTGAGCCCGATGGTTGCACTTGTTACGGCTGGAATGACGTTGGGTCTGCCAGTGCGGTCGATCGAGCCCTTTCATAGAGTAATCACAGTTCGAGACCTTGCACCTGACGGCGGAGTTGCTTCGTATGGGGTTGTTGGTGGTTCTGGTGGTGGTGGTGGTTCTGGTGGTGATGGTTCTGGTGGAACAGTAGTGAGGGGGCTTCACCATCGACAGATCGGGGGTTGAGCGAGCTGCATGGCTGGCACACTGGAAATCCTACATTGATAGCGCTTCAACGCCGCGTGTTTCGACCCAAAATGCCATCCACAATCGGCAAAACTAGCCTTTGGATCGTTTTCTTTGGTATACTCCAGCTTCTCTTCTTCACAATCTTGCACTCTTGGGTAGTCCGACTGAATAATCAATTCATGTATTTTTGGACTTGCCCAGGTGGAGCTCTCTTATCCATTTCTGCTGAATTGTTGGATCATTTGCGATTGCGACTGTGGGTTACGGCATTTCGGCCACGCGAAGTAAGGAGTATGAAGATGTGTTCTACCTCAGTCCCTCGTTGAATGCCCCTGTTGCTCTGTACAAAATCGTCTCCCGGCCTGGAAGAGAAATGCAAAAGGAAATCAAGAACAGTTCCTGCATCACAACTCAAAATGGAGGACTTGGTCTTGTGCACGCTTCTTGACGGCGTGAGTAACATTCTGCCCCTTCTTTCTGCAATACTAACCATTACTAGCCGTATTCACCGCTTCCTCACCTCCCTACTCCGTTCTCAGACACCTCTTACTGTTATCGTTCGCCGGACATCTCCCGCGGGATCACCACATCCCGCCAAATCCGCCATCAAAGGCGCAATTCAAGCACTAACCGTCATCGCGCTTACCTTGCTATTCGGCAGTATCTACGGCAGTACTCTATTCATGACCACTACATTCGCCATCGTACTTATTGTCACTATTGCCTTCTCCCGGATCCTTAGCATTGCTGCGCTGGTGCATCTCCAGAAAGTGGCACAGCTCGCGGTGATTGAATGTGCCAGTGACGCCGAGGTTCGAGGAGTGGCGAGACTGCTCGCGACTATGCCGGGTGTTGTCGTGTCCAAGAGGGGTGGGAAGCAGCGATACTCAGGCGGGTGGTGTTTGGATACACATATATACCGAAGGGAGGATGCATGGGTAAAGGCTGCTGCATACGGAGTTGTGACGACACTCACGGCAATGGTGCTTGTAGTTGTGTGTTTCGACATGACCGCATTTCCAATGGTATTTCAGCCAGAGGGTTCGATACCCCTATTAACGCTTACTATGTGGTGGGCGGGGCGGGGGACGTGGTTGCAGGATGAGGTAGTGGAGGAATCTGTTTACTGGTTTCACCTACTAATAGTAATTGAACAATCGACGGCTAACGAGCGGTCCTTTACAATCGTTGGACGCACTGAGTGAGTGTTTGTGACTTGCATCGATGGTGACTCGACAGAACAAAATTTAGTATCAAGCAAACACACCTTGAACCCCCGTCTCCTCTCCAAAGCTGAGGTATTAGTCTCCTGACCGTACCGCAAATGATATACCCTGGCGCCATTGCTTCCACAAGTTGAACCAAGCAACTGCGCATGAGTGAGCATCCATGACTTGACACGGCGTGCATGTGTGGAAGTCCAAATCGATTGATTCCAGAGTCCAATTGGCATCCTCTGTATCTACTCTCCATATGTTGCATCGATTTTCCCTCTCACCCTAGCCCCAGTTCCCGTGATGGAAAAAAAGCTAAATTAAGCAAAGCCGGCAAGAGCCGCACCTAATATCCACTTCTGCCGATCCTCAAAGATCCCTCCCTGCCTTCATCCTTCAACCACCACCATCCCACCCAACATCTCCACAATGCGGTTACTAGTAGGCGACGACGTCGGTCAGGCGAAGGGTATATATTACCCCCAACCTTCCTTTCGTCTTTTACTGACATGCAATAGTTATCGAGACTTCCAACGGAATCGACACCGCTATTCCTACCTCCGCACGGGCAACGACCACCTCCTTTTTTCCCCCTTCAAGAACGCGTCCAATACAGCATGCTCTCCCAGTGTGCTATCAAGGGCGCGACGGCCTTGTATTTCCGCCATAACCCTTCCCAACCATCACCCTAACTAATCCACGCCAAGGCCGCAGTTTTCTCAAAGGGCGGTTTGCTCCGAATATTCGATCCCGCCTCTTCCCCCAGCAGCCCTGACATTGCATTCTCGCATACACTCGATGTTGCTGCTACTACCGACACCATCGCGCTCGGTGCGTGCGGAAATACACTCTATGCCGCTACTGCAACTGGCCACGTCCTCTTCCTCGACCTCACGACAGGTTCCTACCAAACCGCCACCCTCCCCGGTCCCATCAGTGCTTTCGCTGCGTCAAGCCATCTTGCCGCCATAGCGACCGGCGGAGAAAACAAAGAAATTGAGATTTTCACAACAGCCGATGGCGCCTGGAACTCAGTCTGGAAGTCACGGAACGTAAAGCCAAACCACCTAAAGCTAGAGATTCCCGTCCACCCGTCGCAGATCCACTTCTTACCCTCAGTCGACGGAACATACCGCTTCATCGCGTCCTCGCATCATGGTCACATTCGCGTCTACGATACCGCCGTGTCTCGGAGACCCGTATTTTCCGCCGAGCCCTCCAAGACCGGGATCCAGGTGCTGCGTATTCACCCTTCATCCGAGATCCCGTCTGCTGAAGAGCCCCTGGTTGCTATCAAGGGAATAGAGGCAGATAAGGCACATCTCGCGAAGGATTTAAGAGCCGTGTACGCTAACTCCTCTGGATTGTTCTGTGTCTACTCGCTCCAGGAGCGCCGGGAAGTGGGGATTTTCAAAGGTCTTGAGGGGGCCATCAACGGTGTTGCTGTGGATGGACAGAATGGGCTGGTTGCAGGAGTGGGCTTTGGGAGATACGCAGCGGTTTACGATGCAGACACTAAAAGCCTAAAGAGCAGAGTGTATACCAAGACACAAGGATGTTGCATAGTGGTGTTGGATGGTGTGGATCCGGTAATAGAGGAGCCGGAGAGAGATAAGGAAGAGGATGTGTGGGATGATATGGAGGAGGTTAAGACTGCAGAGGCGGTCGATGAGACGGATCGATTGGTGAAAGTGCGGGTCAAGAGAAAAAAGGATGGTATGAGACAGGAGGGAGGAAAGAAACCGAGGATGTCGGAATAGGGGCCATTTTTGATGGAGTAAAAGGCGAATGTGGCGGGATTATGTATTTGTATGGTTTTATTTCTTGCGTGGGGACAGGTATTTGGTTACATACGGGGACGAAAAGTAGTTACTTTTGTTCATGCATAGTCCTAGTCTTAATCGTAAAATACCTTTTGTCTTGCAGACCGTTCCTGGAGTGCTTGGGGAGTCACCATCTGTTCTCAACTGATGAAAACCAGCAAAGAATCAGCTGCAGACAAGAACGATGTCCACACCCCTCACCAAAATGTCAACCTCAACATCTCAGTTTTCGTTCGCCCCAATCTCCTATCCTATGTGCCGTTGTAACCCAGCTCGCCAACTGATCCTCGTTCTCTTCCTCGTCTTTACTTGCCTCCCTAGTTGTCTAACCCCCCCACCGCACCTCTGAACGAGGCCTAATAAGCCGGGGGTCTCTTCATCCTCCTCAACGCCTCCTCGCCCCTTGCATGCCTTATAAACGCTGTCAATTTCCTTCTCTTGTGGCCATGTCCCAAGAAACAAGAAATCCGTTGTCGTCGTGCATGGATAAGTTTGAGCGTTGATTCGTTGGATGGATGTACAGTACTGTAGGAAAGATCATACCGCATCCCTGAGGTATATTCGAGGTCATGATAAATGACAAGAAGGAAATGTTGTGAGGTTTACTGCGGTGACAGAGGTCGTAAATATATCACAACTTTGTCGTGTATATACACTACAGGTTTCGTGGCAAGTTTCCACAGTATCATGATCAAAGTTGAGTATTTAGTACTGGTACATGGCGGGTGGTCACAATGGTAACAAACTTAGTCATTTGCTTCATCACCATCATCACTGGAGCGCCCACACGTACACACACACATGTATACAGACACTATTTTTGGCGCAAATGATTCTCCGTACAATTGTAAGAGGCAAAAGTGACTACCCCATGACTGTATCTCTATCTGCGGTGTATTCTCGCTACTCAACGTTCTTGGTGTTGCAACACCAAGATCAGACTCTCGCGATACTTTCTAGACTGATGCACGAGATATCACTCACAACTCACGATGTTTAGTAGTTTCATTACATCGCGGAAACGGTGTGGAGTTGGGAATACACGGCGTATTTGGAAATGCAGCCGAACTTTTAAGTCTTTCAGATGACGTTTTAAGTCTTCGGGCGGTAGTTGGTTATTTGGACATGCCGTAAAGATTTAGGTCTTTGGGACAAAAGTAGTCCTTTGGGCTGGCGACGGAGTAAATTGCCTTTCGTTCTTTGGACCTGCAGTGAAGTGGGATGTCTTTGGACCTTTGCGCGGCTGGAGATTTGGGCTACATGCGAGCGGTAAGTTTACCGGAGCTGAAGCCAATAACGCCGTGACACCCAGGCGAGGGTCCCTGGGATTACGAGGTTCTTTTAGTGAACGCAGCCGTGTTCATGCGCGCAAGCGCTAGTAGATGGTGACAGTATCATGCTTCGCATCGCAGGAACTTGGGACTCTCTAGCATATCCTAATTCTTCCAACTCCGCCATATTTTCGGGCGGAACACCGCAGTATGTAGTTCGCCATAAAGTCTTTGAGTAGACATACACATGCGCATATGCCACGACACTTGTACAGTATTGTTCCGCTAACGTGAGTTGCCATGTACTTATCCCTTACACTTGTTTGCTATAGCTGGGACAATTGGACTCGTCGACCTCTGAAGTCCATATGCATGCAATGCCACTCTCACTTGCACTTTTGCGACCAATTTCCCAAATTTAAGCACGTTTGCCATCAGGAAGGGAATAATTACCCCAAATCCTATTTTCAGCCAATATTTAAACTGAGAGTTACATCCACGCTGCTGAATGTTGGAGAGGAGGAATGAGATAAGATGGATGAGATTAGATTTATCGAGATTAGATACTAGTTTTGTACGGGGCGTACCTTAGGGGTTTGGCCACGATGGTAGGATCCCGGGAACTGCTTTCGTACCCATGACTTTTTTCTCTTCGAAGCTTCGCTCAAGCGCTCGCAAGCTGTCCGTCAGACGGCTGGTTTTCGACCGCACCCGGGAGCCCCAGAACAGTGAGAATACCGGTAGAATCGATCTCTTAGTTTCTCTAAGCGCCAGCATGGAAAAGGCCGCCTGACAGACTTCGGATATCGATAGCAGCAACCACCTTATCATCACAACAGCTGCGCAGCTGTGGCGCAGTTTCAAGCTGAAGTTGTGGCGATTTCGCAATTAACAAACCACCAAACGAGTTTCTTCCTATATTTCATCTCTGAGAGAGTATCTCTCGTATCGTGATCAGATAGAGCATTTCAAACCTAAATATATAGCCCCACCTTAGTTAGATATTTCCACAGCAGCAATTCCAAAAATATATAAAGTCTGTGCTAGTTAGACCTGAGGATGCTAGGCTCGTTCCCAGCCACCTCTTGGTGCGCCACTTTCTGACGAAAGCTGTCCACTCCCAAGAGAGGCTGGAACTTTTCGTGTTCCGAAAAGGGGGTTCGCTTATCGGAAGTGGTTAATAGTGCCCCGAGCTGCCTAATTCGGCAACTGTGGCTTCCGACGTTCTTGGCGTGGATACCTTGGCATCCATTCCTCCACACGTCAATCACGCGCCCTATCACGCGCTGTACTCCGCATTCCATCGATAACCCCTTCGCAAGTACCGGAATACATTATCGTATCCGAGACCTAGCTGTCATACCTCTGAAGGGTATCAAACTCGCAACTTCTGAGGCGTCAACTCAGAAGACGAAGAAGAGCAAGTCTGACAACTTTACCACGCACTATACGGTCGAGAATTGGAAAGTTTTCATTCCAAAGAGAGTCCTTGAAGCTGTTCTGGCATCGCAGGTTAGCAAGAATGGACATGATGAGGTGCTCACAAGTCCGACTGACGTGCGTCGTGCTAGTCTCCCAATGATTGGAAGCGAGGCGTTATGTACTTGATGATGATCATTTTCTTCAAGGTTAGAGGCTTGACATTGGCAAACATCAAGTCCTTCCAGTCCGTCACCATCCCACAGTCCTTACTCTCTCGCGTCACAGATCTCCGCAATTGGATTAGCTACGTGAATGGCCTACTCAAATCTAGACTTATTGAAACGCACCGGGCAATGGCCGAAGAGTTACTTAAGCGCTATCCCGACGACTTACGCGATGAAATATCTCAGAAAGCGGCGAACAATCGAAAGCAGCATCTTTCCATGCACGAGATTGCACCGTTTCAATCTAGCGACGATGTTTACGAATACTTGCGGTTGGAGACGAAGGATATATTCTTTTTGTGGGCGCCAATCCTGCACGATGTATCTCCCGAGTATCTTAGTATGCGTGACAGATCCTTGAATGGAGGCTTCCACTGGTTGGATAAACTGGAAGAGCAATCCTATATGATCATCGCGCGATTCGCATCCGGGGTATTGACGGTCATTCCAGGAGCCGAATACAGCGAACATGCGCGAGCAATCGACTTGCGCAGCACAAGTACCGCACATGAGGACTTACCATGGCCCCCGATGAAACTGATCGACTCCTGGTCGGATATTCCGCTGGAACTTGGTACTCTCATTGATGTCTGGCCTAGGCCAGGGGAGCCCGATGACTCTGCTTTTGAACCCCCTATGATAGCCATGTCAGATCCTGGTATTACGGACTACAGCATATCAGAAAATCGAGAGACGGAAGGCCAAGGCGTCTCTTTCACGACGATAGATGAGATGGATAAGGCGAGTACCATGGAGGACGAAGAGACGGTAGGCTTTATAAAGCAATTGTTAGGTGCCCATGACTTAGTTTCAGTGATAGGAGAAGATGGTCGTTTCACCTCCATCCCACTACTTGTATGGTAAAAGCGCTAACTGCTTACAGGCGAGGTCAAAGTGAGTCTGCAGTTCAGACCCGAGTACGTCACCGCTGAATCTAGTCGGTTGGCTCAAATGAATACTGCTGGACACGTAAGATACGTGTTGGAGTTATTGGAAATGGACAGAAAATCCTATCAGGTGTTACGGGGATACTTATGACTGAAGTACCGTCATAAGTATGGCCGTCTACTCTTCAGAAATCGTAGGTGTCCTGAAAATCGTTTTCGTCGTGCAAGAGCTCAGAGAAAGACTCTTCTTCGTCTTCGTCTTCAGACGAGGTAAGGTAATAGGCGGAAGGAAGTTCACCGGTGTAGAACCAGTAACAGTATTCGAAGGTGATGTCGTAGTGAGTAATGAACCCACGTGCGTACCAGAAGTCGTGAGGGGTAACTGCTCTTTCACAAAGGGCGTGTGCGTAAAGAACAATAGAGTCAAGGTCTTGAAAATGTAAAGACATGTATTCTTAAAGTAGAAAACTTAATAATATTTTAGATTCTTGTCCGCTGGTGTGTTCTGACTGTGGATTGCTGCTAGAGCTTGATGTTTTACTTTGCGGGTGCAAAGGTGGTTCTTTTATAGAGCGAGTTACTCGTGTACTCTCTCTGACTTTAGTGTTTGTATTAAGATAGCTATGGCCTCCGATCGTTAGGCTGATTACTCGATCTCGGTAGGTTGCGCTTCTTTTCCGTTTGACGTTCGGCACTTTCTAAAGTGCGAG
>MU122222.1:27319-75307 GCA_014904905.1 Wilcoxina mikolae CBS 423.85 | reverse complement strand
ATGGCTCTGGTGGGAAGGTCAAGACTATCCTTCTGATGACCTATGTGAATGAGGATGTACTTGCCGACCACACTTGCGTCCTCGAGGTATGGAAATGTGCTCATCGGAAGACTCCTGAAGATCCCTGGGTGTTTCCGGACCCACCTCCTGGTATTTCATTAGATAATATCAACCGCGAGCGCCAGATAGCCATTGACAACGCAAATTCAACGCAGTTGTTACTCGGATACCAAGAGGATCCCTTATATGCAAGTTTATCTATTCAACGCGTTTAGAAAAACCAACACTAACTCCTTGTTGGTCTATAGTGGATTCGGGAACATAAGCCACCGCTAGATACCTACTCCCACAGAAGCATCCCACTTCGTGCAAGCGATTGGTTCGGAGAGAGCCTTGACTTCCCACTTCTCTCCGGCGAGAGTTACGATCCAAACACCGAGTGTCATATTGATCTTAAGCTCTGGCACAATGCTGTTAAGGATGGGGTCAGTCAGAGCGTCATACGTGCCACTGCACTCGCAAACGTTGCTTTCCCGACTGACACCACTTCCCCTCCGCGCCCTGACCTCGGACGCACACCTAACGATCAAGGCGAGAGGTTGAGCAATTAACGATCAAGGTGAGAGTTTGAGCAATTAACGATCAAGGCGAGAGCTTGAGCAATTAACGATATCGATTTTCTGGGTCCGTGTTAAGCTTTCATTGGGTTTAGGCTTGAAATTATGGTTTCTCTGGATTTGGGAGGGGGTACACGGCATCTTTATTGATAGCAATGAATAATGAATGGTTTTCCTCATACTCGGGACCCCATATCGGTCTCCGATACAAGAAGTTACAGTATCGGAGAGAATCCGATAGCCCCTGCCCTCACGTGAACAAATTTAATCATAATACCGAAAATGGCATTACCCGATTAGGATATCCGATGGGTATAATTAGCGTCCGATTGGGATCGACTAAAACGATTAGTTCCAGACTCTCTCTGAGTCTTCAGCTCTGTGGCTGAGACGCTAAGAGAGTCTGGGCACGAGACAACTGAGGATGCCATGTTACTACCGCATAAGCCCCTGAAACGTCAAATCGGCAAACTAGGCTGATATGGCTGTAGGCCGAGGTATCTTAACACCCGACGGACAAGTGCCCTATGTAATGCATGGCCCACTTTTTCAAGTGGCAACTCTCAACAAAGTGGTAGCCAATGTACCAGTGGTTGTAGTCTATGCCCAACCCCATTTTCTTACTGGGAACGTTTGCAAACATGACAGCTCGTTAGGCTGTATCCTTCTGGCGTTGGCTCCCTAGGCCTAGAGTAGGTTACTGGGCTTGGGCTTTTACTTTGACAGTCGGTATTAGCCGAGTGGATGCCAGTATCCTGTATGAGTAGTTAAGGGCATGACGATTGGCTCATACAGAACGGGGGATGAAACTTCGAGATTTCCTGGGCGAGACGCTCTGCATAGTTTGGGTTTGGTCTGAGGCGCATAAGCCCCAGCCATGTATCTTTGGTCCGTATTGCTGTTAATAGTTACTTCAAAAGTGCACATGCATGCTGTTTATGCACTAACCCAGTAACAAGTTACTCTATATTTCCCTACAAATTTCAAAATAACATCGATTTACAATTAGCCAGTTGTACCTGTACAAATGACCATATTAAAGGCTCTCGACCGTCCAGCTGAAAATTATATACCTACTTGATGTCGCAAACCATAATTATTGGCCCACCATCTGGGTGATCAAGAACAGACGGTCACTAAAATGCCTCCCCCGCCTGGTGCCGGCAATCAGGTCACTTTTACGTCATGTACACAGTACAAGAACACTATATTCATATTACTCACAATGGAATATAGCCACAGTTCGGGATGGCCCCTAAGGCGGCGAAAAATCTCTACCGTCTCCGCCAAACCGATTTCAAAGGCTCTGAACAACTACATTAATACCCACTAAAGGTAAACCTCATCACCGAGAACCATCCCCTCAGAGTGCTGATGAGATATAGCCGATACACGATGGGCGCCATGGAAACCATTCACCTTATCCGTACCTTTTTTGAGTGGGTTTCTGTGCGTCAATATAGCGCTCATCCTCGCAGTTAAGCTGCTATGTCAAAAAAGTCAACGAGAAAATGGGGTTTACTTTTGGCAGGATGATAGCGGACATCAGTCAACATATGCTGCCGTACTCTACACTTACCTTCCTACTACAATCATGGTTGTCTATGGTCTGCTATGGGCTACAATAGATCTTAATGTCAAAAGGTTGGAACCGTTTTTCCAATTATCAAGACCGAATGCCGTAGATGCCCGGAATTCACTACTTTTGGAATACCCCTTCGAGTACCTAGCATTGGTGCCACTTCAGGCATTGCAGCGGAAGTAAGTGATAAACACCCACAAGATTAAGATTACAAACTGAGATATACTTTACAATAGACATTGGGCAGTGTTTTTCTCCGGAACAGCGTTGGTAATAATATTCTGGGTCCTCACGCAGTTACAGAGTGCTGTATTCACAACGTACCAAATAACCAGGATCTCGCCTGCAATCTTTACACCATCGAAGATCCTGGGGAACTCAACTTATCAAAAGAAAACGTTGGGCGACGACTTGTTTGCTGCAGCATACGGTGCAGCTTGGTTGGGAATGAATCCTGCCCCGTTCACCACAAAATCAGAAGCATTTGTTCCTTTCAATATCCAACAACCCAGCTCTAAAATTTCCACTACTGAAATATGGTCATCTAATACAGATGTTTATTCGTCCGAGTTGGTCTGTAAGGAAGGGAAATCGGCAGGAGTCGGCATTGCACGTGCATGGCTGAACCACACTGCTGCAGATGTCTACCGAAACGGTACAGGTGTAGTGAGCGGCTCCGGATGTTATCACAACATCTCCTTTAATCATGATTCGAATTCGTATTATATGGTCAATGGCCAGGTATTGAACGCATTTCCAACTGGATTGATCAACTGTGTGACAGACTACGAACAAGGCGGCGATTGTTCTGATGTGGACCTGATACTCCTATGGGCGAATGATTTAAAACCAGGGAATACCGATGTTCAGAACACTCATTACAATGCAACTTCACTATTTTGCAAGATGGAGTACAGAAAAAGCTCCACACGAGTCACAATAGATCCATCAACGAAGGAAGTTGTACCACCTACTAACTTTACTGGCGATTGGACACCCTTAAATAATGATACCTTCGACAGAACTTCCTTTTTTGACATGATTCAAAACCTCCAGAACATGGATCCGAGCTTCGTCATCAAGAACCCGTCGGTCCTCCGCTCGTCTCTCTGCCCTCACGTGTATTAGATACGCCTCTCGAGCCATCATTCATGGCCATTGCCATGAATATTACTGGCGGGGACTTTAAGTTTGACGACTACACTGATACTACGGCTTTGTTTAATCTCTTTAGCGGTGCACATGCACTTTTATTTGCCATAGCAGTGTCGCAGTCGATGCACTCGCCGGACGGCTTCCAGGCACCTAACGTAACCAGAGAGCGCCATATCATCGGACAAGCTGTAATTGTAGTGCCAGCATTGGCTCGTATTCTGGAAGGATTTTTCGCTGTAGTCACTGTGCTGTGCTGTCTTCTCATTACCAATGCACGCAGAAGCAGTCACCTCCACAGCGATCCAGATTCTATTGCGGTTAAGATGGCACTTGTTTCTGAGAGCACCCGCCTTTTGAGCGATTTCGATGGGCTGGATCGATGTCAAGAAATCGAAAAGCATCTTCCTCCGAATACTCAATATCGTTTGGGCGAGTGGCGTGATAGCGGGCCATACTATCGGCTTGATCGTGATGGGATCATAAGTATCTATGCCCACCGTCATCCTAATTCTTCGCTAATAATGAGTGGAAAGATACTAAAACGCCCCAAAATCTGCCACCCCCGAAATACACCAGACCTGTCGAACTCCGCCAATACGCCGACGCAGCATTTTTGATATTCCTCACAACTTTATTAGTGCTGTTTGCCTTCCTTTATCACTCTGCACAAACTAAATATACTTATTGGAGGCGTGTGTAGACATGGCTAGATACTGACCACCTACTGTGTGCATGCAGGGCTTCCAACACTTGTTAGCAACCCGATTGGGTTCTCAATCATATTCTCCTACGCTCCCACTATTGCAGCAACATTCATTGAACCATTCTGGACTTTAATCACCCGGAACCTCTGCGTATACCAGCCATGGACAATGCTGAACCAAGGCAGTGCTTCTCCAGAATCTCTCACGTTAAAGTACACATCAATCCCCCCAGTACTCGTATTTCCCCGAGCAATACGGGCCAAACATTTCTTTCTCGCATCAGTCGCACTTGTGGCTCTAATGGCAAACTCCCTCACAATCGCCCTTAGCAGTTTATTTAAACCGGATATTCGACAATTCTCCTCGCCGCACAACTACACCCAACCTTTGGCGCCCCGCATCACCGGGTTACCTTCTTTTATCAACGCCGAGCGCTTCTACAACCTTGGGTATCATTTTCTCCCATTCGAATCCAGCTCTCAAAACGGAACTGCCAGCACCCGTGGGTTCGGAACTGTTTTAAACTGCCACTCCTTAGACGACCCAGTATTGCAGGTCCAATCAAACACAGCCCGGCCAAATTCAACAATGCCAGTTTACTCCTGCTTCCATACAACAAATCTAAACTTTACACTGCCAGCATGGAACGACCGAAAAGCACGGCGTTGCGGGCGAAAAATCAATAAAGGTTTTTCAGAGATAGAAGCTAGGGCACCCAACGAAAACCGGTGTACATAGTGGAATGAACCCGAGAACATTGTATTAGGCCAGGGAGAGCCCGCGACAGCAGAATTCTCTACCCGCTTTGATTATAAATTTACTGACGTTTTTGTGGATGGTTTCGGGAGCCCATTCAGTAACACTACCAACGAGATATGCCATGGCGTCTTCACCATGGGGTGGGCTCGGGCAAATTTTGTCGCAGTTAACACTACCGTGGAATTTTTGTCAGCTACAACAATCCCTACAACTTGGATTGAGTGGGATATGACTCCCGGAAGCTTCAAGTCTATCGAATTTGTGTGTCAACAATCGTTTACTACGGCGATGTTGACGTCACTGTTGACGATAATGGTCGGGTTCAAAAATACCATCGCACATCAAAACTTGAGACGGATATTCAGCCATACCTACAGCTAAATAGTACATATCGGGGTACATATCAGGGTATCGATGTTTTCACCAGTTTTATGTACGAGATAACTCAGATGCAATTCCCTTCGGAGGAACGGTTTGAGATAAACAATAACAAAACCGATTACTATATAGAACGATCCTATCTACTAGGCCTATTGGACAAACTATCAGGGACCGACTCCTTCTCCAACTCCAATGCTCAGCTTCCAGATTTTACCACTGCAGCGGAAAATCTGGAAAAAACATACAAGTTGTTATTCGCTGTAACCCTCGAACTGTATGCGAAGACAATATTTGCACCGAATGTCAATGGGTCATGGGCAACCATCACGGGATTTCAGCTTCGGGACGAGCGACGTGTGGTTCTTGATCGAAATATGTTTATACTTACCATGGTGGTCTTGAGCTGCAACATTATCATCGGATTTGTTTTGTATTTTCGTCGACCACCGAAGTTCCTTCCCCGACTACCGACTACATTGGCTAGTGAAATTGAACTCTTTTATGGAAGCCAGGCTTTGGAGGATTTAAGGGGGACCGAGAGGGTGAGTACTGCTGCACGGAAGATTCATCTCGCAAATAATGGCCAAAGGTATGGCTATGGATGGTATGTTGGAAAGGATGGAAAGCTGAGAAAAGGTGTTGAGACAAACTCTCCTACTGAAAGATGGTGGATAGGAGGTTGGTCCAAGGCTCTATTTGATGAGCATTGACCAAGCTTGGGAGGTATCTTTCTTTTATCGAGAATCTAATATCAAGAATTCGGGTTACGTGTAAATATCACCAGATCTTCGAAAAATGTACATGATTGCTTGATTCTTCATTGCAGTACATGTCCAATCTCAACGACCGACTTTCATCCACTCTCCCTTCCCTTATTAATGCAGTACAATATCAACGAAAAGAGACAAATACAGAAAGACAATCAGCAATCTCAAAACAGAAAACCAGAACACGCTCCAAGATAAAACCTTACGCAGTAACCACTTCCATCCTTCCGGATCCGTCACTTCCCCTCAAGAAACCTCATGCAATCACCATTCCCACCATCCAATCACTTCCTCCTTCAAGCAACCTCAATCTTCCTTCCCGTCCTCTTCTCGAGCTTCGGCACCACAACCTTCAAAATTCCATTATCCAAACTCGCCTTGACTCTATCCACATCGACTTGTGTGGGGAAACTGAAGCTGCGCGAAAACTCTCCAACAGATCTCTCCGAAACCCAAAACTTTGGTACCTTCTGTTTCTTTTCCTCTTTTTCCTCCTCCTTCTTTCCCTCAATCTTCTTCTGCTCCTCTCCCGCTTCGATCGATTTGATATTTCCTTGCTCATCACTCCATCCCTTCACAGACCTCTCGATTTTTCCGTGTATAAGAATCGTTCTATCGTCCGTGAATTCGATCGAGACATTTTTCTTGTCGGAAAGACCCGGGAGCTCGCCTTCGAGAACGTACTCGTGCTCCGTCTCGTGGACATCGAAGTTTGGAGAGAATGCACGACGGCCAGAGGGCGAGGAAGTGGTTGATGGCATGGTCTCAAAAGCATCCAACATTCGAAGTATGTCGGTGGGGAAGGAGGAGTAGCTGGTAGAAACGGTGGATTCGGGGTAATGGAATCGCGGGAAGAAAGGCATTTCGATTGTTTTGTTAGGAACGAGGTTGTGAAAATTGTGAGCAAAAGCTGTGTATGATAAAGTTGTGTGAGAGTTGTGAGAGTTTTGAGAGTTTTATACGTGTATAACGGGTGTTGTTTGTAATGTTATGGAAGGGATAGAGGATGAGATGTAGAGGGGGTATTTATCTTTGGATGTAAGGTGAAAGTGGTGTGGTGCAGTCGTCATACGGGCCGTCACTCGCAGAAACGCCAAGAGTGTGGGTTAGGGTTCTAGAATGTTCCAGGAAGCTCTCGTTGCAACGCAACTCACCCCATGATGTTCAACTGTACCAAGTCCGTACCTACAAGAGACGGCACACGAAGATTCTACAAGCTTTTACCGCAGATCGAAGATCACGATCTATACCGGCTGCAGGGTTTGAAAGGCCTAGGCCTTCCATATCTTCATGAATTCACCCAATGCGCCTTTCTTTGAACTTCCGTCGACGACATGTTGACGACACCTTGCATCGTATCATACGACTACAGACCACCTTCAATACGACTACAGACCACCTTCAATACGATTATAGAAACACGATCGTAGGCCACCTTGAATACGACTATAGACCACCTAAACATATATCATTCGATTATAGACAACCTTGAGGGATCGCTGGCTTCACGAGATATCACGCTGTCTCTCAACAACATCCGATTGAGCGTTAGGATCTAGGCGGGACAGAAATTTCAGCGAGTCGGTACCATAAGTAGCTATAAAGATAATAGACCACCTAAACATATATCATTCGATTATAGACAACCTTGAGGGATCGCTGGCTTCACGAGATATCACGCTGTCTCTCAACAACATCCGATTGAGCGTTAGGATCTAGGCGGGACAGAAATTTCAGCGAGTCGGTACCATAAGTAGCTATAAAGATAAACTTGATGGAAATGCTTTGAAACAGATCCTTCGGTGGAACACAGGGGTTGGGCATTGGATCTGGTCATTTCTGGCTATGTACGTACGCGTTCGAACGTTCTTATGCAGTGCGGTATATATCAATACACATTAAATTTCAGACATGTCAGAATGTCACTCATGAAAGCAGCATGTGATTCTCTCCTTGAATCGCTTGAGTACCTAAGTAGATACATACCTACGAGGGAGGTATATAGCACAAGTTCCTCATGTTATCCAGTACATAAAACATCTCGGGCTAGGTATGATCCTCGGTCACACAAATCAACTCGTCCAGGGTCCCAATATAATTAATATTCCCACGAACTATTGAGAGGCAATTTAAGGTACGGTGACTGTGAATCCTCGGTAATGGAAAGGGACATCCGGAACAGAGCTAATGTGAAGACGAGAAGAACAAATTACTCTGCCAGGGCGCTCATACGGTGCGATGTGATTCTCACGAGGGAGGAAAACATGAGGGGATCGGGCTGGAAGACGTAACTATCCCGAAGATATGGCTACTGAAGGAGAAGCCGCAAGCAGGAAACAAAGCAAAAGATATCTGGCAGGTTTGTTGCAAGAAGCAAAAATTAGGGGGTGTAGATATTTATACTTACTTAGCTCAGTGCGTATACTTATCTGACAAGTCTAGTCTGGCCAATTGAGCAGGAGCAGCATTGAAAAATTCCGAACACGGAGATGAATTTATTCTTTATGTTCTCGGTCACCCAAATCCATTCGCCCTGTCCCCAGTAGAACGCTTGAGAGGTAAATAACAAATCTAATAATGAATTACGGCGACAATCCATCAGGGGGCCTTGAAATCCACAAAATGCGGGCATGAATGGGAAGGAACATCTGGAATATAACCCACAAGAAGTCTTACCCGATGAGGAGTACAAATCGATAACCCTCCAGAGTATCCATAGAGCACGCGGACATGAAAAGATAAATTGAGAAACTAGGGGCGCAGGACAGGAGCAAAGCGTGGGAATTCGCAAAACAGGATTTATGGAGAATAGGCTAGTGATACGTACTTTCGGTCTGTTTACGGTGAGTTAAGGAGAGGCTATCGGCTGCATCGCTATCACTCGCCGATTTGGTTGGGTGAGGGGATACAAATTTTTCGAGGAATAACCAGCCATCTACCAGCCATCTACCGCGGCAATGAAGAACCGAAATGACGAGCCACAGAAGTACACCCAATAGCATTGACCAAATACAAGGCGGAAACCGGCCAAATTCAAGTCTTTGAAAGTGCATGTGCTGCTATTCACCAGCCACACAATATTGTGCCTACCTATCGAGCTATGTCAAGCTCATCTCAACAAATGCATGATCAACAACCGCATGTTCAATTCAGTAGGCATTCCGGTTTTCGATAATGGGACCGAGCTCTCAACGAAATTATGTGCTCGGTAATATCCTCGTACCTCAAAACCTCATGAAAAGGAATTGAGTCCAATGATTCGTCACAGGCCGTTGCCAATTACGGTTATTCCCGAAAGGATAATTCAATTGTTTACAGTACCTTCGGTTGGCTATTATCAATTTAAATCTCCACTGCGGCGTGATATATATTGATATTTAGATAGCCATATGATTCTCAACCTATAGCTGCTTTCAAAGGCACTTATGTGAAGAAGACAATCGATCGAATTGGTTTTAGGGTTCGATTGAAGAAAATGATGAGGTTGGCGAAAATCTGGCCTAAATCTAGGCAAGCGGATCATCCGATTGGTCAAATGGGAACAAATTCTCTAACTATTCGACCAGCCTAACTAGAGAATCGAAACTCTCTGATATTTTGACTTTAGCTCGTCGTAGTTGAAGTTCGTCGTACTCCAATTCACTGGGTTGTCGCACTACGACCTTTTGGCGCCTGGATCTGCAGGGGGCCAGGTTGGTGCAAAACACATCGTTAAGGTAGACATTTTCCCGGATGACGAAATATTCCACTGAGTTTGTCCAGAAGGCAGGCACGAATGTCAGACTTCAGGTTTCCTCCGACGGCCTATTTTGAGCCTTCTTTCTTTACTTACCTTACCTATGTGGCCAGGCCTTGCCCTACGTATACTTGCATGTACGTACATGTTTTTTCAGCCGCCCGCAACTGAACACCATCGCCGAGCCGACGATTCCGTAACGCCACTGCATCACCATGCAGTTGGAGAGAACCAACTGTGATTTGCCAGCCTGACGTCAGGACTGGGTGGGAAAATGAATCTTGGCTGTCGTCCAGTAAAGCAGTTCCAGCTCGGCGCTCGGCTAGATGCCGCTGGGAGGTGTTTGGTCGAATCTTACAACCCAAGCTTCGCCCGCCAATCCTTCTGTCCCCATCATGCCACATGGAAATCACCCTCCAAGATTTTGCGATACCCACCTAGGTAGGCCATCGGTATCAAAATCTGTGCCTAGTTTTGCTTTTTCGAAGCGTGCACGAGATTTTGACCAGGATGCCCAGTGGAACCTTGCAGTTGCGATCGCATTGCGGCTTGGTCAAGCCTTATTGTGCGATTCAGGTGCATGTTCCCAGCATCCCTTCCATTGGTTCCGATTGTTCAAATCGAGGCGTCAATCTATATGTTCATACCAGACCGTCATCATCGTCTGGGGATTTACTTGCGTTTTGGGGCAGTTCCGACTGGAATGGGGATTGGACTTCACGTTCACTGAGCGACGATGAATCGTGGTTAGCCGCAATGGCAATGTAGTTACACACGAGCTGCTGAGTTGAAGAGGGAAAAGGAGAATTTTCAGTAAGCGCACGGAAACACACTAGTCACGACTTACCGGGATTAACTCCTGAAGGCTTGTGCTCGCAGCTGTCATACAGGGATTGGTTGGATGGATACGGTTGCAAGGAACATACGGCCGCGAATGCTTGGTGATTTCGTTCACAGGCGTTGTATGGTTCGGCGGCTATCCTTGCATTTTGACCGTTACAGCTCGGCATTTCCTGGGGGAATTTGGCCAACCACATTGGTTGGGCATTTCTTGACTCTACGCATCTCACTTTCTTTGTTCAGAGGGGGCTGTGACACCACCGAGTACCTGCATGTTCAGCCCCTCGTCGGCGGTTTGTTGCCACCAGTCCTACTGGCTGCAGAATCCACTACCATCTAGGAGGTAGCTAAGATACGGCAAGTTGCTTCTGCTGGATCTACTTCTTTTCTCCTGTTATAAAGAGGGTGATGAACCCCTCACGAGAATTTCTTTCCTCACCCTTCACGGTACACACTCTCTTGCAATCACCTTAGATAGGTTTACACTTTCTTTGACTTTACACGCCAGCGGCACTGTTCTTTGGAAATTATTCTGTGAATAATTCCTATCCCGTCTTTCTCGAAACTGTTAAACATCGATCTTCCTCATAGCCAATATTGTAAGTTTTCCGCAGGAGCCACGATAACATGGACCATCATACTTGCAGGATTGAAAACTAAACATTCCTTTCAGTATATCGATTTCGAAGACGTACCGGTTTACGCTCTCTAAACTAAACCACAAACGCAAAAGCCTACAAAAGTCTGCAAAAGTTTCAAATACAGCAGCCCACGATGCAGTTCACTCTAGCTACCGTCGCCGCTTTTGCCGCCTTCATTACCTCTGCCACATCTCACCTAATTATGGCGGATCCTCCTCAGTGGGCCGTCCCTGGCGAGTCTCAAGCTCCCCTCGATCCCAGCGGTTCAGATTTCCCTTGCCAGAATGGCAGACCCGACCCTACCGCCTCCCGCTCCTATACTCCTGGCAGCCAAGCTCTTCTCCAAATCCAGGGAACTGCAGTTCACGGTGGTGGATCTGCCCAGATGCTCATCACTTACGACTTCCCTCCTACTGCCAACAGCGTCTGGCGGGTCATGCAATCCTTCGAGGGTGATCACCCCATCAAATCCAAAGGAAACATGCAAGACCAGGACCCCAGAATCGCACCTTCCGCCAGCTACATGCTCCCACCAATCACATGGAACGTTCCTTCTGGCTTGCCCGCCGGAAGAGCCGTTGTTGCTTGGTCGTGGTTCAACCGCATGGGTAACAGGGAAATGTATATGAAGTGTGCCACCGTCCAGATCAACGGCGCAAAGTCTTCTGCCAGTAACCTGAACGAAGATCCTGGTGTCAAAGCTCTCCCCACTCTTTTCCGCGCCAACAGTGGAAACGGCTGCGCAGTTCCCGAGAATGTCGATGCTATTGCGTTCAAGAACCCTGGTCCCAACCCAAAGATTGTTTCGGGTTACACTCGCACTACTATTGCCTGCGATAACTCTCAACCCGGTAGTGGTTCGGGTGCCTCCTCTGGAACTGGCACTGGCACCGGATCTCCCAGCGCTCCTTCACCCACCACTACCAAATATCCTTCCGGCGGACAGCAAGAATCAGGCTCCGGCGACGGTAAGGAGCTCCCCAGCAAGCCTACCACTCCCAGCAAGCCCAGCCCCATCGCCTCCAAGCCTGTCACCAAGCAACCCGTCACCAAGCAGCCCGTTACTAAGCAACCTGCAACTGAGGCCCCATCCAACGGTTCCGGCTGCCCAGAAGGCAAAGTTTACTGCAATAGCGACAACACTTGGTCAATGTGCGGATCTGGCTACATCCAGAAGATGGGACCGGTCCCTTCGGGAATGAAGTGCACCAACGGCCAGTTCTCGGCTGCCAAGGTTAGGAGGGCTGTTCGTTTTTCACCCGAGCATATACGTCGTCGCCATTAAACTCCTTCGTTGAAGTGTACATGGGGGTGGTTTTTTTAAGGGTGTTTTTTGTATATATATTTATCATGGGTGGGTGTTGTGTGTTGGTGTTTTTGTAGCATTGCACTTTTTTTTTATTGGATATTTGGGATCTTGGGTATACAATGTAGTACTTGTGGATTTGGATGGATTGGATGGCGCTGCTCCTACGGGTCTGGAAAGGGAAAAACTGAAAAACTGCTTGTCTACTCCAAAAATCAAAGCTGTGAAGTTTTCACACTTTAAAAAAAAAAAAGACCCCCAAAAAGTTGCACTTTGCATTAATATTGATCTACCCCGCCAGTTTCTTCAGACGAAATTATTTTGTAGATCCCTAGCCCCTCCTTGACCTCGGTGCATTTTTTTTGTTCAGTTATGCACTTACCGAAGCCGCCACTATTAGGTCGAAACGCGGGGTGGTTTCAGGCGGCCGGGTGAGATAAAAGGGGAAAGGAAAAGGAAACTTTGACCTCGTGCCCAAGCGTCTTTCTGTGTAACCGAACCGAACCACCATCAATAGCCGGCTCTCCGGCGGAATCATCAGCCCACATCATCATCTTCAACGGAAAGTCCGAACGTAGGGCACTCGTACCTTAAATGTACGTACGCTCGGTGAATGACCATCCCGCAAGGGCCGCCACCCAGGATGATTCTCAGTTGAAAAAGCTAACTACCGAGTTACCATGGCCCAGAGTCGAAGCGGCGAAAACAACCGTGATGAAATCTCAGCGGGACAGATTTAAGTGTTTTAGTAGCAGTTTTTTTCAACACTCGGGGTGTGAATAAGATCTCTGTGCGTGCGTGGCTGAGACTTGCGGATCCACGTCAGATTTGAACAAGTTTCAGCCACTTGCATGTTCTGACTGAAATCTCAGCCCGATTATTGATATCAAAACCTCAGTGTCACCCAGACGCCTGAGATATGATCCCACCGAAACATGCCTTTGCGCCATCAAACCTCCTTTAGAAATATACGAAGCTGAATGGAGTCTGTAATGTGTACAGTATCTACTCGACTCCAAGGAACTGTATACCTGTGGCGAAGTCACTCTCATACACTTTAGTACAGCATCCTATTATTAGCTAGCTATACGGGTTGATATGGTATCCCAATTTTGTTCTCTGAAGCCGTTTCTCTGAGCGCCAGCGCGCGATTCAGCCGCAGTCCAGAACGCTTGCGGTCTTAATGGGCTCATATATTCGTACTCCCAAAGATAAATATTGATAAATATATGTCATGAGATGCGCCGATGGGGTGAATTTCTAACTTGCATGTGTTTTCTATAGCTTCTATCGATCCTTCAACCTGTCAGACCCTAGCAAAGATCCCTTCTCACCGATAACCTCTGAGACTGAAGAGGTTTCGAACCTATTCCCCGATATCCCCATCCTTCGCTCGTTTGCGGTGAGAGATAATCGATGTGCACGGACAATCCCACGTTATTTCTGTCGTACCCGAATATCTACCTTTAGAACTCGGGTATGCAGGGTTTATTGATTCCATGGGGAAATGTTTTAGAGTGCCACGAAGTTTGATCTTCTCAGCCATTGTTCTCTCACACACGATTAGCCGCATTCACACACGTTATTTCTATTGTACCCAAATATCTATGTACCTCGGAAATGAGGATGCAATGGGGAAGCGTTTAAGAGAGCGCCGCAAAGTCTAGTTTCTTCAGCCACTTTTCTAACGATTATAGCCACATCCAGATCGAACGCTAAAAGACTTCCTCCCCGGGATTTCATTGGCCATACCCGAGTACCGGAGTGCCTATGTTGAACGAATTAAGCGACCACGATATTCATCCACTCGGTAACTGTGGGACAGTGATGTGGGGTACACCGCGTACCGATCTTCCGGGCGAGTAGCATCACTCATGACTGGCCAAGTCAAGTCTCACGACGTGGCTGAGCATGAACGGCGTCCTGCATCTCCACCACGATCGCAAAACGAAACCGTTATATTAATTACGGCTGGCGTCAACCTGGAGAATGTAAAACGTCAAGCAGGTCCGGGGCCAGATAGACGGACGGGTATTGCTATAGCTATAGATACGTCGATACGTGTACGTGTGAGACGAGAAGGAGTAACAGTAGCATTGAAGTTCCCTGAGCACAGAAAACTGGGGTCAGTTTACAAGTTCAGGGTTTGCGTGCCGGTTTGCCGAAGAGTAATACTTCTTGTATCACTTGTTGGGAGGATTGAGGCCTGGGATTCATCACAGTAAACGACTTCATCAAACGAGTGCTAGCATATGATCCGAACCCCCGCAAACACAAAATGCAGTGATTAGCAGACCATATCAGGAAGCAACTACCCAAGCAAGTAGCCAGAATCATCGCTATGAGTGGTGTTAAACACATACATGAGAATCTAGATCTCTCTACCTAAGTTAGAATCGATATCGGCTACCGACTTCCAACCAACTCCAACACATTCCTGGGCGCTTGTTTCCAGACTTAGTCCGCAATGCAACTCCAACCAACCAACCACATGGTGAGATGCATATATAAGAAGCATAACTTTGCTTCCTTTGGAAGGTACCTATATAGCCTCCGTTTATTGATGTATGATGAACGCCGACCGGTGGCTACATCGGCCTCCTCCGCCCGCCTGACATCCGCCCAAGACTTCCAGACTTTACCGCGCAAGCGCCTATCTTACGCATAGGCGGCGGACGTACTGGAATTGAATGTGGTGATAGTTATTCGTCTAAACATCTGTACACTAGGAAGGGGTTGAGAAATTTAAGTACGGTCGAGTATTAACTAACGTTTAACGAGGGAGAGACTTGTTTCACTCGATGAATAACTAATTCTCGATAGGAATCCTGGAAGTGCATCTAGGCACCTGCGACTCCAAGCTCAATCCATTCGACCAAAGTTAACCCGACAAGGGACCGCGTTTGCACTGCTTCCTAGACCCTCCAATGAGCTGGTCCGTGCCCGGGATGACAACACACGCATGATCCGCGGCACTGATATTGGGCACTACATTCTTTGTCTGAAAGTAACTATGGTGCAGCGAATCTGCTTGCGGGAACTCTTTGCTGTTTCCCCTATGTTTTACTTAATTTGTGGTTGCGAGCTATCGAAGATTGTGGGTTTCCACAGGGATAGTAGTTACCAGGGCGGGTTTTTTTTGGATATGAGCAGCTGGATGGGTCTTACTGCGTTTATTAGACACGAATACACTCCCAAAAATATCACTTCGAGTGTGATCATAGGATGTCACTCGAGGCCATCCTGACAATGTATTTCTGTTCTCCGGTAAGACATCTTCTACTGTGCTTGTGAATGTCTTTCCGGATTGAATCACTTCAGCGGGATTAGGAAACTTCTTCAAAGGGAGAATAAACTGCAAAGAAGCATGTACATACACACGTCATAGAATTGAACATTGCAAACAAAAAAGGAAAGATCACAACCCCATCCTGCTGTGCTACATTCGACACTCAATCCTTCAAAAGCACCAATTCGTCATGTTTTTCTTCTACCTCCTCATCCTCATCCTCATCCTCGCCATCATCCTCATCCTCACACACCGCCACCCCACCATGTCTAACCAAAACATCATCGACTACCCCGACGGCACCTTCGTCCTCCGCGACGCTCCCCCCAATTCTTCCTCCCCCGACCTTCCCGGCATGTTCGTCGTCCCCGCCAACGGTCCCAACGACATGACCCCGCCGCAGCCGACTCAGTTCCTCAAGTCGCTCCCGGCCGCCCAGGCGAAATGGCTCGTTCAAGTGCAGCCTCCCCCACCTCCTCCCCCGCAGTTCTCGCTGCAGAAGTGGCAGGCGGCACAGGTTAGCGTCAAGCAGCAGCCCGCGGCAGTTCAGATCCCGGCTTGGGCGTTTAGTCCCCCGCCTGCTACTTGGGACGAGCGTACCGCTACCGTCTACACCGACAAGAAACCAGAATGGAGGATCCTCCCTTCTGGCTCTGGCACTGCTTCTCCGCCAGCGCAGGGGAATGGATCTAGGGTGGTGTGGAAGTTTGGATAGGCACGCCACAGATGGCTACTGATGCGCTTTAGTTTACCGAAGCCTTTACGAATTGCAAGTCTATGGGTACGGTGGTTTCCGGTTTTTTTCTTTCTTGGGTTACGGCTTTCTCTTGGGTTTTCTTGGGTTTCATGATGCACTGCGGGAGATATATGGGAGTACCAAGTAGCCTTCGCTCCTTACTTTATATAAGGGCAGTTGGCAGACGGAAATATATCACCCGCTAGTTGTGTCGGCTTTCGAATCATGTTCTGTTTCTGTTTTCTTTTTCTCTTGGGTTTCTTGGGTTGCGATAATGCACTGGTTGGGGGATATGTGGGAGTACTAGGTAGCCTTCGCCCCTCCTCACTTTCTTTTGAGTGAGGGCAGTTGGCAGACGGAAATATATCGCCCGCTGATTGTAGTTCTTGTTTGTTTCTTTGTTCGTGATGTGGTGATGTAATTGTGCTTGTTCGACTTTCTATCGCTTGACGATACCGCAGGCGGTTAATGGTGATACATGCCCTCTATCACCGCGCCTGTTCTTAGTTAGTCTCGCGGCTACCACAAACTAACTAATCCCACGTACGCGCTCCCAAATTGAATCCCCGCTATCGATATTGTGGTTTACCCCGCAAGTGTCAACCCCGGTATCCTGGACAATGGAGATAAGGCAATTGTGGGGACGTGGCTGGGGTTGATGAATCCGATTACCAGCCCTATTGATCATGCGCCTACTAGTAGGGGATGTCGGCGCCTATGTACGCACAAGGTTGTGCGAAACGCGTTAATGAGTTGTTGGGTCGTGTGTTATACTAACGATTGATTTGTTGGATATATATGGTCATTGGTCAAAGGGATTGTTGTTGGTTTCGTTCTCTGCAGTGACGCTGGCTTTGATAGACACAGGCCTAGGGGTTTGTACTTTCAGCTGCAACTCTGAGGACTACTTCTGAGGATTTGTAACTAAGTTGCGAGGAAGTACTCGCCATTTATCCAGGTGTGGATGGTTTAAAATGGATGATAGCGAATACATTGCGCTCTCTCTCGGCACCTGTTCATCCGGGTGTGTTATGAAATGCAAAGGTATGTTAGGAGGTGTTTATCTGGTCTTCCTCGTAACTTACCATACCAGAACCAACTACAAGTTGAATATACAAATGCATATCATCGGAGCTGCTACAATTGTGTATTCCTCATCTGGTGAGATATGATGATCAAAGGGTAATTATAAGTTAAGTGAGACCTTTGGTTCGAGTCGAGAGATTATAAATCTGTATTTCCATGTGTGCGTATGGCAAGGATGTAATCACGAAAGTGAATCGAGGACTGTAGGCTTGATGGGTGGCACTTATATGCGCAAATCCCGGGGAAAATTAAAGTCAATTGCAAGATGAACGGTATATATAAAACAATCAGGTTGAAAGAAACTGAAGCACCCGTACAATAAATCCACCATCCCTCTCAAAAACAAGAAGGCCATCGGTCCACCACCAGTTTCACATGCCCCATGAAGACATAGAGACAAAGGAGTCGGCTAATAATGAATGCTTTCACGCCGGATGAAACATGTCTTATTACTCGTTATTCCGGAGTCTCTACTTAAGTATATTAACCCACATTACATAGTTTCAACGTTTGAGGTCAATCGGCATTGATACAATGCGTTCGTTTGTTTTGTCGCGTCCGGAGGTTTAAGACTAAGTCTTGTGCCTGCAATGAGTTGGTCAGAACCAACCATCCCATAGAATCCTCAATGGCCCGCCGAAGTAAAAAGCACTCTCTTCCTTCGACCCACCCCAAAAAAAGTCCTTCGCGGCAACCAAAACGTAAATCCCCACCACCACCACCCCCTTCTCCGCCACCTCCAAAAAAGCCATGTCTAGCACCCGATCACTCATTATCCGAATTCACACCCTATACCATCCTCCCCTCACGCTCCTTCTCTAGTCGCTTCAGAAACCCAAATCTTCCGCCCATTTTCATCCCGGAGAAGAAGAAGAAGCTGGGTGTTTTGGAAGTGGATCCGAAACTATATGTAGCGTGTATGGCGGATGTTGCGACTCCGAAGGAAGCGGAACTAAAGCTTCCTGGGATGGGAGAGAGGGAAGAAGGAGAGGAGAGGCTACCGGGGGTGAGGGAGGCTGTGGCAGAGGGAGTAAAGTAGAAGTCAGTTAAGAAGAGTAGAAAGGGAGAGGGAAGGAAAAGGAAGAGGGAATAGAGTCCGGATTTTGTTAGGAAATAGGCCCCGGTAGTTGATTTGGCGGAGGGCTGATTGTATACCTAGCTCTCTGTTACTCGGTTCTCTTCTTTATACCATACTCTCCTGCCATTTCTAGATCTTTCAACTGTTTTTGTGATAGAGTGGGCTTAAATGTATGGCGGGTTTCCATGTATCTCGTGCGAGCTCAAACCTTGGTTCAAATTGATCGATGAGCGATGGTACAAGATGCTCGCCTGGCTCGGGTTGGACTGATTAACTTAGAAGAATAAGGTCATGATCGATATCAAGGCAGGCTAGTAGATTAAATCACATCCCATGACTCGCTGTCACCGTTTCCCCCTGTGTTACTATAAGCATCTTTAGCTACGTCATCTAGTCATGACGGTGCGGTCGTCGACGTCATAACGATGCGGCCACCTCTTGGTGGCAAAAGGCGTCATGGAGGCGCAGCGCTTCATGACAGGTCTCGGCATCTTATGGCATGGCACCGTCAGTAGTGCTACTTAAGAGAAGTCATTCTCCATGTATCTAGACAATCAGACAACTCTAGAACTCCTAAGTTTAATACCCTGTACTGGCCTACCCAGACGTCAGCTATAAGAGGGTAATGACCTCGTTTCTTCCAACTCCCGGCCTCGTGTATATCAAACCTCATGATCAAATTGCAAAGAGCGATGCATATATGTCAGGTTTCTCGATAGTCTCTCAAACGCTTCTGTTTTCTCGATCAAGATATTATTTCTAGAGATGTTTTGGATGTATCTGTCGTCGCTCGTTCGATTCTGAAATACCTGGCGTGTTTTTAGCGTCGGAAGCTGGGCCGACACGTCGATAACTAGGAGTGTTTGAGTAGAACCATACACATGAGGTGGGGATGAAGGGTAGTGGGAGGGGAGATACGACTTGGAAGCTATGGATCCGTCTGTAGTGGAAGTATCGGGGAAAAAGTGTATTTAATGCCATGGCCGCAAGCGGCCGAATGCAATATGATTACAAACAAACAAATACACATGAGGTGACCCTAACCCTGGTTCATCACCTCACTCCATTGGATACGTTTCTGCCAGAGTGCTACCATTCGTCGGGAGCTGTGCTGAGTTTGGGTCAGTTTTCTGCCACACGCACATGTCGCCGGCTTCATATCGGGCAAGATACACAAAGATGAAACTTGCAATCGACATATACGGAGCCAGATATGCATACTATCGACAAAAGAGAGACCGGTCACGACCAGTTAACAGCTTTCTACGCGTGCCATCACATCCAAGGGCGTGTTGCATATGTGTGGGGAGTTATGATAGGACTGATATGAGGGAGCGTGTGTGTGGAAAGACAGCAAGTCACAAAGCGCAAGTGCACTTAGGAAATAGTACGAGACGCCCCCGGCAATTCGCAAGGCTGGTCTTACTTATCGTCATTAACCTCCACCTCCTCGATTACCTCAAGCAAACACCTCCCACCACACACTTCAATCAACGCACTCCAATTACACGTCATGATTTCCCTTCACCTCGTCATCGCCCGCGGCCCGAAGCACGGCGGCTACACCTCTATTGACGAACCCGAGACTCGTCCGCGTAAGCCGCTTCCAGCCCTGCTAGAGTCGCCATCGGCTAACGCAACGATTCTTCTATGAAGTGTATCACCTATCCCTCCTCCCCATCATTTTCGCCTTTGCAGCCGGCTGCGGTTGCGTTGTCGCCATTGACTCGGCCGGCTTTCTTGCATCATCGCCGAAACTTATGGGATCGCTGGTTGTTAGTGAACCTGACCCTCAAACATGCATGCACATGCTCGCCAAGATCTAACTGGCATAATCGTCAGGAACACGGAACGGAGGGATTACCTACAGTGGTGCTCGCTATGGTGACAATGCTCGCCCTCTACTTACACAACTCCACCACACAGAGCTCTGAAAGAGGTTGTCCATTGGGTGAAGTTGTCGCTTTCTTATCGGCTGCGGGGATGGTGATTACGGCTATTATGTGGTGCACCAAATTTTGAGTGGGGATTAGGGCACCTAGGATAGGCGAAGAGACGCGAGGATATCAGAACATATATCAAGCTTAGGCTTCGAAAGGATAGGAGAGCCATCAACTTCTCCACAAGAGTTCATGTGTTTCTCGGGTTTACGCTTCATACTCAGAAAACCTGTGAGACCCTTATTAAACATCCATTGCGCCTCCCCTTCACCTTTTGCAAACAAGGAACAGAACAAGACAGAAAATGTGTGCAACTATTGCGTTGTAAGAGGGCTGGTACTTAATCTTCAGTTTCTAAAAGGTCTGGGAAAGGATCCAGATGGTCAATCGGGTTCACAAATCGCATGCACAAGCTGGGTCGCATACCTTATCATGGTCGGTCACTCGGTTAAATAATGTATAGAGAGCTCTCTCTTCAATTGCGTTTGAGTAGACTACTTCAGATATGTATTGAACTCTTACTATTGAGAGTAAAGAGACATCTACTTGAATATGATAGTCAGTACAGACAAATATCCATAACTGTTACTTAATCAAGCCAACAAAAGGTCGAACCCCATCACCTTCGCGGCACCCGCGATCTCCGAGTACACAATCATCAACCCAACTTCAATCGTCTCAAACTTGGCGGATATCATTCCATGCAAGGTTCCAGCTCGGTCAAAGATCGGAGCGCTGGAATACCTAGTTTGATGATATTCACGTCGTGAAGGTAGCACTTCCGGTGCAGACCTTTACACTTTCCCTTCCCTCTGTAAAACAGATTGCCATATCGTGGACACTGAATGATGTCAAACCTGTTACCGCATCTATTTTCATGAGTGCATCTTCTCCTTTCGCAAAGGCGTTCGAGAGTTCGATGCGGTTTAACGTTGACAGACTTGTTAACTGGTCGGGCATCTCCAGTCGGAGTAGTGGCATGCAGCTGAAACGGCGATTGAGGGACGCAGAATATTAGGTGGCACGCAGAAGCTCTTAGCGACGCCTATTCTTTGCGATCTCTCCGGCCACCCTTAGTGCAGGCCAGGCCGGACCACCATATTAAAAGCCTAAGCTGCAAAAAGCCAGCAGGCTTTCAGATATCTGAGGCCGCCCACAGGTCCGGCCGGCCCGCTTAGGAACACTGGATCAAAGACTGGAGCGGGTTTCACTTCGGTGAAAAAGCGCACCTGGATCGTCTCAAGACTTTCGAGAAGGATCCCCTCGGCTTCGGCCACAGGACGGTGAATGGTAGTATTTCGCGGTTATTGGCGATAGATAGAGAAAGAAGCTGGCAGTATTTCTAAGCTGGCTAGGCCCGGCCAGTCGGGCATGATCTTCACTAGCGGAGGCTGCAAAACTGAGGCCTAGCCGGCCGCCAAGGTTATTTGTATCCTCCCGGTATTATACAGGCTTCTGCAGGCCCCGAAGATATGCGCAGGTTGACCGTCAGATGACAACCCCTTTGGTCTCGATCCCGGAAATAGTCTCTCAAGGGTTCTTGATATCAAATCCCAATTCTTCATCTGGCTGTGATCTCGCCTGCCATCCCCTGCGCTCTGTAAACCCCGCCGAGCGAGGCGAAAAAGTCTGGATACGAGAATAATCTGGCTGCTCTTCCTCAGGTTGTTGCTCTCCTTCTTCTCTTCCCCCTGTATAAATGCTGGCAATTAGAGGTTGAGTGTCCGTTGCAAGGAACCACCATCTTCGTATCGCTCGAGGTTCTCTGCACGCCGAAACAATGACTCGTCTGCTCGCGGCTGCAGTTGTTCCGCCGATATGGATGAGCATTGGCTATCAGTGAGTACCTCTGGGGGTGGTCGTAAATGTGGGGTTGGGTGTCTACTAGTATGGACTGTGTCTAGGTGTGGTGGTGGTGGTGGTGGTAGTGGTGGTAGTGGTGGCGATAGGCCTTAAGCTTAGCTTAGAAAGTACCACCCTTAGGGTATGTACCTATCCCCTCGCTTCAACAGGCAAAGTTGTCGTCCCACAGTTCAACGACATAATTGTCCAGACGTGAAAAAACCTCAATGTCATGTGACGACAAATTAGTGTGCCGAAAGTTTACCTGAAGCGTGAGATAAAAAGCCGTGACGGGTCTGGTCTTCCTGTAAGCTGAAGCTCGGTGGGTAATCGGAGGTGAGTAATGCCGTGGATCAACTAGCTCATTGAAGACGTCAGACCAGCGGCGCAGCATCTAGGGCAGCAATACAGCCAGAGCGGTGGGAGGAGCGGAAAGTCGCGACGTCGGCCAGTGGGAGTATCTGCCATATAGCGGCGGGCCCACAGATCTGCTTGGGACGTACGTAGGAATTCTCCCAACTTCGCACAGCTGGTTTGTTCTGACTTGTTTGTGGGGTGAATAGAGCAACAGTTGCTGAGGAATGCCGGTCGATTTGAAGCAGTTTTTGAGGAAGTAGTTGATGAGTTGAATCACTGATTGTCATCCACTTTAAAGTTGAGATTCGGGAATCATTTGGAGGTAGCAGCTCAATGGTTTCTGGACACGTTCGGATACTGTGTACCGATAGAACAAGGTCTATTGTCTCAGAACGGGCTATATTTTTATCCAGACGAGCAGAATTATATTTTATATCGTAACAGAGCAAACGAGTACCGTGCCGGCTCTCGATAATCAAGGAGCCTAACCTGTAGGGTTATGTCGGTACATAAGTTATATCAATGGGCCGTGTTTGAGATGGAGCAGTTGGTGTTTCGAGTGTGATACGTCAGCGTATGAAACACGAGTCCAGACTGCAGATAGTCCGATAAACGGCTGGTATCATGTTAGGAATGAGACTATTGGTATAATTTCTATAGCGCTAAATCGAAGCCTGTCAAGGACGTACCTCCCCAAACAAAATGCAATGCCTAAAGTTATAGATGTTTTTGAATCCAGTAACGAAAGGTCATTGATTTTTGCGTTCCGCCCATCCGGGAGACACTCGTCATCCGTGACTACTCTTTCATCCTCGAGATGTCATTAGATAGGGTAGGATTAATGTCCAAATTGTATTCGGCCAGGGTATCATCTAATTATTGGGATAAAAATGCGAAGGCAAACCAACCGTAATGTACAGATATAATTCCACCAACTGGAGGACTTCCCGTGGTTCTATTGACCCCAAATAGATACCCAACTCCACCTATTCGGAGTTTCTAGAAAATAATCTTTGAGGTGGAAACGGCGCTACTGTTGTTTTCTATAGACGACGGGAAGTCCTCCACTGGAGTTCAACTTCCTCCCCCCACAGACTCTCCCATCTGCATTGGCGCCTGCCCATCCACTACATCCCTCACCCAGCTCAACCACACCCTCTTCCAATCCTCACCCACAATCTTCTCAATTATCTCCAGCTCCTCTCTTGCCCTCGAACCAATCCACCAAAAACTCTCCAACTTGGAAAACATGGCTCCATAATGTGCCAACAACACCAACGCCCTCGGTTTATGTTCCATGAGTAGTCGTATAAACCCATCGCTCACTTTGACAGGCCAGAGAAACGCGGCGGCGACCCAGAACTCCTCGGACGCTTTCCTGTGTACATTCCACGCCATCTCCAGCATTGACGTCGCGTCTATGTACAAATTCCTCTCTGCCGGATCGTCCACTCCATCGCTCAAGTTCCGCAGCTGCGGCAATGGGGGTAACGACATTCGACTCTCGCATGGCGGCGCATTACGTAGAGATGGTGCCAATGCGGTTGCGATTTGACTCCAGTTCCCGTGAACCAACGCCGGTATCCCCCGAAGAACTGGAAACCATGTTAGCGCCCGGGGTTCACCCCCACCCTGCACCGTCGGGCAGGCAAAGACGTAGATGGCGATGAAGCTGCTGGTGATGAAGAGCGCGTTTGCTTCTACTTCGGCGCGTTGGGGGAGCGCATTGCGGAGGGAAACCGAGGCCTCGTGGAAGTATCCCGCCGCTAGAACCTGGTAGTGTTCTGAACGTGCTACGTTAAGGACGGAGAGGTGTAGCGCTGAGATTGCGAGAGTGGCGTGGAGGACGAATGGGTACTTCAGTGCTAGCTGCGGGACTGCGTCACGCCAAACCGGTAGCCATGGGGCGTGATTGGAGAAGGTGCTGTAGGTGCTGACGGAATAATGGTGGAACAGTTCGAGGCGCGTAAGGTCTAGCTCGGGCGTGGGCGTAGGGGACGGCGGGAGATCGAAGAGCGAGAGGAAGACATAGCTTGGTGATTCAGGCTTCGGGGGTGGGGTGGGAGTGGAGAGGAGGGATTGGACTTCGATTCTGGGCGGAGGATCGTAGACGCAATTGAGTTCTCGCCGAGCACAGTTGGAACAGATGGGGTGGACTTCGTCGCACTGCCATCATTACCCGTAAGCTTTGCTAAGTTTGCGTTCACGTTGTGGGACAGGACACGCGCATACCTTGACGCGACGACCGCGACACGTTTTACATCCGGTTCTTGACTTCTTGTGAGGGCGCTGCTTGACTTCAGACAGAGGTGCAGGGTTGGGGGGAAAAATGTGCTTACAATGGGTCCCATCGGAACTTATACGCGGGCTGGATCCGGAGGTCCGGGAAGCGGTGCATGTCACTTCGTGGCCATCTTCGGGGGGGCTTGTCGATACTTATTGCGAGAGCGAGAGAGTGCGATTACGAGACCCGAGCTGGCTGGTATGTAGCCTCACACACCCTGAAGAATTGGCTGCCGGGATGAAAAGGAGTTGTTATCTTGGCAGCAGCCCGTCTCCGGATTTTGCGTTTGAGGTGGGCTTAAAACGACTTGACGCAGGAAGAGAACAGTGCTAGACTACTTTCGTCAACCGGCATGCCGAACCCGAACACAGTCTCACACATAAAGATACACCAAAACATGCACCAATACCTCTTCTACAGTCGAAAATCTTCATATCCAAAGCCTACTCAACAGTTCCGGCACTCAATCATGTTGTATTTTATTCCTTGCATCGAGAGGCATCTGCCTGGTCGACGTCGGCGTTCAAAATTGTCTAGCTATAGGAAGTATGCAAAGCAGCGGCTGATACCGCAGGAGGTATCTAGAGGTATCTGCCGTCTCAAATGCAGGAGCCCTGGCATCTAACTAAGCTTCGTGAGTTCACACAAACCTTGTGCTTTTGTATTTAGGGCGGATTGCAATTGGTGAATTGAAGATCTACCATCTGGACCTGGTAAACAAACAGAACTCTCCCTGCAGCTGGGTGTCATGCACAAGGGACTTTTATACGTACCCCGCTGGCCAGGAGACATGGATAGGATCGCATGGGAAATTGGTTCCGAATTTTCCTGGGATACAGGGTGGGGTACTAGGTATACCTAACCGAACGACAATACGATATCAGCGAGTGGGAATGCATTAAGCAGGGCGAAACGTTAACCTTGGTTTATAACACCAAATATTATTCTTGAAATCGTATAATCGACTACGGTCTGGACATCCAATGCATAGAATGGCTTCAGAGGATTCATTGTTAATGTCATGTAAGCATGTTCCATCAATGTTAACTATCATAGCCCATCCAGAAAACGAACTTTCCTCCTCATCAAAGATCATCCCGAATGTCTTCGCTAAGACGCCGCAAATTTTTAAGCATGCTTTACTAGTAACTAGCTGATGGTTAGACGAACAATTGAATGCGAGCAACCAGTATTCAGCCTTCTGAGTCACTTTGCTCCAGGGACCTTCACAGCTGCGCACTCGTTCCTGAATCCTCGGAGTCGTTTCGTACTTACCGCCATTGCTCCTAAAGGTGTTCTCCTATATCTTATAGCTAGCCTCCCAGCTCGTAATGCGGCTTTTGTGATAGAAGCATTTGATAACATGCTTGTGCGTTTGGCTGTCGGGTTGACAGAACGAACGCCAGATACGCGGCGGAAACGACCACTATGGTTGGGCACACCGGCGGATTACGAGCTCCAGGACAACATTCAATTATTTGTTCATACCTCAGCCCTGGCCGTCCCGTCGTTTCAGCTGATATCACCACCGCCACCACATACACATCGTCACCGCATAGTAACTGGATTTCTTATGAAACTTCTGGACCGCTAGTTTACGAGTCAATTTCAGAAAACAGATGCAGAAAGACTGAAGAACCCATTTCTGGAAGGTGAAAACCCTATCTATGAAACAACCTATGAACTGTTATATCCAGTTCGTCTCGGGTCTTCATTACCACTGGATGGCAGAAATGCTGAAAACCAAGCGGAATATATGAAGCGGACACAGCCGAGCTCTTCCACGCTGATGATGGTGACTTTTGCTGGCGGCAAAATGTTGCATTTACGGCATAGCGCAGTTGTACGCATTGATATGGGGAAATATGAGACCATACACTGGAAGACTAGTGTTGTTTCTGCGGTTCCGATTCATTGATATTGGTATGCCCCGGCTCTAGCCTTATCTTGGGTTTTTTTGCTGATAAGGTTCATTTACTACAGGCCCGAGTGTTCCTTGGTGGCCATGGCCGGCCGTATCGCTTCGATATTCCAGTCTACAATACTGCCGCCAAATATTCAGCACGAGAAAACAATCGTCTCGTCTACTCTACAGGCTAGCTAGTTGTCGTGTTACATATGACGAACCTCAAAGATTTTAAACGCGCGCTACTATAATTATTCTAGGGCCCAAACCTGACTCAACTACTAGAGCTTTGCCACACTCAAGGTTCTTATAGATATCACGACATAGGCTTCGCCACATGTGCAGAACGCTTATCCTGGTATATACGTAGCGTTGGCGTGGATGTGCGAGCAAGCCAAGAAATACCGCAGCTCTTGCGATAAGAGTTCGAGCATATTGGCTGGTTAAATCCGCGAGTTTCCAAATATCATGCTGACCGCAAAGCGCTAAAAGAGTCTTCTTCCATCACATGTCTCGTTTCACCCATGGCTTCTGCACATGCGGGCCGCCGCCGCATTCCCAAGCGGACAGGAATGCAACCTGCATGATCCCGCAAGGCAGACAATACTGCAGCTCAATGGCACCTTTCATATGATGTTCGGACATGTTCTTTCTTTCGTTCGTCCACCTCGTCATAACATGCTACCTCAGCCTCAAACGCTTATAAAATACCTTCCAAGGCCTAGACATATTGAACACCACCATACCAGGTATCCTGAACCATATCCTTCCTCCCCCTCACCCAGCACATCATCTCTACTTTTCAAGATCGATTCAACGTGTTCCACCCAATATTGCAATCTGACCGATTTCACTCAGAATCCTCCAGCAGCATGGGGAAGCACAGGATTATCTCGCTATTAATCAAACACCACCTAAGCCTGAGTTCTTCAATATCATCTGTTATTCGGAGACGATCCATGTATCATCCCATCTTCCTCTCTCAAAACTTAACCACGTCTACAAGACATCGCCATAGTTTGTTCAACTTCAGCGGGTCTAACCCGAGCACGCCATCCGTTGACAATGCAGCAAAACCACCACCCCTGGAAGCAGATCGGAGCGGCCCTAGCCCCATCTCGGGGTCCGACGAAGGCGTTGCGGGGGCTCTGGGTAGGCATGGTGCTGTTGGGGTAGCCACAATGTTTAATAGTGCTAACATACGTTTTAGTGCCCGCCGACGGCCTTCACTCCTGTTCCTTAGGTGCCCTCTTGTCACAAGAGCAGCTTGAGCTCCTAAACACCATGGACAAACTTCGAGCCTACGGCGTGAGCGAGTTCGTGTCTCTTCCACAAATCGTCGTATGCGGTGACCAATCCGCCGGCAAATCTTCAGTTCTTGAGGTAGGCACATGCAGATATATTTCCTCTATTCCGCTATTCTGGAATCACAGATTCTAATAAATTGACTGGAAACCCGCTAGGCAATCACCGAGATTCGCTTTCCTCGCAAGGAAAACCTTTGCACTACCTTTGCAACAGAGATTGTTCTCCGGCGGTCGCCGAACTCAAAGGTTTCTGTGGGTATCATCCCGGGGGGAGCGGAAAGGTCCCAAACAGACAAAGACCAGCTAGCTACGTTCCGCCACACCATCGACAGCTTCAACGAACTGCCAGAGCTTATCGAACAAGCGAGAGCGGCGATGAGTCTCGGAAGAAATAGTACCTTCTCGCAAGATGTATTGAGCATTGAAATCTCGGGTCCCACTCAACCACACCTTACCGTTGTCGACCTTCCAGGTCTCATTCACGTTGACGGAAAGTCCCAGGATTCATCGGACGTCGAATTGGTGTCGAATCTGGTTGGTTCTTACATGCAGAACCCACGCACCATAATTCTCGCAGTAGTGACGGCAATGAATGATTTTCAAAATCAGATCGTCCTGCAGCGAGCCAAAAAGGTTGATCCCGAAGGTCGTAGAACTTTGGGAGTGATCACAAAGCCAGATTCAATACCGGTAGGATCAGAGAAAGAAGATGCATTCATATCTCTGGCGAAGAACGAGGATATATTTTTCGCTCTTGGGTGGCATGTCCTCCGTAATCGGAAGTATGAAGAGCGGAACATCAGCACCGAAGACAGAAATTTTAGGGAAGAGTTATTTTTCCAGACAGGTGCTTGGAAGAACATCCCCAGGGACTCCGTTGGTATTGAAACTCTCCGGTCCCGGTTGAGCCAGCTTTTATATGCACACATCAAGCGCGAGCTTCCAAAAGTCTACAAGGATATCCGTGATGGTTTGCAGAAATGCGATGAAATGCTTGCTAGGCTGGGAGTAAAGCGGGAGACAACATTCGAACAACGACAGTTCTTGGCGAAGATCAGTATGGAGTTTGTGAACGTGTGCAAGGCAGCTGTCGATGGGCACTATGAGGATAAGTTCTTCGGTGAGGGAGTCGCCGTCGATGCTTCCAGCATACACAGGCGTCTGAGAGCTGTTATTCAAAAGAAGAACGCCTTGTTTTCCAAACAAATCAGGGAGCGTGGTCATACATATGAAATTGACAAGCAATCTGACAATATTGCTTCAATCAAAGACAAAGACCGCTACCCTTATGGCGAAGGCGGACCCAGGAGGATTACACATGCGGAGGCTATAGATTGGGTGAAACCTCTTCTTGAGAACAGCCGCGGCCGTGAGCTTTCAGGGACGTTTGATCCAATTCTCATCTGTCCTCTCTTCCGCGAGCAGTCCATGAAGTGGGAAGACCTTACAATTGCTCACCTTGATCAATCATTTGCCGCATGCCAGGAGCTCTTTCGGGAGCTAGTTCCATACGTTTCCCGGGGTAATCAAAAGGTTGCACAAGGCCTTTCTGAACATTGGATCAACAGCGTAATGAGTCAGCGGCAGTCGGAAGCGAAGAAGGAGCTCGATAAACTCTTTGAAGACCGCCGCTCACACGCGATAACTCATAACCATTACTATACGGATGTGATTCAAAAGTTTGGACAAGAAAGCTCTAAGATGCAAAACCTGCGCCTTGCCAAAGGCTTTTCGAGCGGCCTCGGCAAGATGGCTGCTTCAGAGGCTATTTCTCGGTTTGTAGATCTTTTGGCAGAGAATAACACACAAGTCAACATGCAAGACTATGCTTGTGAGCAGCTTCTTCGGTCTATGCTTGCCTACTACAAGGTAATCTCGTCTCCTAGGCTAAGATAGATCTAGAGGAACACAATGTTAAGCACTCGTGTCTTTAGGTGGCATCCAAAACATTTGTCGACAATGTTGCAATTCAGGTCGTTGAGAGACATCTTATGCGCGGCTTGTGGGATGTATTCTCCCCGATTGCTGTCTTATCGATGCCCGATCAGCTTGTAGAGAGGATTGCAGCAGAATCAACTAAGGGTCGAAATTTGAGAAAGCGGCTGGAGGTGCAGAAGGAGCGGTCGATGAAAGGCCTGGAGGTCTGTCGGAAAGTTCTACCAGACGTTGATGCTGATTAGTGGCCTCGGGTTCCACAACTCGAGGATTCAACATCTAAGCTTGATCAGCTGTGTGCGATTATCTGGCACACAAAGGGAAGAGATGACTCAGTATTCGTTGATATTATATACAAGAAAGCATCCCCAAATTACAGTATCAGGAAGCCCGTTTATTGTGCCGGATGCATATATACCATACCTTGCAAAATACAGAAATAAATCATGGATCGGCATTATAATTCCAGAGGGCTCCGGTATTATTCCAGCATTGCTCCAGTATTCTATCTAGAATCCTGATTTAACTCTGGATTCTGCTATACGTGAAATTAAATATCTAAAACATCTAACTAATTGCTGAACCACGTCACGCGATGACACGCCTGGGGGAAGTACTTTATAATCAATTCCGGATCCGTGTATAAGCCGCGCCTCGTGAATAAGCTGCGGTCCAAGTAAAAAAAATTTAGTCACAACGAATACAGCCAGTACTATCTTTACAGAATCTACTCATTCCACTTACCTGTCCCTCGCTCCAATTCTCTGTCACTGTTGCTATCTGTCGCTTGAATTGTAGAGGTATGATGGTTGTGGAGATGGATCATGGCATTACACTCGAGCTCATGAGCTCACCTTCGAGATTTAGCCCTAACCAAAATCAACTTTGAGGTCATGATCATTATATAGTAGCATCTCACATTTGTTCCTCAAAATACCATCTGAATCCCGACGCCAAACAATGTCTTACCAGACCTAAGTAGGTAAGTTACTCCTTCGGGTCATCGTCCCTCAGTTTGTTGGGTCTGTACTGAACATCAACCACTCGTACAGTACAAATCACGATCTTGGAACCGACCGGAGGATACTTAATAAGGATCAGAGACCAAACCCGACGAAATGCGATATAATTGGCGCCTTCTTAACTGGGGGCGTGCTGTTTTAGAAGCTCAAGAACTGCAACCAATGGCCGCTGACTCTCCGAAGAGACGTAGCCCAGCTAAATGTGAGACGAATGGGTAAGCGCAACGCTACAGCTACTCCTCTTACACCATACCGCCTTGCCTTGGGCAAAAATTCAGCTTGATCGTCACCTGCGCGACCTTTGATAAAACCTCCCACAACGAAGTTATGGGTTCCGATGAGAAAAGTGCTGCCGGTTTGACGGAACAACCAGCCGAAGGACGATTGGAAGTTAGCATCACTGGAGCTAGGAAGTCACCAGTAACTGTTAGTAACGAAGGGTTCACGGTCTTACAAGAAGGCCAGAAGCCGATCGCAGAGTAAGCGACCCTATCATGATCGCCTGGCAATATCAGTTTCTTGCGTTTCTTACATGTGGATTTCCGACGTTTTAGCATCATTTTCGTCCACGGCCTTCAAGGGCATCCGCGAGAGACATGGGTGTTCACCACCACCACCACTCACGCGGAACTTGAACGGGGCTCAAAACCATATTGTTGCGGCCTTTTCCAGCGAAAGCCCAAATCAATATCGTTCAACGACAATGTTTCGCAAATAAATACAGTTTACTGGCCCGAAGATCTGCTGTGTACTGATTTTCCCAATGCTCGAGTTCTTACCTACGGTTACGATTCCCATGTCAGCCGCTTCTTTTCCGGGCCTGCAAATAAAAATAACATCTATCAACATGGGCGAGACTTGTTAAATAGTCTTGAAGCCATTCGGCGAGAGAATCCAAACCGTCCAATTATTTTCGTGGTTCATAGCCTTGGTGGTATAATTCTGAAAGAGGTATCCATCGTTTATATTATCCGACTTTCAATAAATGAAAGAAAAAATCACAAAAATCGCGGGGAAGGTTTATCTGTTGGCAGTAACATTCGGGGGGTTTTAAGAGGTGAACTACCCTAATATGTTGGGTAATTAGGTGCGGAAATGCAGCGGAAATGCACAAAAGATAAATCACAGCATCTCAGGCCAGTATATGGAAGATCATTAAGTAGCCAAGAATTCTTCAGGTCGCGGCACTGTATCAACCACAAATTAAAGCCCGCTGCACTACACTTGTCAATAAATCCGTGGGTATAAATTTGAAGTTTTGGGTCAAACAATTTAAGCCGAACAATGGTGACGCTGGCAGTTGCAGTTGCTGACGGCTCGAATGTCTGTTCAGCTCCAACCAGAGTATATCTCTGAGTCAAGTTCACATTGGAGGACCGCCTGTTTCATAGCAATCGTAAGAATGCTCGGTACATATCACCACAGACGAGGGAATACCACCTTTGTTGAGGTTGTTGGGGTTATACCCTAAATAAAAGTATTCGCCTCCACTATTCGACCTCTTTTCCTATTGGTTCATATTTCCAAGGTCTTAGGATGCATTGAGACTAGCACAAAGAATATCGGATTAGTCCACCACACAACTCCGAGGCTAATATCGGACGCATGAATGGATGCCAACATATCTCTCGGCCGAGACGAACCATGGGCACTCAATATTAAACCTGCATTAATCCCACATTCCATTCGAAACCACAACCAATAACAAAGAAATAGTCAAACATTTACAACCTCGCCCTCCCCTCAGCGGCCACATTCTCTATATCCTCAAATCGATAATAAAACTCCAAACTCTCTGGATTCCTCAGCGTCGAGCTGGGTACAACCTTTTTCCCGCACAAGATCTGCTTTACCGGCAACTCCACCTTCTTAAAATTGATCGTTGTCGGGATATCAAACGTCTCAAAGACATATCTGGGCACGTGTCTCTTGCTCAGACCCTCTGCGATTGCTTCTTTCACTCGCGACACAAGCCTGGGGGTAAACTTCTGCCCTGGCTTCATGAGTAGGAACAGGACCACGCTCTCGTCGAGATCGCGGGGGCGCCGTTGCCCCACCGCGATGGAGTCTGCAACCTCGTGCGAGAAGTATGTTTCGATTATGGAATAGATTTCCGAGGAGCCGAAACGTACGCCTGAAGGGTTGAGGACACCGTCAGCGCGGCCAAGCATGACTAGGCCGTTGGTATGTGGGTGGAGCATAGCGAAGTCGCCTTGGGTCCACACATCTGCAGAGTGTTAGCGCCGGGAGTTAGGGTCATGGGAAATGGGGAAAGTTACCGTCATATTTGGCGAAGTAGCTGTTGAAATACTGTTGTGCGCCTTCGGGGCCCCAAAACATCACTGGCATAGTGGGGAATGGCTTTGTGATAACGAGTTCTCCGGGTTCTCCTGGTGCAGCAGGTTTCCCCTTCACCCGGACGCCGTCGAGGTTGTCTACAACTTGGTACACCTCTACGGCGATGCCTGTTCTGAGGCCTTGACACTCGCCGGAGTATACAGGCTCAAAGGGGTTCCCCAGGGCTAGTGCGCCGTTGATGTCGGTGCCACCGGTGATGTTACAGAGCTGCGCGGTTGGGGGGAAGGCCACGTCGTAGAACCAGTCGAACAACGCGCTGGAAAGCACCATTCCAGTGCTGGTGACAACCTGTAGGTTGGAAAGATCGGCTATCTGCCGCGGGACGATGCCGCGCAGTTGCAGCTCGGAGAAGTATCTGGGGGAAGTACCGAGGTGGGTTACTTTCATCTCGCCCATTAGTCTGATGAAGGTTTCTGGTCCCGGCTGGAAAGGGGAGCCGTCGTATACAATTAAATGGGCGCCAGATAGAAGTGTGGTGACTTGTACTACGTACATGATCCAGCCAGTGGTGGTGTATTGGAGGTAAGTGGAATTTGGGTCGAACTGGTAGTGGAGAAGTTGTTCTTTTCTTACACTCAACACGTTGCCCTAGCAAACCAGATTAGTTACCACTCTAGACATGGAGTACGTCGGTACACTTACACCTCCGCAATGCACAATACACTTAGGTTTTCCGGTTGTTCCAGAGGAGTATGCGATGAAGAAGGGATACCGAAATGGAACGCGCTCAAAGATCAACTCATCAGACGAGGCCTTGCTCAGAAATGTTGGCAGAGTTTGACTATAACACCAAAGTCAGTCGTAATCGATCTGCCACAAGTTCAGGACAACAAGTACCATCTCTGAATTCCTCTGATATCTACTGGTTCCCTAAATCTCGGCAGCGACACGATCCCCTTAAACGCAGCAACTGAACTCATCCCCGCCACAACCTCCGCTATCTTTGGCCGCAAGTCTGTCTTCTTGCGATTATAGACGGCGGCATCATCCATGAAGATGTACACCGGTTGGATCTGCAACATCCGATCCAGGATCCCCTTCGTTCCCATATCCGTGGCAGAGCTGGAGTATATCGCGCCAATCGCGGTTGTGGCCAGCATGAGGATCAGAGCATCGGCAGAATTGGATACCACGCCAGCTACTCGGTCGCCTTTTTTGACACCATGCGCTCGGAGGGCTTGCGAGAACCGTCCCACGCGCTGTCTCAGCTCTCGCCAGGTTACTGTGGACCGTTCCATACCGCCTTCCCGGACGCAAGTCAGTGCGATCTTGGAATCTTCTTTCCCAGCGATGGAAATGCCGTTGGGGCCTTTGCTGAAGAGGATCTAGGCCATATCAATCAGCAATACATCTCCGAAAGGAACGGTGGGAGCGGTATACATTTTCGGCATAGTTCAATCGGACTCCCGGGAACCAGTCCGGTATGCTGTCCATGCGGGCATTCTCGTCGACAACCTGTCTGTCTTAGTACTCGGATCACTATGGGATGTCCGAGGGGGGGAAATACAGACGTGTACTCGCCCTCATAGATAATCGCCGTCTCGGGATAGTGCCACACGGTTTCCCAGAAGTCGGCCAGTTTGTCGACGGACCATTGCTGGATCTCTTTGTACGTCTAATACAATATGGGTTTCAGATGTCTAGTTTCCACCAACGGAGCGGATCAGTAACAACAAACCTGTAGATTCAATTCATGCTTCGCATTGGCATGTACCCGGAACCGTTCAAGGCCTGTCGACTTTGGGTCCGGGTGTCTCCACAGCAGCCGCGGCATGTCGAAATCTCTGGCTGCCATTATCGCACGTCTTCTTCGTCAATCCAATAGCAAAAGGAGCAAAGCCGGTTCAGTGTATTAAGAGAACTGTGTTGTAAGTGAATTAAAAAAATATGTGACCAAAGTTACGGTGTTGCGCGTTCACTTTATATACGAAGCTTGTACACACTGGGTGGGTGTTTCGTTACCGAGGATGCCGGTTGTGGTGGTCTCTGGTGTGAAGGTGTTTCGAGAAGCTCGTGCGGCTGATTGATGTGCACCGGGCTCCCGTGCCGCTGCGCTGTGGTTACGCTGCTTGTCGTTAGGATGGGAGATGGTGGCGGGAAGACTGGACCCTGCAGCCGCATCAAAGAGAGACATCCGGAACAACTGGCCATGCGGTGTCCACGTAAGAACATACAGGAGGTACGTGGGGTATATCTGGGGTCGATATATAAAACTTAATATAAGTACCTCGCCATCACCCATCGCATCCCATCGTCAATTAATGCTTTGTCTTCGCGATAATATTAATCACTCGCGGGCTGCTTCCTATGATGAATGTAGGAAAAATTAGGCTCTGTCGTCACCTTTGCATCGGTTACGGGCTCATCTCGCAACCCCTAACCCCACCACCACCACTTCCAACCTATGAATTCCCCGGATGTTGACCTCTCGCGACCAACCCATGAACGATGACCTCAGCGATGAAATCGAAGCTCTGAACGCTATTTACGACTCCGAATGCCTTATCTACTCCCCCTCCGACGCCAATGTCTACACCCTGCAGCCGCCTACCTCCGTCGTTTCTCCGCAGCTGCGTCTGCGGCTACACATCCCGCCGACGTATCCGCAGCACGCGCCGAAGATTCTGGATGCCGGTTCAATCGGCGCCGCACTGGCGGACGAGGTATTAAGGAGTGTATGGAGAGACGGAGAGGTGTGTTTGTACGATCTTGTTGAGGGGTTAAGAGAGGTTCTGGGCGGGGAAGAGAGAGAGGAGGAACCAGAACGCCAGACCACCACCACCACTACTACCCCTCCACCTCCACCTCCGTCGCACTCCCGAGAACCATCGCCTCCCGAAGCTGTCATTGAAAAATCGCTAAGGCCACCCACCCCAGACGACGCCACAGCAGCAGACCTCTGGATTATCGCCCCGGCACTCACCGAAAAGAAATCCACCTTCGTGGCGCGTTGTATCGGCGTAACTACCGCGGCGGAAGCGCAGCGTCTAATCACATCAATCCTCGCCGACAAAAAGCTACAAAAGGCCACACACAACATCTCGGCGTACCGAATTGTGCGCGAAAACGGCACGGTGATACAAGACAACGATGACGACGGAGAGACCGCGGCCGGGTCGAGACTGGCACATCTACTGCAGGTTATGGAGGTGAAGGATGTGCTGGTTGTTGTTAGTCGCTGGTATGGGGGCATCAAACTTGGTCCGGATCGGTTCAGATGTATCAATACAGCTGCGAGGGAATCATTGGTGTTGGGGGGTTTTGTGGAGGAGAAAAAGACTTCGAGCTCTAAGGGGAAAAAGAAAAGGTAGATGCATGCATGCTGTGGCTGGCGCTTTGGAAGTCGAAGAGACTGTTGATACCTAGGTATCTAATCGATCCAGAAGTGAAGTCATGTATATACTTAGCAATAGGCGGCAGTTAAAAAAACAGCTTAGAAGCGATGCACATACGTTGTGAAAGCACAATTATCTCCTTCTCCTTCATCTCTGGAACAAGCGCATCCCCCGCGATGAATCTACTTTGATTCGCGTTTGTCACCTAAACCTGGAGTATCTGGTTCAATTCGAGGAATCTTCAGAGCTTACATGAGCGCCAAGCAAAGCTGTTGTGAATCCCGACTACAGTTACACTAAACCTATAGATATCTAATGTCCAGCCTGCTGTTCATCTAGAAGTAGCTTCGTCTACCATTACTGCGAGAGACCCTTACCATCGACTTCCCGGAAGTCGTGAAGCCAAAACTCGTCCGCCGACCGGAGGCCACAAAATTGAACTGCGAGGTCACATTGGAAAGTCAACAAATCTGTTGCCTTCTGAACAAAGCGAAAGCTGTTGAAGCCAGCGCTGGATATTACGGAGATAACGGAGCGGGCAATAGCCGTGATATATTGCTCGCCATACTTCGAGGCATAATAGTTGGTGAACCAAGAATCAGTTTCGAGAGCTGCCCGTACAGCCTGTGGCATTCCCAATCAGCGTCATAGAATCCCCGGAGCTAGACCCCAGCGCGGTAGCCGAGAACAGGAGCGCTTCTGACAACCCGCTCAGATTACGGATAATAGGGAAAGCGGACTGGGATACGAAATATAGGAAGCGATATGGAATCGGACTTAACAGAAGGTAAGTCCGTTAACTTGGGGTTTCAGCTGTGTAAGTTTTTCTATGATAGCAGTTAAAGGTACGGCGGATATCTGTGATATATCTGGTACATATCCAACCGCCAGACATGGGTTCACCAATATGGAAGAAAAACCACTTCCATATCTGTTCCTGGGAGTGTGGTCTTTTGAACCAAGCTAATTTCCTCAATCGTATTGCCCTATTGACTGTTGAGGTAGATATAAGCAATATCGGAAAGAGAGGGTTATTACCCGTATCCAAATCCCCACCCTAGAGCAAGCAATCAAATGCTATTACTCTATACCGCAACATAGCCCTTCTTCTCCGATACAAGCAATCAACCCATCTGCAGCAAGAAGCGCAACTAAACAGTCTCGAGTGATATATCATGCACACAGTGCAAACACACTATCTACAGCGCGCATCAAGTCTCTTCACTTCTTCCCAGTAAGTAGAAGCAGCGAAAACAACCCAGCACCGAAACTCGGTAAATGCACCCTAAATCTTCCCCAGATCTTTGCTCACCCATTTCCATTGCTGAACCTCCTGCACCCACAACCACCCCTCGAAACCTTCTCTCAGATACTCCCCATTTGGTCCTTGAAGTGGCCTCAATGTTCCGTCCGAGAACCTGAGTCCCAAAACATGTTTCTCGGGAGCAGGAGCAGAAAGACGCACTTGCGTGCCATCTCGTATGATCACGGCGCCAGCCGGGATCATCAGCGTTGCGGGCAGCTGAGAAATGGTGATTATTTGTTTACCCGGAGTGTCGAAGGTGGCAAGAACCGGAGGTCCGATATGAGGGGATGCCGAGGGAGGGGGGGCTGCAACAAACTGCACTGGAGGAGAAGGAGGGGTAGGCAGAGGAGGATGATGAGCTGGAGGAGGTGGTGGTGGTGGCGGCGGTGGCGCAGCAACCAACTGCATGGGCTGCTGCTGCTTGTCGCAGCAGTGATGACGGTGACGATGCTTCTTGCGATGGTGATGATGATGGTGATGGCGGTGTTTTTTGTGCGGGACGTAGACGACGTTGGGGAGGATCTCGTCGATGAGAGTATCCTCGATGGTGACGATCTGTCGGGTTGTCTGCGCCTGTCCCATCGCGTTGATTTGTGAGAGGTGGAAGCGGGTAGTGGGATGTCACTTATGTGGTGAGAGTGGGCTTGGGGGGCTCATGTGGTGCTTAAGGAAATGCTACGGGTTTTAGGGTAATGCTGTTGTGGTTTCTTGCAAGTACTCAGTACTCCTCGGTGGCGGTTGCTTTGTGCGAGCGGTGCTGAACCAAGTAACGCGGGAACCCGTGCTGCTAGATGGTGGTGCGTTGAATACCAGGCCAGCGGGATGAGCTATAAACTAGTACTAGGGAGAGAGCTATACGGATACGTGCAACAATCGATTGATATCATGGTGCAATTTCAATGTTCGATGTGGGCGTCAAATTGGCAGCTGCGCGTTTGGAGGTCTCCTTGCTGCTCTGCCCACTGAAAGAGAAAGCTGCGAGATGCAAGATGCAAGATGCGAGCGAGATGCGAGTTGCCCGAATGTCAGATGCTATATGTGAGGGATCAGCTAAATGGTGTCAATGGAGACAAAGGGCCTCTACCCATTGTGAAAGCTACAAAGCCCACCTCTGGTTCTGATGTTGTGCATTGAACGCAGCCTGCTCTTCGCTCTTTAGATTTTTGCGCTTTCTGTGCTACAATTTAAATTTAGTACATCAAATACCCCGAACGTGCCTGATCTACTGCAGAAAAGCGATAACCCGGGAAAAAACTACTCGGCGTGGTAGCTGGGTAAGAATTGCTGTTCGTTCATACCGACTCCATGGTACATCACTCGGTTTCAGACATCTGATTTCGGGTACTTATCTCTGCCAAACTTCTTTTTTCTTCCCTACAATTGAACTTCTCACCAGTCTGTAGACGACTATTGCTCATTGGCGCTCAGATCAACTTGAAAAAAACCGTTTGACAGACTACTTGGATCAGGCTCAGATCTTTGCAGAAGCACTTAGTGGGCGAGCATTCGATTGAGAAAACTTCCCGCCTGCATTCCAAAAGTCCTGCCTCAGCCAGACTGTAAATGTCCTAGCTACCTACCGTGCTACCAGTCCGAGATCATTACAACCTTCCTACAGCAGGTTTGAATAGATTGGGGAATCCAAAAGCCTTTTGCGATTTTGGTACCGGAGTGATTTGGAAGATGCTCGTCGATCCCACGCGGCTGTGTAGACGCCTTTATATCACGCAAGAGCAATCTCCACGATTTGTTGGCCCGAGACTCTCTCTCTGTCCGAATCCGATCCGAAACGAGGAGTCCAGCGCTGCACTATTATCATAACTCCCAGAGCGAGTTGAGTACTAAAAGGTAGCTGCAGAGAGACGTTAGTGGCCAGCAAAGCGGCAAAGGTGGAGACAAACCACAAGGAAACTCGTGGGAAAAGAGAACGATAGTTATCGATTCACCCGAACCAAGGGATGCGATGCTTGTTCTACTCGAGCCAGAGTGCAAATTCGGCCCAAAGAGTCTTGCCCAAATGGTATAACGGAATTAATTTCTACATCCACATTACTGTGGACAAGAGATGCCATACGTACTTTTAAGTATACATAAATATATTTTACGAATAGATGTCGTTAGCTGAGGATTAGGGGTGAGCGCGATGTGTTTATAAAACAGACGTCTCTGGTGGGCGGACTACAGGGCTAGCTGCCCACCCGTTCCCCTCCAGCTTCCTGAGTTTCTATTCCTCTTCTACCCCTCTGTATTAATTTTCTCGTCAATCTTTCCCCCACCTTTAGTAACACATCCTTTTAACATGGCCCCGAGCCATCCCGGCATGCAATTAACCTCTGCCCAACGCACCCATTCAATCTCCAACATCCTCCGAGTGATTTCCATTCCGCCAAATATTGTCAGCTTCCTCCACAATTACTTGTCCATCGCGAATTCATATCGTCGTAACATCGTGACTTCGTAACCTCGTAACTTGTCATGTCGCATCGAGTACTAACACCTCTTCCCTGGTTGCTCCATCGTCCTGTTCTGCCGCTCCAACGCCCCTGATCCACCACCGGTGGGACCCGTTGTCGCCGTAACGAGCAGAGGCTTATTATCATCGTCGGCCGTGGGTGAATTCAGCTGCTCTACATTAATACACGACCCACGGTGCTCCAGCCTAGTCCACAACTCACCCAGGTAAACACGTCCTTCCTAAACTCATCTCCAACCGTTTCGTTGTTCGGCGATGGCGGAAGCACCCAAACACCATCGTCCTTCGCGTCGCGACCAGGCGAGTATGTGGCGAGACTCAATACCGCCTCGGCAGAGGCCAGCGACAGCCGAAGGTCCGCGTGGTGCGGAATCAATGCTGGGCGACGACCGCGAGGGGAGAGAGGGAGGTGCGTGAGGGTAGCCATTGTGGTCAGGGGATGTGAGGTGTTCCGTTGTTGACGCGCAAGAGCAAACGCGTTGAATGTTGTATGGCAGGTAGGAGCACCTTCTGGGCAATGAGATTCGTGAAATTTATGAGAGAGCGCACGAGAGTGAGGATCGATTCTCGGGATTGGGGGAATCAGGCGCGTTTTTGAGAGGGTGATGTTGAGGGTGGTGTTGAGAGTGGTGTTGAGAGTGGTGAAGTGGTTTGTTTGACGGGGTGGAGCGCGATCAGGACGATAGTCAGGGTCGCTCGGCAGAAGCGGTAATTACCCAACCAACATAGCCGTTGCTCATGCCTCTTTCGGTTGGTGATATGGACGTTTTCCCAAATTGGGCAATGAAAATAAAACAACGGCGTGCCAAATTAGGCAAGTGTCTAATTAACGACCAGGATTTGCATATTTCAAAGTAACAATCCCTAACCCTCTTCTGAGCACGCACTCTTTGTTCCACTCATGTTTGCGGCAGGCCCTCCGGCTTCTCCCTCACGAACTTTTTTTGTGAAATGTAACGAACACTTTGAGGACCTCAGATCGATCCTCCATACTTCACGTCTGTTCGCCGATCTCGTCGGCAATTGTACATATGTTGGGAGCGCGCAGTGAAGGTGCTCGCTTTAGCGTCACCAATTATCTGAAGTCGTCAGTATATGTATGAGGCTGATGTTGCACCAAGCAGCCATGGTTGTGCATATCATACTATACCGAGCTAGTAGAGTACATACAGCAGCTGAGTGTAGAACCACTGCTTGGAGTAAGCATTTCGAGACTAAACTGAGTGCGGCACCAAATTCTATTGACTATCAACCGGTACAACAACGGCGCTCCACTCGGCCGTTATATGGAGCCATTAATATTTGGAAATCGTCAAGATTTTACTTGAAAACGGCGCCGCAACCGAGATAGGGCTCGAGTGCACAGTGCAATTTCGGGCGGTTTCTACGCCATAGTCGAGCTGCTTCTGGCAGCACTGAAGGGCGAAGCGATGCTGACGAACCAACAGCGTTGTTCTGTGCTGTAATGCACGGAAGCCTCGCAATTATTGAGGTGCTTTAAGAAGGTAGCGAACTTCCACTTTACCGGAATTCTGTGATTGGGGATGCCCAGCTCTTGGACATTCTCGTAGTCCAATAACAACGGTCGCTCCGATGGACAAATCGAGTGCGCTTTTTACTTCCATGGCACGCTTGAACTAGATCAAGGGATGGAAGCGATAGTTAGGCGGCGCCTTCTCAGGCTGGACAGTGCGCTTTTGAAGATGCCCATTAATTGTAAGATGACTTGCGGCTTACCAGAATACTGGCAGTATGTGTAGTGCTGGCCACTGGCAAGGAGAGACTTCTGCAGGTGCGGGACGATTCTGAAAAGAGATATCTCGGGATTCATGAGTGATAGTCTATGACCGGGAATGCCACTCGGGCGATGGGTAAGAGCTCAGCCGGGCTTGCAGGTAGCATCCGAATCTTTGATTCCATCACGAAATCTGCTCTCGCTGCTATTGCCTTAACAAGTGGTTTTGATAGAAAAGGCCGAAGATCTACTATTGCCTTAAATATGGATGCTGAGGGAGAGGTCAATTAAGGCAACAAGCGAGTCAGAATCAGCCAAAATCGGCCAACATCTTCCCAAGATCAGTGCCGAAAACCGGCAGGTGAAACATCTGCAACTTTGAATTATCATCAAACAGGGCCTGGAATAGGCGCCGAGGTGAAAAATGTGGATCATACTCCCGAGAATACTTTGGAGGGGAGAATCACAGATTGCAATGTCATATTCACCTCTTGCAAGCGCGTGGCTGGAGTGTTCTCTCTGCATTGACTAGGAGACCATTTATGAAATCATTTGTGGCATCTGTCATAGAGTATATACGTGCAGGCCAGGTTTATACATGCTTTTGCTTCTCCAAACCCCAATACTGATACTCTATAGGCATCGAAGCTAAGCCTTGCGGTCGGACATCTGCACCGGTTTCGTTCATGGGGAACCCCGCGGAAAAGAATCTACGAGCAACTTTTAGTCTTAGGTTTAAACCGCGGCATTTAAGCTTAACAACAAGGGTTATGCCCTATTCTAAGTAAATTTATTTCTCACAGGTAGGTGCTTATAGTACCCTTCTCAACTTGACATCGACCAAACATTCGGGGTCTCCCCTCACAACTGTCATGTTGCCAACACGTTACTGTCGTTTCTGAACCGAATTTTCGTGCCATCGATACTGACAAAACGTGTGGACTGATTTCGAAGGTGATTTACAATGTTGCACCGTTTTCAACACCTCCAGAACTAAAACGTTAGACATTCAAAACGAGTCTCGAACTGAGTATCGGTAGGACCCTGTTTGCATCCCCGACTCTATCCCGCTTAATAGAAGCTAGCCTCTCCCCCCTCCCTCTTCTACCCCCGCCCCGCATCTCTCACACCACTTTTCGGTTCAAATACACTTACGGGTCGGACTGATCGCGAAAAACTAAACCTCTCGCGTTTAGATCATCATCGGGGCTGTTCCGCCGGTCTGCAAATAACGGCGATTTTTTGTTCAAAGGAGGGAAGGCCAGATCGATGCTGGCCGGAATGATCCAACAACCGCAGCTCCCCACATCTTGTCTTTTCCGAGTGCAAACTCACGCGATCGACCTTTAATCCTCGAGCACAATAGTTACTGTGTATGACATTTAACCAAGCACCTCCGTTCAGAGAATTCGGAACCCACTGAACTCCTGAGACCCAGTTATACTGTCACATCCACCGACAGCACGGTCGTCCGGGACAGACATTGTCCCTGAGACTCATAAGCAAACCCACAGCACGACGCAGCATCGACTCCCAGAGTAAGCCGAGCAAGCAAAAGACAACATACTACCCAGATCAGATATAGATAACGTAAGTTACACGGAAACCGGCTAATACATATTACCCGGCCGACTAGTGTAACCCCAACCCCCACACTGAAAAATCAACTGTAAAGATTGCAAACTCATCATCCTCCACCCCCGCGACAACGATGGCCCCGGTAAGGCATTGTCAAACTCCTGATGAAGTCTGTGAAGTGCATATCAAGCTTGCTCTGGCAAAGTGAACCCAGTGTAAGGGCGTACGTCCGTGTACGGCCTCATATAAGAGTATAAGGGTAGATACGGTTGCGCACATGGATTCGAGAATGAGGTAGATTCAATAGGTAAGGTTATCGATGACGTGCAAGGGCACTCGTACGATCTGACTATATACTGGGCGGATGTGCGGTTATCCGGCTGCCATTACATCATCCCCCTCTTTATCTGCAGACCTCCTGGGCTGCATACCCATACATGAAAAGAAGAAGAAACAAATCCAAGCTTGTATACCCTCGTACGGCCTCGTAAATCCCGCAACTGATCGGTACCGCTCGAGGATAACCTTTTGGTGCATCCGGCGCACAGGGAAAGTCTACCTCCAGTGGTAGGTGGTAAAACCCATGCTGACGCCATTTGTACCGGGCCAAGATCCAATGAGAAGAGAAGAGAAGAGAAGGAAACATCCAATTGACCCCTGTAACCTCCATATATCCATATTGTTATGGGGATACTTATAACAAAAGTACGGCCGCCTACTCCTCAGAAGTCGTAAGAGTCTTGAAGATACTCCTCGGAGTTATCGTAGTCGAACCAGTTGTCGTAGTCTTCGACCAGTAGGTTGTGATATTCGGAAGGAAGTTCACGGGTGTAAAACCAGTGAAAGTATTCGTACTCAATATCGTAGGTGTAGATAAAAATACTCGCAATACGGAAGTCGTGCAGAGTTACAGCTCGTTCGTAAAGGGCGTGAGCGTAAAGAACAATAGAATCGAGGTCTCGAAAATTAACAGGCATAAATATTCTTTAGAGTAAAAAACTTAATAATATTTTAGAGTTCTGTCCGCTGGTGTGTTCTGACTGTGGATTGCTGCTAGAGCTTGCTGTTTTACTTTGCGGGTGCAAAGGCGGTTCTTTTATAGAGCGACTTACTCGCATACTCTCTATGACTTCAGCATTTGTACTAAGATAGCTATGGGCTCCGATCGTTAGACTGGTTACTCGATCTCGGTAGCTTGCGCTACTTTTCCGTTTGACTTTCGGCACTTTCTAAAGTGCGAGGCATCCCTGTAGGTTATCCTCATGCCGCCAGGTTTTGCCACGTCAATGTGTGACTTTTCTTCTGGTCTGTATGCTTATGCAGAAAACATGTTTCGGCAACAAAAGCTGACGCGTTCATCGAACCATCACTTCCTCTTAGATCTCTCAACTCAATGTTAAATCGGATAGTGGGTTGCAGGGATATATTTACCCTCATAGACTTGCGTCGGCGACCAGCCGCTGATATGCCACGTATCGCACCTCCCATCTCGCTGGCTTTTACTCCCATTTCAGGGCTGCAACTTATGTAGTAACAGACCACCTGCGATCTGCCGTTACTCGGGAAGTCGACCTACACACAAGCTCTCAGAAGGTAGATTGAACTACCGGGGTGCAGTTAACACATGGAGTCCCTAGACTGTATAGTTATCCCCATGGTAAAGTCCCGCTTCTCGAGCTCTGACGTGTACCTGCCGGAGAGTGTAGAGGTGTACCCCGCTCTAGCCGTCTGTCCCATATTGCTTGATAAGGTGAGATAGTTCTGATCGAAACAATCATGCACGGCTGACCTGAAAGTTCCCGCAATGGCGTGATTGTGCTTCATCAACTCATGCCGTCCCTAACTTTCGGGAGCCTAGACATATAGTAGCATACCACCCTAAGTGTTTGGGTCTGATGAATCTGCCAGCTAAGTGTCGTGACTATCGCTGTTCGATCGAGAAGGTGTACTGCCCACACGCGGGTTAATCAATCCGCTTTGCCAGGACTCGGTAATGGATAGGCTCGTATGTCGCGTTGGACTTCGTCGCTCAGAGGATGGGATAAACCGCGGGTGTGACATTGACAGCCATAGTGACAGGTAAGCCGAACACGGATTGCCATGGACATCCTCCGTACCTCGTACACCTGCTAAGGGAAAACCCCTAACATTACCTCCCTCTCTAGCTCTGGTGACCTCAACAGAATCTCCATCATAAAAAGTGTGCAAACAATAGATACCACTCAGACAGCATATCTTATAAAAATAAAAATAAAAATAATAATTCTCTTAACATAATAATAAACTCCGCATAACTCAGTACGGTATGAGTTTAACAAAGGGAATTCATAATCTCCTCCTCTTTCGTACCATTGGTTTCTTTATTGGTTTCCATCGCTTATCTTTTTCCATCACTGGAATTTTGGTGTAGTATTAGGTAATGAGTTCGGGTGCGATGTCGTTCAGATGTTCCCATGACTCCCAGGTATTCTCGTCGTGGCAGTATCCTGACCACTTGACTAGGAAGACGTGCTTTCGATGACCATCGTCGGTAGGTCCGATGGCGATTATTGACTTTTCTATCCATCCGCCATCGTCGGCCTCGATATGTGGTACCTCCCTCTCTAAGGGATCACCGCGATACGGTTCGAGCAAAGCGATGTGGAATGCTGGATGTATTTTCCATGTGCTAGGGAGTTCAAGTCGGCACCATCGGTTGTTTCCTCCGACCTTGATGATTTTAAATAGTCCATACATTTTGTCGTCAAGCTTTTGGCATTGGCGCTTCGTCCGAATATTGCTTCCGTTAAGCATAACCAAATCTCTGACCTTGTACCGAGGAGCAGGGCGTCGCTTGGGATCATAGTACTGACTCATCCTTTCTTTTGATTTTTTAAGCTGTTGTTCCAACCGGCGATAAACCTCGACCATATAATGAGCGTATAGTTCCGAACTGGGATTGTGAAACTGAATCTCGGTTGGCCAATTTGTACGTGCTTCGTAACCGTAATTGGCATAGAAGGGCGTAATCTTTGTAGACGCATGTTTGGAGTTATTGTATGCGTACTCGGCCATAGGTAGCATTTCGCTCCAATTCGATTGTTTGTAATTGCAGTATGCGCGAAGGTAATGTTCGATGGTCTGATTAATGCGTTCGGTTTGTCCGTCCGTCTGCGGGTGAAAGGCTGTTGACATTGATCGTTTGATTCTGAGAAACTGATATAAGTCGGCGAGAAAATGACCAGTGATGACTGCATCACGGTCCGATACTATATCGAGTGGCATGCCGTGGTACTTCCAAATGTTATTTAGGAATAATTTTGCGATCATGGAGGATTCCCGCTTGTTTGTGGGAATGAAGTGTGTCATCTTGGTAAACCTGTCGGCAACCACCATGATATTCTTATTACCGCTTGATTCCGGTAAGTCGGTAATAAAATCAACCGATATGTATGTCCATGGTGAGGACGGTAGTTCGAGCGGATGTAATAATCTGTTACGGGGATACTTATGACTGAAGTACCGTCGTAAGTATGGCCGCCTACTTTTCAGAAGTCGTAGGTGTCCTGAAAATCGTCTTCGTCGTGTAAGAGCTCGGAGAACGATTCCTCCTCGTCGTCACCCTCAGACGAGTTAAGGTAATAGGCCGAGGGAAGTTCACCGGTGTAGAACCAATGACAGTATTCGAAGGCGATATCGTAGTGAGCAATAAACCCTCGTGCGTACCAGAAGTCGTGATCGGTAACTGCTCTTTCACAAAGGGCGTGTGCGTAGAGAACAATAGAGTCAAGGTCTCGAAAATGTAAAGACATATAATTTTAAAGTAGAAAACTTAATAATATTTTAGATTCTTGTCCGCTGGTGTGTTTCTGACTGTGGATTGCTGCTAGAGCTTGATGTTTTACTTTGCAGGTGCAAAGGTGGTTCTTTTATAGAGCGAGTTACTCGTCTATT
>MU122221.1:237051-252582 GCA_014904905.1 Wilcoxina mikolae CBS 423.85 | reverse complement strand
AGGATAGATACGGTTGCAAACGAGGATAAGTGATAAAGATGATCTCAATTGTACAGTATGTAGGTAAGATAATCGCTAGCGTGCCAAAAGCACTTTGCGAGGTGATTATATATGAAGGACGGTTACCCGGCCTCGGCAGCCAAATGCACCTGCGAGAGCCAAGTGTGCTTGAGAGCCAAGTGCACCTGGCACCGCCATTACAATACCGCCGATTCCGCTGAGTCGCCCCCCGCCAATTTGTCTTCCGCCAAGTTGTCCTCCACCGAGTCGTCTCCTACCAAACTATTTTCCCACTATAGACCTCATCCCGGTAACCAGCAAAACCACCATATACGATGCACCAGCAACTCATCCATTTCAGGCACTGGAAAGCCTATGCGACAGCTTTTTCTTGGACAGCCACTTCGATTCCATTCAAGAAGCAGTGGAAATTGCCATGAAGGAGCTGACCCGGTAGGATCAGTCAAAGTTCATGCACGGCATATACGAGCTGTTCGCTGATATCCACGAGGTTTCGAACGCGCAAGTCGCATGGTTCTTAAAGTTCGAGGAAAACAATGCTGGGTGGAGAGTGCTAGGCTACGAGAGATATTATGACTACCTAAGGACAATTGACAGCTCTGGCCAGGTAAGAGAGATAGTAAAGCAACACAACACCGCGCAGAGGAATATGGATCGTGTGACGAAAAAGCTGGGAGACTACTGGCAGCAGAGCCTCGTACTGTTGGAGATCCTGAACGAAGGTGATGGCAGTGAGAAATAGTTACGACTGACAGACCTAGCCATCCGAACCGCCAAAGATTGTGAGTTAGCCAAACGATGTCTCAACTACGCATATGTCTCCCGCATCATCAAACTGGGATGGAAATCAAAGGTGAATAGATGGTATACGTCCGCTGACTTCAAAGAAGTGAAGGTTTAATTGGAAAAAGTATGTCTGGTAGTTAACGAAGAGATCAATCTGGGCAAAATAGGTTTAAAGTTATACCGAGGGCTAGTGATGCCAGTTGCATATTATCTGTTCAAGGATGATCAAAGCCGCCCCCGCACACTGTCGCCGTCAGCTCCGCCCCCAAACCGTCAAATCCCTTCTGTGTCGCCTGTTCTGATCTCTTCAGCTCTGCCGACCGATGAGGAGAAACTGATTGATGTTGAAGCCCTGACTCCCAGTAAATCACTTTCCTCAGAGAATTCATCCACCGAGATATTCAACATCCCAGATATGACTCCCGATAATGTTACCGAAGTCGTGGATGAAATTACCGAAGTCATCAATGAAGATGAAAAGGCTACCTCTAGTGACAACCAATCTAGCGAAACAGCTGTCATCCCCACACCTGTCAGGACTAAGGCCTCCCGCAAGAGAACGAGAGCGGGACAGCTCTAGACCCCGAACTCCACTGACGACAAGCCAATTGATGGATACGATGCGGTCGTCACCTGTTCCGACTATATGGAGCGCGATGTCAGGTATACCCACCTAGTGGGTGAGGAGGAACAAATGATAACCTATCACCACGGGATATATGGGAAGCACGCGCCGCTCATCGTCCAAAGGGCGATCAACCGGGAACCCGATGTGTTCCAGACTGCAAGGGATCAGATTGTATCGGGAATGATTGCTATGCGGAACGCCATTAATTGGGCTGAGGAAACACTTGGAGAAGCTTCGTACTTTATAAACGAGCTAAGGAAGAGGGAAGACGACAGGAGGAAGCGAACACAGAGGGAGTAAATCATCAAGGGATATTCTGGGTTTTCTTTTGAGTTTTCTTTTGAGTTTCCTTTTACATGACAGGATATTGATAAAGGGAGTAAGTGTGATTCTCACAAAGGGCCAGGGAGGAGTGGTGGTGGGAAAGTCCATTCCCACCACTACCGGCACTAATGAGTTCGGAGATATCAGGGGTATGATAGTACTGAGGAGTATATATGTACAGGTGTGTCAGTAGATAGAGAGAATAAAGCCTTTTCTGCACCCCAAGCAGTGCCTTTTATCTTCTCTAATGTGTGTTCGAACGTTCGAATTCGCAGATCCACTAAATTAGTCGATTCTCCTTACCTGTTCCAGGGGAAAGTCTTGGCAAAAACAGAAACGGTGAAATAAGTCAACAACCACAATAGTAATCGACAAACGGACACCGGCAATCGACTTCTAGCATCGAATTGACCCCGGAGCGGCACTCCCAGCACCCCTGGACCGCCAGAGGAGGTTGGAAACTCACAGCAGCAGAGCGCGCACGCGACGGACATAGTGTTGCCAACGAACCGCCCGGGGTTCGTACAATTGACGAACCGATTTGGTCCATGTGAACAGGATCCTTGCCAAGCGTTTCGCCTCAAACCCCACCATTTCGACCGACAACTGCGAACAAAAATAAGTAAGCCAGTTCTTGTCCGATCGGCTCGATTTTTGATGCATCTTGTAGCTAACTTCTCCCGCTACAAGATGCAATAACAATCGAGCCGATCGGACAAGAACTAGCTTACCTATTATCGTTCAAGGATAGATGGTTCGCGAACCGGTTCGGACAAACCTCGGAACTTCGTCCAAATCTCAGATTGAATCTGGATCGAACCGCGCCCTGGTTCGATCCGCGACGAACCGATCCGCTTCGTTGCCAACACTAGATGGACACGAGGCGACGACTGAAGACCCAACGACGATGGCGACCACGAGAGGAGAGAGCCCTACTGGAGGTACAATTGAGAAGCTAGCGAGTGTGGAAGTTAGGGATATGAGGATGGGAGAAGTAGGACAAATGCACGGCTCAGTGGACGACGTGTCGGGAGAGGCACGCTTTATCACAGAAGGCATGACCCCGAGCGAGCCTCCGATGCGAAACGAGAAAGGGAAACAGTTGAGAAACGAGACTCCGGAGTCTCCGAGCGTGCCGGGGGACTGGAAAAGCCAGATGGAGAGAATGATCAGTGAGCAGGCACGTGAAGTTGTACAGCTGCACCGAACTGTCGAGAACTTGGTAAAAGTACTGGACGCACATGCATCGCGCGAGGAGGTGCAATGGATCGGCATGAGAGCGTGGTTAGAAGAGCGAGAGGGCAAATGGGATACCCGCCATGAGGACGACGTACTGTGGGGGATGGCCATCACAAACATGGTCACGAAGGTTCTGTTGGAAACGGCACCAGGCCAGAAGAAACGAGAGGCCGACAATGAACTGGTGGCCTTGAAATATGCAGGTACACACATGATAGTGCAACAAGTGCGAGAGACGAAGCAGCGACAAGCCGAACTGCAACCGAAACCGCAGCAGCAGCTGACGATGACGCCGACTCCAACTTCGGCCTCGACCCCAACTCCGACCCCAACTCCGACCCCAACCCCGGTGCCGGCACCAACAGCGAAGCCAACACCGACGAGACGATGGGAGACAGTCCCACCGCGTAACGAGCGAAATGCTGCGACAGCCAAGGCCGTCACCTCTGAGAGAGAGATCACCAGCAGGCCAGTCCCAGCCCCATCCCCTACAAATGGTTCGATCATGGCAGACAGGCGCCTGATCATAAGAAGAGACGAGAGCATCTCCCTGCCCAACAAGATGGACGAAGAAGTCGCATCCACAATCAACAGGGCGCTGTTCCGGCAGCAAGCCCCAGCCCACATCCGAATCATGAACACATGGGAAAATGCCAAGGGCGCAATAACCGCGATCACGTACCGCAACGCCCCAGCGGAGATGGAACTCCTGTACCGAGACGTCATTATCAACACAGCAAGGTCGGTCAACAAAGGGATCATTGATATGTAGGGGAACGAATCGTGGGAGAGACTGAAGATCCACGCTGTTCTGCTGGTGATATACATGGGCAGAGGCACCAAAGGCCTACAACAGATGAGAGATGAAATCCAGGGGGAGAACGAAGGAGTCACAGTCCCTGCACAAGTAACATGGCTATCTACCCCTCGCTCGATCAGGGAGAGACAGCTTAATGGAGAGATAAAGGCATCATCGGTGGTCTGTATTGTGAAGGAGACAAAAGTAGCCAAGAGACTAGTCGGGAAAGGGCTCATCGCTGCAGGAGTAAGATACAAGGTCGAACCCTACACAAGCGCGTGACCGGACAACATGTGTGACCTTTGCTGCCTATGGGGCCATATTGAGAGCAAGTGCGGTGGCAGTCAACCTTGGTATGACTACTGATCAGGGCTGCACCGGACAAGCAAGCATCAGTGCAATGTTGTGGAATGCGCGTCGCAGAAAGGTGCACTCTGCAGTCACACCCAAGAGAAATACCGGAACTGCAAAGGGACCCATATCGCTTTCAGTGGAAGGTGAGCAAAGAAGACCGAAGCTATCAAAGCGGCCCGGGATACTGGAAGAAGACAACCGGCCGAGTATCGAATGGGAGGAGACACAGGGGCAGACACAGTGGTACTCGGCACCAGGCAGACGACGGATATCGGAGGCCAAGAAGGGGAGCCTCCGGTCGAGGAGGCGGAAAGACCCGGGGAGAAGGAGGTGGAGGAGGGAGAAAGGGACATGCCCATGGCCGAGACCGCAGTAGAGGTCAAAATGGGAGCCGCCACTTCCAATGATTAGAGCAATTCAGAATAACTATGCCAGGTCGTATGTGTGGACCATGGCTGCGCTAGAGACGGAAATTGAACGGAAAGCAGATGTGATATGTTTGCAAGAACCGCCAGATGAAAGAAGTGGAGGAATCGGAATCAAACACCCGGCGTACGAAATTAAGAAAAAGACAGAGAGTCTGGACGGCAGTGCGCAAGGGGAGCGGCCCTGCAACTGACGAACGGACAGACTTGAGCAGGGGAGTGAACGACGATGTGATTGTGATTGACGTCAAAAGAAGAAGGGAGAAGATAACGTGAATGGTAAACGTCTACGACCAAAAAGACGTCCTGACGGGAGAGAGGCCAGCGAGAAAGTTAAACTGGCAGAGCATCATTTGACTGGGGGGCAGCACGGTGCTCGCAGGCGACTTTAACGCCCACAGTCAGCCTTGGGACCCGAGATGCATGGAACGGAGGGATGCCACGTACTGGAAGGAGATCATAGACGCACATGAGATGGAGATCGCGAATGACAGCCGGCCCACTCACTACTGTGTGAAAAACGGCAGTGATAGCGCGTCCGTCATTGACTTAACCCTGGCGAATAGACCAATTGCGAAATGGACGATATTGGTGGAGGATAACCATGCCACAGGTTCCGACCATGAGGTGATAGAATGGGATGTGGACATTTGGGAAGCAGGAAGAAGCGGGTGGAACACAAGTCATAGGGTGGAATCTTGCTGCTATGACGGAGGAGGATGAGAAGGCGGCGGAGAAAGCCTGGAAGGAACTCGAGAAGGAGAGAGCCCCCCTGGATGAGGGTTGCACTGGGGATGAGATCGAGCGGGAGGCCGAATGGTGCCAGGATGCACTGTTCAAAGTACTGGACGCTACGGTGAAGAAAAGAAGGATTTGCGCTCAATCTAAGAGATGGTGGTACGGTGAGATCAAGGAGAAGATTAGCACACTTGGGAGAGAAAAGAGAAGGGGATGAAGGTCGGAAGCAGCGGCCCGGACGAAAGCAGACCTGCAAAGGTCGATCCGGCAGTCTAAGAATCAGATGTGGAACGACTATGTACAGAACCTCAGGGGCGGTGAGGTTTGGAGGGCTGCAAAGTTCGTCAACCCTCTAGTGGGGGCAACTGTGGAGGTCTTCACTGATAGAGAGGGGAAGCAAGCAAGCTCTATCACTGAAAAGGAGGAGATGCTCAGACAGGAGCCCTTGCCCCCAAACGATGACAATCAGTACTATGAACTACCCCCAGCAGGACGAGCACAGAAACGGGTTATGGAGCAAGCAGTTGAACGAGCCCTCTTCTCGCAGTCGATCAAGAAAGCCCCAGGCCCAGACAAGTTGTCCTTCGATGCCATCCGCCTTCTCTGGAGGTGGAACAGAGCGAGAATCGTTGGATTAACTAGGGCACCTTTAGGACTGGTCGGCACCCAGCCGTGTGGAAACGTGCATGCAGGGTTGTTATCCGAAAGCCAGGAAAGGATGACTACACCAGCTCAAGTCGTACCGCACGATCTCCCCGCTTAGCTGCATGGGCAAAGTGGTCGAAAAAGTGGTTGCCGAATTATTGTCTGAGGAAGTAGAAAGGAGAGAACTACTAAGCGAGGGCCAGTTTGGTAGTAGAAAGAGACGGTCAGCCATTGACGCTGCAGCCATCATGGTCGACAGGGCACATACGGCATGGAACGAAGGCAACATCGCGGGCGTCCTCCTGATGGATATTAAAGCAGTATTTCCAAGCGTAGCAAAAGGGAGGCTGATTCAGGCAATGAAGGCCAAGCGGATGTATGGAGATCTCATGCGATGGACTGAAAGCTTTCTCTCTGAAAGAACGTTGCAGATGGTGATCAAGGGGAACGTCATGCAGAGCCATCGAGTAGAAGCGGGGGTCCCACAAGGATCTCCCATGTCGCCAATTCTCTTCGCAATTTACACCGCCAGGGTGACAGAATGGGTGGAAGAGAGAGTCTAAGGAGTCGAAGGCCTCTCTTTTGTGGATGACCTCGGGTGGGTAGCAAGCAGGAGGGACGTGAACCAGGTGGTGAAGAAACTGGAAGCCTTCGCGGTGGAGAGTATTGAATGGGCTACTAGACGGGATCTCGAGTTTTACACTGCTAAGATGGAAGCAGAGCTCTTCACAGGCATGCAAGGACACAAGAAGCACCTTCGGCCGAAACTCACAGCCAAAATCAGGGTAGGAAATGGTGTCATCCAGTTCAACAAAGAAGCGATAAGGTGGCACAGAGTCTGGATGGACGCGCACCTGACGTTCAGAGAGCACCACAACCGATACCTAAAGAAGGCCAGAGCTGCAGAAGCGAGACTCCGCACTCTCACGAGAATGCACGGAATCGTCCCAGAGCAGGTTAGAGCGGTCCAAATACCTTGCATCCAATCTGTCGCACTATATGAGAGCGAACTCTGGTGGGACCCAAAAGAAACGGGCAGACGAGAGGACCTCCAACTTCTTTTCAATCAACAAGCCAGATCCACCCTGAGTACGATGCCAACGACACCAATAGGCATGCTTATGAGGGACTCGGGGCTCACTCCTGCGGTGGTAGCCCTCAATGTTAGACAATAACAGTTCTTATCAAGACTAGCAAATGAGTGCGAGGGTTCTAAATCGAGGGAACTCTACGACTACCCCACATCTGGGGCACCAATTTGCAGGGTGGCCGAGGCAGAGCACAAGCATGGCAGGAGAGCAGAGACAATGTGCTGGCCCGACCATGGGGAGGAGCCAGCGGTCAAGACCATCATACTGATCGACAACGCCACGGCTAAGAAAGAAGTGACACGCTGGGCGAGAGAGAAAGAGGTCAAAGTAGGTGTGGGGGTCTGGATATGGTGGACGGATGGATTGCGAACCGACGATGGGACAGTGGGAGCCGCAGCAGTATGCAAGGACAGAAACGACTGGAAGTCCTTCCGTAGCCACCTCGGCACCGGGCGAATAGAGGTCTACGATGCAGAGCTGTGGGCAATCGCACTAGCGCTCTGGAAGTCAGTCAAGAAAAGAGACATACTACAGGCGAACAGCGTAACAAAGGTGGCAGTCTTCAGCGACTCATAGGCAGCCATCAGATGAACGGGGCATCTAGAGCCGGGACCAGGACAACCACTAGCCAGGTGGATTAACCGCAACACGAGGACCCTTCGCAAGCGCGGTATCGAAACAGAGATCTACTGGGTCCCGGGACACACAGGCATCCCCTGGAACGAGGAAGCAGATCGCCAAGGGAACCTGGCCCGGGAAGGGCGCAGAGCAGGCACGGTACGGGAACAAGTATACACCTCGGCTGCAAATAGAACCAGACGGATCACCGAGGCAAGATCGGCGGCACAAACACAGTGGGAGGCCGACAAGTGCAGCAAGCACTTCGGCTATAGACTCAAGGGCAAGGCCGAGAGTAAGAGACCCATCCCGATGACAAGTATGAAGTCGTTAGCTACAAGGTTCTATGGATTGAAGGGCGGGCATGCTCCAGTGGGCAAGTACTTAAAACGGTTCGGATACCGAGACGACAACAAATGCTGGTGGTGCGGAGACAGAGTAGTGCAGACGCGAGAGCACCTATTCCGCCACTGCAGCCAGTGGAAAGACCAGCAGAAAGCACTGTGGAAAAAGGTGGGGAAGACGACAGGCTGGAAAGTGGGCAGATGCCGACACGTGCAGGTCTCTGAGCTGTTTTCCATGGAGAAGTGTGACCAAACGGTGATGGACTTCCTGGTGGCGATGGACCTTGGGAAGTTCCCGCCCAAGTAAATTATTTGAGAACCCACTAAGTTAGTGAGTCCGCATGGACCACCCTCTGACCAGTGCTTTTGTATTGACCAATCAAGTTACTTGCATCCTGGACACAAGCAAAGTGATAAATGAGACGGTGGGGAAGGTGACAGGGTGGAAAGCGGGCAGATGCCGACACATGCAGGTCTCTGAGCTGTTTTCCATGGAGAAGTGTGACCAAACGGTGATGGACTTCCTGGCGGCGATGGACGTTGGGAAGTTTCCGCCCAAGTGAATTATTTGAAAACCCACTAAGTTAGTGGGTCTGTATGAACCACCCTCTGGCCTGCACTTTTGTATTGCCCGATCAAGTTACATGCATCCCGGATGCAAGCAAAGTGATTGATGAGACGGTGGGGAAGGCGACAGGCTGGAAAGTAGGCAGATGCCGACACGTGCAGGTCTCTGAGCTGTATTCCATGGGAAATTCCCACCCAAGTGAGAGGCAGATACTTTGCTTGCGTCCTTGTCTTGGCCACTTGGCTGGATGCAAGCAACTTGATTGGCCGAACCGATAGCCGGGTAACGAGCAGGCGGAGGAGTGAGACGAGTGAGATTAGGTTCGAGAGTCTTTCTTTTCGGTTTCCTCCTTTCTTTTGTCCTTACCTTACCAATCTTTTTACTTTCCTTTGTCAGCAGGGGACGACGGATAGCAGGAACGGAGCGTCGCAATCTAACCGGCTTACCCGGAGGCGGCGGGGATTAGGGGTCTGTCATACTCTAGATAGAGTGAATACAGTATGATTAAAACAAAACAAAAAGTAGATTCTCTTTCTTCCTCTGACCGGGTAACCTTTAACACTCCTCAAGCCGAAACCGTCTTCTTCAATAAATTTACCTGAGAGGCCTTCGAAGAGTGATGAGAAGGAAGTCACTGGGAATCTCTCCCCCAACACACCCTTCAAATCGTCACAGGGGGCTTGATTCGGTGACATACTTCGCAACCACTGATGTACTTCCTTATGCGAACGTCCATTCCCGGCCAATAGAAATCCCTAGAAACTATCTCAGTAGTGTTAAGAGTTTCAAAGTGACTGGACAAGGGGTTGTCATGAAAGAGACTAATTACATTAACGCGGAGAGTATCGTCCGCAGGGAAATATATCCTCCCGTCAATGGTCAGAACTCCAGCGATGACACTCTATTGGTTGATGTCTTTGGCTTCCCCTTAGGTTGTGTCCATTGGGTTATCAACTAGCTTACTCGAGATGTCGACCGCCAATAGGTCAGTAGCCTGAGCCTTCTTTATCACAGGTAGGAGGTCATCGTAGGTTTCGACTCCCTGGGTCGCCACAAGCCGTTTGACAGGCTACTCGTTGCCGATCTCATAATCGGGACGTCTCAATGGGCCGTCGGAGAGGTTCTTCGTGCCTTCCAGGTGCTCGATTGTAAAGTTGTATGCCGATAACATCTCGGCCAAGCGTGCTTGTCTCCGGAAGAGCTCTTTCGACGTCAAGAAGTACTGGAAATTCTTGTGGTCGCACTGCACCAGGGCTTTATGTTGTGCGCCTTCCAGTTAGTGTCGCCATTGCTTGAAGGTCTCGACAATGGCGAGTAGTTCCTGATCGTACATGTCATAATTCTGCTCGGTCGGAGAGCATTGTTGAGAGCAACAATTGACTGGCCGAAAGGTTCCGAAGCCATCAGACTGGTTGAGGATGCCTGCAATCGCAAAACCGCTCGCATCAGTCTGGAGGATGATGAGCTTTGCTGGTCGAAGTGCTGCAAGATTGGTGCCACGGTAAAGGCTTTCTTCAGCTTCCGGATGTCGAGCTCTGCGTCTCTAGGTCACTCCAATTGTGGCTTTCCTGTGACGTTGTTTAGCAAGGTCAATATGGGTGCCGTTACCTTGGTATACTTCCGGATGAACCTCCGATAGAAGTTCATGAACCCAAGCAGAACATGCACGTCTCGCAATGATCTGGTGATCGGGCAATCTTCGATCATGGAGATACGGTCCGCTTCCATGCTGACACCCTTGGCCCTGATAACGAAGCCGAGGAAGCTGACCTCTGAGGCTCTAAATTGGTACTTCTCTGCCTTCCAATTGAGGCCAAAATTCTGCAGCCATTGCAGTACGTTCCGAACGTGGTCGTCGTGCTCCTTCTCATCGGTGGAGCAGATCAGAATGTCGTTGAGGTCACACACGGTGAAGTCATCAATGTAAGGTCGCAGGCAATCATCGATGTAAGCCTGAAAGGTAGCCGGTGCATTCGTCAAGCCAAATGGCATGACACTGTATTTGAACTGGCCGTATCGGGTTCGGAATGCCGTCTTGTACTTGTCACCTTCCTTAATGTGAATAAGGTGATAGGCTCTGTGAAGATCAAGTTCGTGAATATTCTGGCGCTGCCAATACGGTCAAGCAACTCCGAGATCAATGGAAGGGGGTTCCAATTCTTGATTGAACCCATATTGAGAGCTCCGTAGTCCACACAGAGTTTCTAGCCACGGTCCTTCTTCTTTGCAAAAGGTATCGGCACTGCCACCTGTGATGATGACAGCTCGATGAATCCATTGGCCAGGTTTGTCTCGATGTAGGTCTTTAGCGTTCTCAATTCGACCTACGATAGGTTATAGATACACCCATATGGCAGTTTGTACCCGGATTCCAGGTCGATCGCATAGTCAATTGACCGGTGCAGTGGCAGTGTCTCTGCCTTGGTCTTACTAAAGACCTCAACAAATTCCTTATATTTGGCCGGTATATGACCACTATCATTTGTACGTACCATTTCAGGTGCCAAAGCTCCATCTGTACTCGTTAGCTTCTGCTCGTAACCCTCAGATGGAAGCGAAGGTTGGTATCCAGGATCCTTTGTCATAACGAGTTATCCTTGATGGGAACCACCACCGTCCAGTACTTCCTTCGTGACTCGGCCAGCTGGTAGCAGTCATTCAAGCACATTCACTGTGTAACTCTTATGGCGTAACTACCGACGCTGCTCCAGGCTCACCCATCCAGCATCGGAGTTTCTTACCGGAGATTCCGCTCCATAATGATGGTCCCAGCAGCCAGGTGCACTTCCCAAACCGTAGGGCGAATGCCTTGTCGACCTCATTGCTCTCAAGAAGGTTGTTGAATGCGGTTGCTCCAAGGAAGCAAATGTCCAGAGGCTTACCACCGCACACATGTGATGTTCCATTGGTATCTACGTACAGAGTTCCATCGCGATTTTCATCCTGGATGGTGGCCTGCGACCTACTAGTACTCGGAGTTCGCAAATCATAGGTCAACAGGCTTTCCAGTCAATATCCAGGTTCGGAGCCTTGAAACAAGGATATCCCAACACCAAGTCGTATGTCTTCATTGGCACAATTAAGATCGCTGATTCGTCAACCGGTGCCAAGCATTACAAATACTGAACCGAGAGAGTAGTTTTTCTACTTTCTCTTTCAGATATCATCTTGCTGCCATCAAGGCCCGACGTTGCGATGAATGCTGGTGACTTCCAGATGCCGAGTCGCCTTCGCAGCTTGGGTATCATGAACATGCTGTTTGCTCCACAGTGGATGAGAGCTCGAATGAGCTGCATTTCGCCGTGGACATCTCGGACAAGTACTTCGTGTATAATATGTGCCAAATCTTGCCGCTCAGTGCCGCACAGATACTGACTCATCATGTGAGCTCTTGGGCTCTCCAAAATAACTCTTGATTTTAATGAAATTCAGTGCACCTGCACTCCATCCAACATCGCCATGAGTGCCTGCCCCCTGAGCCTCTCCAACCCCAGCTCCGTCTCGTCTATCATCTCTCGCCAAGCGAGGTATCGTGAGAGGTAGACTAGTGTTTTGACTACTGGATATCAAACGACCATTGTCCTTTGATTGGACGACTGCTGCCGTCGGAACCACCGGGTTTCAATTTGTCTTTGTCTGGATGCATCGTGGACACGTATGTATCAAGTGGCTGCCGTTGCAGCGGATGTACTTATTGGTGAGGTGGTTGTCGAGAATCTCCTTCGAAACCCATGGTGCAGGAGGTAAATCGGTACGTTTGCCACAGCCGCAAGCGCCGATGTCAGTGGTCTTTCCATCAGAAGTTGTGTTGGCGGGCTCTGAAATTGACAGTCTGAAATTACGTTTCCGGTCAGTTCGTTTGGACGATTCTCCATTGCCGACAGAGCCTCCGGTGGGCTGCTTTTGTTCATGTTATCGTTGTTGTCTTCCGTTCGTCCTTCCCGGCCAGGATTGGAACTGTGCGGCTGCTGGTTGGTGGAATAGCTCGCTGATACTTCCGAACCTCCTGTTTGTCGTCAAGGGTTTAACTCGTGATCATAATCCAGGCTTCATCCCTATTCAGGCCATTTCGTACAATGTCTTAGGATCCTGTTCTTTGTCGCATTATGCTTCCCGCCACAAGATACGGAGCCGGTTGGCCATTACACGCACTGGTCGTCGTGGTCATGGAATCCCTGATCGAACTCTCGGTAGGCCCGCATGGCTGCATTCAGTACATGGTCGGGTCGCCGTATGTATTTTGGAGTTGCTCAACGAAGAGGTTGAAATCGTTGATGGCAGGGTGATTCGAATTCCGTAACTGTTGGCCCCAAGTGACTGGGTCCTCCATCTTCGTTTGTTGTTGCGAAGGGTCCTTATGGCCACTCCAGCTGCCGAGGAGATTTAGGGGGTATTAGTCTTGATCCGGTGCACGGATCGGAAAATGATGATGGTGTGAGTCAAATGTTTCACGGAGAACACCGTTGAAGTTATACAATTCGCAGGTGCCGCCGCTGTATCGCTCAGGGTCGACCAGCTTAAAGATTCCGAACTTATCGTGTTCTTGCTTCACAGCTCACTTCCTAGCAGCCTTTCATTTCCGAGCTGCTTCTCTCTTCCGGATCCATTCCACTCATTTGGCTGCTCTCGCATCACACTCAACCCATCGTTCGGATCGCATTTCGGCTTGTTGCTTGAAAAGTAGCTTCAGCATCAATCGATTCTGAGTGGCCATGTCACGATGATCATCTTCGGTAATCATTGATGAGAAGTCATTGTCGTCGTCATCATCTCTGAGGTGTGTATCTTCCCGTGGAGAATTGAGATTACCGTCGTTGGGATTCAGATTTTCGACGTTGGCATTGGGATTATCATCAATCACGGTATTATCTCTGATTTCGTCCTCCAGAACAACTGATGGTCCCTCGACTGGAGCCCTTTGGACACTAGCCATCAATGCTTGTAGAGTTTCCTCTCTTTGGCGAATGTCACTGACGTGTAATTGACTTCAAATTGACTTCTTTGGAGGCATTGGGGTGCAATGTAATGTAATTGGCTGATTGTCTGTTTTTGGGTACGTGTCGCGATGTGTCGAAAAAGTAAGGAGATCATGAAGTCCCGTGAGCGAAACGTATCTGGTGACTGAAAAGCGATTATAGTATAAGGATGAACGTCCTTGTATGGATAGATACGGTTGCAAACGGAAATAGGTAATAAGGATATCAATTGTAGAGTATGTAAGTAAGATAATCGCTAGCATGCCAAAAGCACTTTGTGCGGTGATTATATATGAAGGGTGATTACCCGGTCCCACAGCCCAAGTGGACCTGTGAGGCCAAGTGCACTTGTGAGCCACGTGTACTTACGAGGCCAAGTGCGCCTGCGAGCCAAGTGCACTTACGAGGCCAAGTTCACCTGTCACCGCCATTACAGCCTGGTGATCTGACCAGCCATGCCATCAGTAGTAGGTGCAGATACATGTTCTCAACAGATAGCCCCAACTACTGGAACGCGGTTAACGTATGACGTTTCAGTATTTCAGTCGACTTATAGTAAAGTTCCTCAGATCGAACACTATCATCTACCTGTGAAAGAGGCTTTCCAGCATACTGGCCCCTAGTCTGCTGCCCCAAATGGATGTTGATAATGAAGATAGTTCTGATTGAAAGAATTATGTACGGCTGACATCAAAGTTTCCGCCATGGTGTAAAGACGTACGTCCCCGGCCACAATTACATATGGCCTGATACTGCATCAGTAATACGTTTAGATTCATAACTATCAGAGGCCTAGACATATAGTAACATACTATCCTAAGTGTCTGGAACAATATATCTGCCACCTAAGTGTTTAGACTATTGCTGTTTAATTGAGAAGGTGTACTACCCCCATGCAGGATAATCATTCCGCTTTGTCAGAGCTTGGTATTTGCTAAGTATAGGTATTGCAAAGGACTTCAGTACTTAGTGGAAGGGATGCCATGAGTGTTACATCAGCTAAATTCCGAAAGGTGCTGACCATGGGTTGCCATGTACGTCTACCGTACCTCGTACACCTACTAAGTGGAAATCCCTAACATTATCTACAAGTATATAAGAGAAGTCATTTTCCACATATATAGAGAAAGAAAACAACTAGATTAACATCAAGATTAATATTGGTTGTTACATAAATAGACCTGACTGATGATGTAACAGATGATGTTACCGATGATGGAGCTGAGTGTACTCCGCTTTCCTTGTTACACCTCACCTGTTATATACCACTAGGTACACTCGAAGCGGGGTGACCTACGATCACTTGATGATTGCTGGATCAGGATAGTACAAGCGCCATCACTGAACGTCATTGAATATCCACAAGGTATCACTCAATTCAGTTATCACAACTGTTAGGGGTTTTCCCTTAGCAGGTATACGAGGTACGGAGGATGTCCATGGCAATCCATGGTCGGCTTGCCTGTCACTATGGGTGTTGACGTTACACCCGCGGTTTATTCTATCCTCTGAGCGACGAAGTCCGACGCGACGTTACGCCTATCCAATACCGAGCCCTGGCAAAGCGGAATGATTAAACTGTGCGTGGGCAGTACACTTTCTCGATCGAACAGCGATAGTCATGACACTTAGCTGGCGGATTCATCAGACCCGTACACTTAGGGTGGTATGCTACTATATGTCTAGGCTTCCGATAGTTAGGGACGTCATGAGTTGATGAAGCACAATCACGCCATTGCGGGGACTCTCGGGTCAGCCGTGCATGATTGTTTCGACCAAAACTACTTTACCTTATCAGCAATATGGGACAGCCGGCTAGAGCGGGGTACGCCTCCAAACTCTCCGGCAGGCAGACGTCAGAACTTGAGAAGCGGGACTTTACCATGGGGATAACCATACAGTCTAGGGACTCCATGTGTTAACTGCGCCCCGGTAGTTAAATCTACCTGTTGAGAGTTTGTGTGTGGGTCGACTT